>CM045738.1:6070000-6162500 GCA_024760905.1 Plotosus lineatus | reverse complement strand
CAGAACATAACTATTATCTCTGGAGTACCGATGCAGATCTGTGGTGATGTGAGTGACAGGACAGATAATTTACTCTGGGGGACATGACAGAACAGGAATGACTGCACAATGTTAATTTTATTGGAAATTTTACAAAAGGACATGTGTTTCGGATGAACAGGTTTCAGAAGTGCTTGATGCCTCAAGATCAAACACACTCAAAGTTAGCAGCCCATGTAGGGAGACAACACAGGGATCCCAGACATCTGCTATTTAGCGGAATGCCGTTATTTTTACCCCGCTAAGTGATTATTCTTTTTATTCTTGTATCACTTAGCTTAAAAAATTGCGTGGACAGTTAATAGATTCGCGAAATGTGTGCCAATCGAGTTGGCTTGTTTTAGATATGTTTTGGTCAATGACTGTTGTTTCTGTTGACATTCGACAACACTCGGAAGTAGTGCACCGTGAGAATGTACCCGAAATAATGAGAAAGCATATATGGCGGCTTCCTTGACGGATTTCTCGATTTCAACATTTCGTGGAAGAGAGACATTCTCCATAAGAGAGATAGCGGAATGGTTATCGGGGTTAGATGCTGGGATCACAAATTCATAGACCTGGTCGTGGCTGGAAAAAGTCGTAGACGGATACCTGCTATGGGAATTCATTTACAAATATAAAGATACGGGGAAAGCACTTTGCGGTCTGTGCGAAGGGAACGTGATCAATTATGGAGGTAAAGGTGGGTTGGCATTGAAACAGCATTGTGAAGGGAGTAAACATGTCGAAAAGAAAAAATTGATAAAATAAAACTACAAACTGCCTGGTGAGTCATTTTTATAAGTTTATGTAATATGTACAGTTTGAGACCGTTTACTAGTGCAGAGTAAATGTTGTGACATTTTGAATCATAGTGTTCTACTATTAACATACTAACTTGTAGCAGGTATTCTCACGAGTTGAACACAAATGTTTGTTGTGATAATAGGTCATGTGATATGTGATCATTCTACAGATTAGTTCATAATTATGGTCCACATGAATGATGAGCCATAGGGCGCTGTTACTTGAATTATGTGTGTTTATCTACACTGAAATAACCTTTTAGTATTTTTACATTATTTAAGCTGTTTTATTTAATGTTTATGTGTGTAACAAAACAATGATTAACTTGTTTGCATGATTTTTTACATGACATGCTCCTTGACCCCTGGCTGAAATATTTAATTTCCTCTATTTCTAAACCAGTTTCCTACATTTTTTTCTAAACCTCACTGGGATCCCTGACAACATCAGACTGGGAAAGTTTCTGAGATCACCAGACTCACACCGGTTGCTAAATGCAGCAAAGGACAAAGACAGCTTGAGCTGGAGAATCAGTGGCATTATGTTGATTCAAGATTACTCCAAGGCCACATACATGAAGGGTGACAACTTCAAGGACTCCAAGAGATAGAGGCGAGATCAACGTGCACTGGTGAAGGACAGGGATTACGCTCTGGAATGTCAGTGGGTGTGCCACTGCTGCATTTAGAGGAAATGATATCCAACACCCCTGACTACAAGTGTGCTACTCAAGGTGAAGTTGTCGTTTTCTGAACATATTGTAAGATATGTTGTGTCAAAAATCAAGATAGAGCACAGCTAATTAAACTTCTGTGTGTGTGTGTGTGTGTGTGTGTGTATAAACGCTCACAGTGCAGCAGTGGTTGATGAATCGTGCCAGGTTTCCACACTTGGTGGCGTCGATGATGGTGTCGTGATCGACTCGGAACAGGTAGCTGCTCCCGATGCCCTCCTGAGCATAACGCTTCTCCCGATTATCAGCCACCATCTGAAACCATCCAACATGCGTGCGCACACACACACTCAAGGGTGAAACTCCAGGTGTTTTCACAGCTTTCACAAAGAGCTCCTTTAACAGCCACATAATTATCACATTTTAAAATATCAACAATCTGCAACACCTCCACAAGGAAGAATAAATCAGTAAAATTAAACAGATTCCCATCTTTAAAGTATGAAGTTGGACATTTTTTCCTTTTAATGAGTCAGTATCCCCACAGCATGGAGGACACCCCTCAAGCCCACACGCTGCATTAAACATATATTGTCTGTACCACCACGTTTAATATCGGACCAAGACAGAGATCATTAGGTTTGTGTCCTGACCCGGTCACCACATCCACATCAAAAATCTGGCAATCGGTAATGGAGTTTGAGTCCGTGCAAAGCAACTGAGGACAGATGGTCTGAATTACCCATCCTAGCGTGGATGTCGTGGAGGCGGAATCACAGCAGTGACATGATTAATTGAACGAATGTGATGCCTCATGCCTGAACGTGCTCCTTTAATTATATTGACGCGTATGTGAACTTCAGTGTAGAAACAGCTGGAGCGTACCTGTCTGATCTTCTGACCCACATACTCGATGACCATCTCGTCTGCGGCGATGGGCTCCATGGCAAACAGACCCCACTCATGGATGCGGCTGCGACCGAAGCGCAGTTTCTTCTTGCGGAACTGCCGGCAGACGGAGAGAAAAAAAAAATTAATACAGTACAGTGGAACCTCAAATTACGAAAGCCCCAGCAAACAAAAAAATCCAGGTTACGAAAAACATTTTCCTAAAATTATTGTCTCTGGATATGAAAGAAGTTCACGTGACAAAAGCACCATCTCAAAAATTCAAACAATGCACGAGTTGCTCTCCCATTGACTATCTCCCAACATCCCCGCCCCGCTGGCCTCCCATTGGCTAGGAGGGATGACGCAACGCAGCTCCCTCCCATTGGCTATCTCCCAACATCCCGCCCGCTGGCCTCCCATTGGCTAGGAGGGATAAAGTAGCTCGCTCCCATTGGCTATTATGGAGCTGCACCTCCATGCTTTTCATGTAAAGGACAGAGTAACTGTTGTTTCATGAGTTTTTTGAGTGTGCTCATTGCAACTTTATTTTTTGGCTCAGGCTTTTAACCTTGCAGAAACATTTGTAAGATTATATATAACTCTGCTAAGAAGACATGGTCAACACACACACACACACACACACAAACGTGTGATTCCCGGTGCGAGCGAAAAGTAGAAACGGGCTCGTGGTATGGGGTTGAGTGATATCGCAAAGGAATGTGGCCAAACCCGTCTTCCATCCACACGATATTGAAGCAGAAGGAGGCCTTAAAAGGTATACTTTTATAATTTTTAAGGTATTTCGGGGGTAGTATTGGGGGCCTTGAAACGAATCACACATTTTACATGTAAAATGCGGCTCAACTTACGAAAGGTCCAGGTTATGAAACCACTTCCGGAATGGATTAAGTTCATAAAATTGAGGTAGCACTGTACTAGTCCTTCTCAAAAAATTAGCATATTGTGATGAAGTTCATTATTTTCTGTGATGTACTGATAAAAATTAAACTTTAATATATTTTACATTCATTGCACACCAACTGAAATATTTCAGGTTTTTTATTAAAAGCCTCAGGAATCTTTTGCAGGTGTTTAGAGTTAATTGGTTGATTCAGATGATTAGGTTAATAGCTTGTTTAGACGCCCTTTTCATGATATGCTAATTTTTTTATAGGAATTTGGGGTTTTCATGAGCTGTATGCCAAAATCATCAGTATTAAAACAATAAAAGACCTGAAATATTTCAGTTGGTGTGCAATGAATCTAAAATATATGAAAGTTTAATTTTTATCAGTACATTACAGAAAATAATGAACTTTATCACAATATGCTAATTTTTTGAGAAGGACTAGTATATGAACCAGGTAGTAGGTGATTATTTTCCTGCAACAGCAAGACCCTAAGTGTATCTCATTCAACAAAATTCTGCAGCATCTGCAGCTCTGTTTCAAGTGCCAATGTTTCTGCACATATTTTTAGTCTGACTGTTTCTACCTATGCTGAATAAACACGCCACACAAAAAGTGAGCTGCATCTTTCCACATCACAGTCCACACTTTATCTTGAGTCTGAACAGCAGTAAACAGTCAGCGGAATAACAGGGTCAGAAGTGAATGACCTTGAACAGTGTCTGTCTGTACCTGATTTAACAGCAGTGTGTGATGTTTACAACCCATGAGCTCAAGTACATTTACAATAAACACTGACACACACACCCCACCACCACCAAACTACCACACTCTCTGTATACTGCGCATGCCTCACACGTCTCATGCGAGTTCACTTTTTAGAAATAAAATGGGCGGGTCTAATCGACAGAAACATGACATGAAGAATCCAGAATGTACATTCTGTTTGTGGACCATGCTGTGACTCTGTTTTTTGCTTGGAATCATGTGCAGGGTAGAGGAGTCAAAAGAGTGAGAGGCGGAGTGCTGCAGCGTGTGCACGCCTCATAATACCATAAACTCAGAGCACAAGGTCAGCACACACTTTAATCAGAAAAAAGAGAGAGATAGGGAGGAGTGAAGGTCATGCGGTGACTCTACCTTGAGCTGATTCAGTTTGAGCAGGTCCGAGTCCATGACGGCAGGCGTGCCGATGGCGCTGAGGAGACGTCTCTGCTCCGAGCGCCTCTCTGATAGCAAGCGGTTCGAACCCTGAGAGAAATAATAAACAGAATCGTCTCAGAGTCCAGTTTAATAATAAACTGAATCGAAACATGCAACACTCTCGAAACACTTCAGTCATAATTTATTTAAAAATATTCATTCACACAATTTTATCGAAACATCAGACATGCATGCGTATGAATAAAAACAGATGCAGCACAACATCCCCTCTCTTATTTCCCCCAACTTCTCCTGTCTAATTTAGTCACGGCTTCATGGTTTAACCCCACACCCACTAGAAAGCTACCAATCCCATGCCTCCTCCAAGACATGTGACACCAGCTCACAGAATTTCTTCCAAACAGCTGCTCATGGAATGGGAAGCAAAGTAACACTGAATAGAAGGTGCTGCTCAGACAGCCATGACTGGCTCGTGTCAGTGATTGACAGCACATAAGAAACACCTGAGAGTTTATAATGAGCAACGCTCTGAAGTTGTGTCACCACCCCTCTGTGCGAGGACACGTACCGCAATGTCATAGTCGACAGCTTCCTGTACGGCCTCAGGGGGGTCCAGGTCCAGATACACGTCCTTCTCTTTGCGACTGATGGCGTAGTAGCCCTCACTGCGGGCGCATCCCGTTACATGCTCCCTCAGCTGCCTGTCTCCTGCCTTTTTCTTACGTCGTGGGTTCGGGATGTTGGTGAGTGCAAACGGGGTTAAAGGTCACAACTTGGAAAGAGAACATGCTTCAAAAAGAAAAACCAGATACCGTGACATCGACGATCATATACCATTATATTTCATATATAAAGTATCACATACCGTTAAATCACATACATATAGAGTATCCTGTACCATTAATTCACACACAGACATATACTATATATATATATATATATATATATATATATATATATATATATATATAGAGAGAGAGAGAGAGAGAGAGAGAGAGAGAGAGAATCATATAGCATTATATCACGTAGTATACAGTACAGAGCAGGGGTCGGGAACCTGTGGCTCTTTTGATGACTATATCTGGCTCTCAGATAAATCAGGCGGCCTTTCTTAACACAATAACGAACACATAATTTCACTGACATTTAAATAAAAGTACAAAAAAAGTCATCAAATAAAACAAAAACAGATGAATAAATCTCACGCATTTAAATCTTTACATCTATTTTCAATGCCATGTCACTGGAGCGCGAAGCGGAGAGCCAGCGGGTCCGATACCTTGAAACTAATTTTATTGGATGAGAACAGCAGCCTCAGACTGTGCGTGTTGTTTTTGAGTAAAGAGAAATTTCCCTCGTTTCTGATCAGCTCATTTCCACGAAGCCAAGCACAGCTGGCAAGCAAACACAAATGGACAGACATGGAAAAACTTCAACCTGCAGAGCAGCTGATCGCCAAAACCTGTGACGCGCTTCCTGTTACATAAACACCGCCACGTACGAGTCCAGTCGTGTCGAGTCCTAACCCGTATCAACCAGATATAAAGCCATCAGCAAAACCATGCAGCACCTGAAGTCGCATTAATAGTAAGCAGAGCTGTAGTGGTGGATGCCGACACCATCTACCCACTTGTTTTAGTGGCCGAGTTGTGTACACTCACTTAATTTGGTCAATCAACATAAATTTCTACGACTGTAAATAAAAAGCAGAGAAGAAGTGATGAATAGTTTCAAAGCCAAAGCCACGCCCTCTCTGCGCTCCATGCCATTGTGTACCCACTTATTTTTTGACCACTACAGCACTGATAGTAAGAAGTACTTTTCTTATTCATAAATAACTTCATTATGACAAATGTCGTTTAAAATAAACTCCAAGTCCTATTATACTCTAAAATTGTTGGTCTTCTTTTTCAATTTAGTTGTATTCAGTCTTTATATATATATATATATATATATATATATATATATATATATATATATATATGGCTCTCAGAGGATTATATTTTAAAAATATGTGGGGTTTTTTGGCTCTCTTAGTCAAAAAGGTTCCCGACCCCTGGTGTAGAATATCGTACAGCATTATATCATATATTATACATATGAGAGAATCCATATACCATTATATCGCGTATATAGAGTATGCTATACCATTAAATCACATATGTAGAGTATTGTATACCATTAGATCATGTATATAGAGTATCATATACCGCTAAATCACGTATATAGAGTATCTTATACCATTAAATCATGTATATAGAGTATTATGTACCATTATATCACATATATAGAATATTCTGTAACATTAATTCATATATATATATATATATATATATATATATATATATATATATATATATATAAAATGCAGCCATGAGGTGGGGGGGGGGGCACCAAGCCCGGAGAAATGCAGAGGGTTGTGTCAGGAAGGGCATCCGACGTAAAACCAATGCCAAATATCTATGATGCAAATCAGAAGTATTACCCCCATACCGGATCGGTCGAGGCCCGGGTTAACAACGACCGCCATCAGTGCTGTCAATCAATAGGGTGCTGATGGAAATTGGACTACTGTTGGTCGAAGACGTCGAAGAAGGAGAGGTGGGAGGCGTGTCCGTAGGCAGAGAGAGAAGAGGAAAGGCATGAGTCTAGGACTGAGAGTGGGGACTTTGAATGTTGGAACTATGCAAAGAAAAGGTAGAGCTGGCTGACATGATGCAGAGGAGGAAGGTGGACATACTGCGTGTTCAGGAGACCAGGTGGAAAGGTAGCAAAGCTAAAAGCTTAGGAGCAGGGTTTAAGCTATTTTATCACCGTGTGGATGGGAAGAGAAATGGAGTAGGAGTCATCTTGAAGGAGGAGTTTGTCAGGAATGTTCTAAAAGTGAAAAGAGTGTCAGACAGAGTGATGAGTCTCAAGTTAGAAATCGAAGGTGTAATGCTTAATGTTGTTAGTGCTTATGCCCCACAGGCAGGATATGAGCTAAAAGAGAAGGAGAGATTCTGGAGTGACTTAGATGAAGTGATGCAGAGTACCCCCAGAGGTGAAAGAGTGGTCATTGGTGCAGACTTCAATGGACATGTTGGTACAGGCAACAGAGGGGACGAGGAAGTGATGGGCAGGTTTGGTATCCAGGACAGGAACGCAGAAGGACAGATGTTGATAAGATTTTGCAAAAAGGATGGAAATGGCTGTGGTGAATACTTTCTTCCAGAAGAGCCAGGAGCATAGGGTGACTTATAAAAGCGGAGGTAGGAGCACACAGGTAGACTACATCTTGTGTAGGCGATGTAATTTGAAGGAAGTCAGTGACTGCAAAGTAGTAGTGGGTGAGAGTGTTGCCAAACAGCATAGGATGGTGGTGTGCAGGATGACTCTGATGGTGAGAAAGGTGAAAAAGGCAAAGGCAGAGCAGAAGACAAAGTGGTGGAAGCTGAAACAGGAAGAGTGTCGTGTTGTCTTCAAGGAGGAGTTGAAACAGGCTTTGGGTGGCCAGGAAGTGCTTCCAAATGACTGGACAACCACAGCAAATGTGATCAGGGACACAGGTAGGAGAGTACTTGGTGTGTCCTCTGGAAGGAAAGTAGATAAGGAGACATGGTGGTGGAATGAGGAAGTGCAGGAGTGTGTACAAAGGAAGAGGTTAGCTAAGAAGAAGTGGGACATTGAGAGGACCGAAGAGAGTAAACAGGAGTACAGGGAGACACCGCGTAAGGCGAAAGTAGCAGTGGCTAAGGCCAAACAGAGGGCGTATGATGACTTGTATGATAGGTTGGATAGTAAAGAGGGAGAAAATGATCTATACAGGTTGGCACAGCAGAGAAATAGAGATGGGAAGGACGTGCAGCAAGTTAGATTGATAAAGGACAGAGAGGGAAATGTATTGACTGATAACAGAAGTGTGCTGGGAAGATGGAAAGAGTATTTTGAAGAGCTGATGAATGAGGAAAATGAGAGAGAGAAAAGAGTAGAAGAGGTGACCATTGAGGAGCAGGATGTAGCAAAGATCAGCAAGGGTGAAGTGAGAAGGGCATTGAAGAGGATGAAGAATGGAAAGGCAGTTGGTCCTGATGATATACCTGTGGAGGTATGGAAGTGTCTAGGAGAGGTAGCAGTAGATTTTCTGACAAGAACATTCAACAAGGTACTAGAGAGTGAGCAGATGCCGGAGGAGAAGTGTGCTGGTGCCCATTTTTAAGAACAAGGGAGACGTGCAGAGTTGCAGCAACTACAGGGGGATAAAGTTGATGAGCCATACGATGAAGTTATGGGAAAGAATAGTGGAAGCTAGACTAAGGGCAGAGGTCAGCATTTGTGAACAGTTTGGTTTCATGCCAAGAAAGAGCACTACAGATGCAATGTTTGCTTTGAGGATGTTAATAGAGAAGTACAGAGAAGGTCAGAGGGAGCTACATTGTGCCTTTGTGGATCTGGAAAAAGCATATGACAGGGTGCCAAGAGAAGAACTGTGGTATTGCATGAGGAAGTCTGGAGTGGCAGAGAAGTATGTTAGAGTGGTGCAGGACATATATGAGAGATGTAAGACAGCGGTGAGGTGTGCTGTCAGTGTGACCGACGAATTCAAGGTGGAGGTGGGACTGCATCAAGGGTCAGCTCTGAGCCCCTTCTTGTTTGCTATGGTGATGGACAGGCTGACAGATGAGGTGAGACAAGAATCTCCATAGACTATGATGTTTGCAGATGACATTGTGATTTGTAGTGAGAGCAGAGAACAAGTGCAGGAAAATCTAGAGAGGTGGAGGTATGCCCTGGAAAGGAGAGGAATGAAGGTTAGCCTCAGAAAATCAGAATACATGTGTGTGAATGAGAAGGACCCAGGAGGAACGGTGATGTTACAGGGAGCAGAGATAACGAAGGTGGAGGATTTTAAGTACTTAGGCTCAACAATCCAGAGCAATGGAGAGTGTGGAAAAGAGGTGAAGAAACGTGTGCAGGCAGGCTGGAATGGTTGGAGAAAAGTGTCCGGTGTGATGTGCGATAGGAGAGTGTCAGCAAGAATGAAGGGAAAAGTGTACAAGACAGTGGTGAGGCCAGCAATGTTGTATGGATTAGAAACAGTGGAGCTGAGGAAAAGGCAGGAGGCAGAGCTGGAGGTAGCAGAGATGAAAATGTTGAGGTTCTCTCTGGGAGTAACGAGGATGGATAGGATCAGAAATGAGTATATCAGAGGGACAGCCCACGTAAGATGTTTTGGAGACAAAGTCAGAGAGGCTAGAGTGAGATGGTTTAGACATGTACAGAGGAGGGATAGTGAGTATATTGGCAGTAGGATGCTGAGGTTGGAACTACCAGACAGAAGGCCTCGAGGAAGACCAAAGAAGAGATTTTTGGATGTGGTGAAGGAAGACATGAAGGTCGTTGGAGTCAGAAAAGAAGATGCGGAGGACAGGGTGAGGTGGAGGCGGATGATTTGCTGTGGCGACCCCTGAAGGGAGCAGCCGAAAGTAAAAGAAGAAGATATATATATATATATATATATATATATATGGGCAGTGGTGGTCTAGTGGTATAGGACGCTGGATCGCTGATCCAAAGGTTGGGGGTTCGAGTCCCATTCTCCACAAGGTTGCCCCCCCCCCCAGTGCAGCTAACTGGGTTATCAAAGACGGGCCATGTCTCTCACTGTCTGTGGTGAGAGGCATGTAAAAGAACCATTGCTGACTTTCGTAAAGAGTAGGCTGCAAAGTCGTCAGCGTGTTTCTGTCCCTTGCTAAAAAGGGTTGTGACAGGAAGGGCATCCGACGTAAAAACCTATGCCAAGTCAAACGTGCGAATCAGATGATTCGCTGTGGCGACTCCCGAGTAAAAGGGAAAAAGCCAAAAGGAAGACATACATACATACATATATATATATATATATATATATATATATATAGATAGAGAGAGAGAGAGAGACAGAGAATCGTATACCATTATATCACGTACAAAAACTCCCCAATTTACGTTCATCCATTTTCCATTTTTGTTTTGTTTAAAAAGTCAAATTTTGAGTTTAGACGTACCTACGTAGTACACTGACGTAATGACGCTGCATTCATTGTTTACAAACTACAGACTGAGTGTATATATCAGTTATATAGCGTGTTACCCTTGTGTTAAGACGTCGTCTCTGTGATCTTTGTGTTTACACTGTTTTGCGGACATTTGTAACCCTAAACAAATCTGGTTGGGCAGAAGTGTAAGCCTACCAGCATGGGTGCAAGTCTCATACACAGAGATGAATTAACTATCTGCTCAGATCAGGACAATCTTTATATTTATTATCTTTTAGCAGAATCCTAAGAGTGTATACTTATTTTTATATGAATATTCATTAGGATTTGTACTTGTTCTTTGCATGCATCTCTTGAATCAAGTTTACTGACTTACACAAAAGAAAGAACCCTCCGCTTTGCTCGGAGACTGCATCAGTGCAGGCTGTGTTCTAAACGAGTTTAAGGGCACCCTTGTGCACTTGAAAGATCGTAAGTCTGTACAACCCACAGCAAGTACACTACTTTCGGTATTGAGCGCTTCACATATTGTAAGCGTTGATTGACTGGTTGAAGGTAGGTAAGGTAAGTCTGTTGGATTTTTACACCCAAGCCTAGTGGTTCATCAGGCCGGTGCTTATCCCCAGTTTCCGTCGCGTGAAGCGACCAGGAGTTCAACTCCTCCTGGATGGGACGCTAGTCCATCGCAGGTTACCTTCCCAGTATATTTTTACTGGTACTCATTTATACTGCTGGGTGAACAGAGGCACACTTGTGGTTGAGACCCTTGCCCAGGGGTCTGAGCACAATGAGGGGCTCCGTGGGATTCGAACTCACAACCTCCCGATCATGAGTGCAGCACCTTAACCACTACACCACCGGCCCCCTGACTGTTACTAAGCTTCATGGAAAGTAACTCGGTATAAATAAGTGACTTATTTGAAGTTAATGTTGATACCATTTGATATAATTTTACAATGTTAGGTTTATAATAATTGATTTAGGGGTATTTATGGATGTATAGTACAGTATGAGCGTCATACGCCACTGTAATAACTTACGTTCACTTTCAACTTGCGTTCGGCCGTCCGGAACCAATTAAAAACGTAAGTCGGGGAGCGTCTGTACATAAGAGTATCATATACCATTCTACCACGTATACAGAGTATCGTATGCGATTATATCACGTATAGAGTATCATATATCATTACATCAGGTATATAGAGTATCGTATACCATTGTAACACGTATAGAGTATATCATATACCATTATATCACATACATAGAGTATCATATATATTATATACATATATATATATATATATATACATATATATATATATATATATAGAGAGAGAGAGAGAGAGAGAGATAGAATCATATAGCATTATATCACGTATATAGTATCGTATACCATAACACGTAGAGAATATCGTATACCATTATATCACATATATAGAGTATCATATACTGTTACATCACGTATATAGAGTATCCTATACCATTAAATTACATTTATAGAGTATCATATACCATGTATATAGAGTATCCTATACCGTTATATCACCACAATTGCAATCTTCACGACACAGAGACTTTTATTCGCAAAATTTAAACGCAGATGAAACACGTAAAAAAAGGATATTAGTGTGAGGGACCCAGTGCGTGTCATTGAGCCAGTCGGTGTTATGGTCATCCTGGAGCAGCTTCTCGTATGTGACCATCAGGAGCCGCATGTCCTCTTGGTCAAGCCCAGTGTTCCAGATGTCGTACAGGATGGTCATCTGTTCAAACTCGCTGCGCTGCTTGTATGAAACCTGCAAGGCTGGAAGAGGGGGCAGAGCCAGACCGGGCTTCCTCTTGGTGGACGGCGTGACTCCAGCTTCCTGCAGGAAGAGCCGCTCGCTTTTCCTCACCTCTTCGCGGTCAAACCTGAGGTGCTCGTCCAGACCGAAGTCGGAGTCGCCGGAGTCAGAGCTGGAGCTAGACAGGTCCGCTGTCTCCAGCAGCTCGACGTCCACGTCCTCCTCCGGGGTGAAGTCCTGCCATCAACGAAAGAGACAGGAAGTACGATCAGTGCTCATTCTTACAGCACAGCTCTTGTAGCAGATTAAAGTTTCAGTGCAAGATTTGTCATCTCTAATTATTTCACGGTTTTATTGAATTTATGGTGGACGTGTCAGCGGAAGATCCTGAAACATCTGGAATAGAATCACAATTACATTCTGAAATGGAGTAAATATTTCAATAACTCGTCAACCGAGAATCAACAGGGTCCAACTGCCATTCCATTCAAATGGCAAATAGACCTTGATAATTCCAGGTTGACAAAGTGACTACAGAAATGGCTTATGTTAGACAGGTGAGGCCTAAGAGGGCGGAGCCATAGCAAAGTGAACTGTCAGGAATTTTGGAAACGTCTATAGCAAACAAGAAGTCCGGTGTGACCTAAAGCGTGTCAAAAACATCGGTGTGACATCATTGATGTCCGTTTTACATGACAGGGACGCCCCTAAGCGTTTCTGTAGTTATTAAACAAATCAGATGGACAGCTCAAACGTGTTCGTGTAGTTTAAGACGCAGCGAATGTAAACAGGAAGTAGGTGCTGAGCTGCAATAAGAATGAAGAAACTGAGGAAAAGAGAAATTATGATTGCGTTAAACATTCACAATGTGGACATTCAACGTGGTTTCACAAATCTGCTGTCGAAACGCACCGTACACACCTCCGACTTTCCTTTCCGCTGCTTCCTGCCCTGTTCTTGCTTCAGTTTTTTCGCAGGCAGCAGCTCCACGTTCTCCTTGTCTTTCCGAGTCCTCTTTTTACTCTTCCCTTTCTCCACCGCTTCTTCCCTCTTTAACGAGCCTCTGCGTTTGGAGAAGGGGCTGAGCATGTGCTGCTCGGCCGAATACCCGCCCTCATCACCGACAAGGCCCATGCCGTAGATCTCTGGGACATCCACCTGAGCATCCCCGATGACCTCCTCCGGAGCCTCCTGGACACAGTGCTGGTGGAAGTCTGTAGGGAGCAAGACCGCCGCCTCTTGTTTCGTCCTCTTCTGTCCGGCTGAGAGTGCGGGAGAAAGAGGAGGCAGGAGGAAGGCGGTGGATTTGGAGTAGTTGTGCTCCTGGAGGACCAGCATTCCACATGCATCCAACTGGAAAAGCTGCAGTTTTGCTCCCTCCTCCAGTTTGTGTTCTTCGGCTTCGTCGGATGTCTCCGTCTCCTCTGAGTCGACATCTGCATCCATCTCGGCAGCCACGTGGGCGAGCACGGAGAGGTCAGGCGTGGAGGCAAGCTGCAGTAAACTGGATGCTCCGAGCTGCTCCCTGAGCTTCAATCGCTGCTCAAGATGCTCATCTTCATCATCATCATACTCATCCTCCTCAAAATGTGAGGGCGTGGACAGAGCTAACAAGTTGACTGTCCGAGGTCTGCCGCGCGGACGCCCTTTCTGATTGGGCACGGGTGGGATGGGAGCGGGCTCTTCGTAGGCCACACGGACCAGAGAGGCGTGGTCCAGCGGAAGATTCTGGACTGTGAGGCAGACAGGAGTGGGAGGGGTTCTGGGGGATTCCTTGCCGCGTCTAACAGGAGACTTGGCGGGAGTGGTCTGTGGTGATGGAGGATGCTTCTTGGGTTCCTCAGGACGCAGGGAGCGTACCGGAGGAGGGACTGTGAGAACGGAGGTGGGAGAGGCTGAAGGTGGCGTGGTCTTCGTTGGGCGTGAAGCGAAGGGGCGGAGCATTGGTGCAGGTTTGGTGGGTGGGGTTGGTGTGACGATGGTGGGTGATGTTGAAATGAGCTGATCTGGTGGTTGTGATTTGACCGGCGAAAGGAGGAGAGATGGAGAAGTGGTGGTGGTGGTGGTGGTGGAGGGAGAGGCAGGAGCAGCAGTGATGTGGACGGAGGATTTGGCTTCATTGTCCTCCATGGTGAAGGACACGGTTTTGCGGCGCTTCTTAAGAGGAGGCAGGATGGGAGAGGACGGGCGAGGACAGGGAGGAGACAGCGGCCTGTGATCTGCAGATGCTGCAGGAGACGTCTCGTCTTCTATTAAGCAAAACACATTCTTTATTAAAAATAAAATGAAATGCTCACAAAACACTAAAAAAATTACCATATCATCATTCCTATTCAGTTTGTATAATAAACATTCACATCGCAGACCTGGTTTGACCTCTGTCGTTACACCAGGTGACACCTCAACACTCATCTTCTCCCTGAGATGCAAAAAACATGAAAGGGGGAAAAATAAATTAGTTAAAATAAATAAATAAATAAATAAATAAATAAAAATCGCTGATGAACAGAACCCGTTTCCTTTGTTCTAATTAGACAGAAAATTAAGCCACTTCTCACTTCTTCTCCACGGCGACGCTGTCCATCGTCGACTCGTCCATCGTGTCCACGGCCTCGCTCTCTTCGACCCGCTCCAGCTCGTCGTCTTCCTCGTCTGAAGATGATGATGAGGAAGAAGAGGAGGATGAAGAGGAAGATAAGCTTTCGGATGAAGAGGAGAGGCTCTCGTCATCGCTGTCTGCACTGAGTGCTTCGTCTGAGAAAAAAACAAAAATGCTGAAACTAAAACAGTCAATAAATTGTGAAGAAGTGAAACTAAAACACTGCTTACCATCGGACTCATCTTTCTCACTTTCATCTTCATCGTCCTCCTGAACACAGCAACACATGTTCGTAACATGTTAAAGCATTCACAACACTTCTACACACTGGAAACAGCACAGGAACCTCATTATCCAACAGTCAGCCCAAAGCACATCACTGCCACCTACTGTCCACTCCACACAATGACACCAACTTTACAGAGCAGCATGCTGGAGTTTAGAGTTTATTCATTCTGTACAGATCCACAAGGATGTGCATTTCTGCCCCCCATAAACACAGATTTAACCAATCAGCGGCGAGTATTTCAGTAGCACAATCTCTCTCACACACACACACACCTTCTCAGATGATGACTCGTCAGATGTCTCCTCCCCTTCACTGTCCAGGTCGTAAGGTTTGCGTGGTTTGGGTCTTTTCCTTCTTTGTACTGCACCTCTCTCGACCGCTCGGGTTTCCTCTGGCCGCCTCACACTGTCCGACACTTTACCCTGGTATGAGTCTAAGAGTAAACACGTAAGATGAAGGTGAATTATCCTCTCCACCTCAATAAGGGTGTTTTGGGTTTTTTTTAAACTGAAATGGCGAGACTCTGAGCCTGTAAATTTTCAGTAAAGCATTGCATAACAGCACAGGTCTCAGAGTTTCCCAAACAATCGGTCTGCTGTATGGATGGGTCATTATATTTCATTAAATGAGAAGAAAAAGTTTGAGACTCGTCCTAGTTACAGTACACCGTCGCTCGTCGTTCCAAACCCTGTAAGCAGGTGTCCTGCATGACTCTCACCCATGTGACGGAATGCTTGACGCTACCCCGGTTAAGTAAATGAGGTCAGTATGATGCTTTATTGAGCCGACTCAGTGAGTATGTCACATTTTCACAGTTTCAGAGCATTCGGTCTTGAGCCGGAGGAGCGGTCGTAGGCTGCGTGTAGTGAGGATCAGAGGCGGTGGGTCAAGGTCGGTGATGGCTGGTGATGTGTTGGGTCATGAGTCTGGTTGGATGTCCAGGTTTTGGCAGAGTACACATTTAGATGGCTAACATGGTCACCTGTGAAATCATTACCACATCACGATCAAGATCTGTTTATCTGTTGGTTAAGTTTCAGGTCATATTGGATATACTGCAGCTACCAGATGCTCCGGTTACGTCACACCCACAAATAAATTGTCTCTGATTATAAGAGCAAGAAAAAAGAACAGTACTTTATCTGACACCCCCCCACACACACCTCCCGAATCACGAAACCAATCAGGAACGTGACAGAGAAAGACTTTGAAAGAAGATCAGATTGACAGTCGCAGCTACACGCCCCATGTCTACTTAAAGACGGACGCTGGTATGTCTTGTGACACTGCACTTCAGTGGTCACATGACACAGGCAGCCTCCCATCAAAACTGAAACGGCACTGCTCATGATTTCATGATGAAGTACTGAGGACGATTAACCTAAGGGCGCGAACGAGGTCACGTTCCATCCGCACGTCATGTGATGATAAAGGAAGCAGAAAAACACCATGTGAGGAATAAATAACGATGTTACGTGACAGACCTCGTGATGACTGCGATTGTGGTGCGTATAAGTAAACCCTGAACATTTCACCTTCGTCTTCCTCGTCCGGTGGCGTCGAAGGCCTGACTCGTTTCAGTGTCGCATCCTCCGCCAGCTCCTGAGGTTCTTTCCTCTTCACCTATGAAGTAAATATCGATTAACAGGGATGTGGCTCCGGCATGGCTGACTCACACGGAGAGAAGACAAATAAAGTCCACATGTTTGTACGTCAGGTGATCAATCGGGTACCTTGAAGGAAGGTAGACGCAGAGCTCCGCGCAGAGAGAACCCCTCCATTCCTCCGCTCTTAGCCCAGTCCACCAGGGATGTTAACGGTTCGCGTGGCCGGCTGTTCGTCTTCTCTTCCTTCTTCTCCTCGTCCCGAATCCCTGACACGCCCCTCATCGCCAACTGGAATGGCTGGGGGGTGGGGAGTTAGTTGCTTAAGTAACGAGTGCAGTTTCAAATCTTCATGATTATATTTAATACTTATAAAACTCACACAGTGGAGCCATGTACAATAATATACCCATAATGCACTGCATGTGCAGTCTAGAGGTGACTTTGCATAGCGTATGTGATTCTCGATGGAGCTGCAGAGGACTGTAAAGAGTGTTGTATGGTAACAAATATGTAAAATATCAGTCAGGTTCGAAATGCAGGTGATATATGTTTAGCCACACCCACAAAAAGGCAAACTCCTACACACGGCGAAATGCTTCAGTTCTGCACCACAGTCCCCTCCTCCAACTACTACAGGGGAACATCGCCTTTGACATGAAAGGAAGATCGAGGTTTAAATTACGAACATTTCCTTATAATGACTCTACGTACATTCTATCAAAAAAAAAAAAAAAAGTACAGTGGCACCTCACCTTATGAAATTAATCCGTTCCAGAGCCTTTTTCGTTCACTGGATTTTTTGTAAGTAGAACTGCATTTTACATGTAAAACACGTGATTCGTTCCAAGGCCCCCAATACTGCCCTTTAAGAATGATAAAAGCATCATAGTTTTTCAGGTACTTACTTCATGTTGGCCATGTCTTCTGAGCAGAGTTATAATCTTACAAATGTTTATGCAAGGTTAAAAGCCTGAGCCAAAGGATAAAGTTGCAATGCGCTCACTCGAAAAATCCATGAAACAAGCTGCTGCTCAAGGGAGCTGCGTCATCCCTCCTGGCCAATGGGAGGGAGCTGCATCATCCCTCCTAGCCAAGGGGAGGTCAGCAGAGGCGGGATGTTGGGAGACAGCCAATCGGAGAGCAACTCGCGCATTGTTTGAATAGTTCGTTTGAATGTTTGAATGGTGCGTTTGGCACGTTTTGTAAGGAGAACTTGTTTCGTATACAGAGACAAAACGTTAAGGAAAATGTTTTTCGTAAACTGGATTTTTCGTTTTCTGAGACTATCGTAAGGAGAGGTACCACTGTAGACACTTTTTCCAAATAAGTCAGTCGGTCCCTGGTCGGCGTCTCACCTTTGCCTTGCGTTCTTTACGCTCCCACCACTCGTCGAAGGTCCCGAAGGCGACGTTCTCCACCATTTTGCGATTCAGGTCCCTCTGCATGATGTTCTTCATCTCGTCAATGAGCGCAGCGAGAACCAGCTGGACTGTGGCCTCGTGGGGATTTTGATCCTGACCCATTATGGGCATAGTGTATTGATCGGCGTCCACACCTGCCATGGTGCCATACGTCGGAGGTGGGTAGTGGGAGGGGTAGTGCTGTGGCAGGACATGAGGAGGCCACTGTGAATGAGGGGGTGGAGGCATGGTGTGAGAATGGTGAGGGGGAAGCTGTGCGGCATGAGGGTCCGGGTACGGGTACGTAGGCATGTGAGGGGGCATATAGCGGTGGTCCTGGTCGTAGTGGTTGCCCGCAGCTCCATCTTGGTCCATGTAGGGGTGGTGTGGATGTGGTGCATGTGGGGGAGGGGGGAAAGAGTGGAGATGATAAGAGGGCGGATACTCAGAGCCAAGCGTGTGCTTTTCTCGGAGCTGATGTAGACGGCTGAGCATGTGCGCCTGCATCTGGAAGGATGTGCCGGCATATTGACTCATCAGCTCCACGGAGTTCGCATAGTCGTACAAGTGAGGGGGCATGGGATACTCCGGATGGAGCTCCATGTGGGGCAGGGGAGGGGGCACGCCCGGGGGAGGAGGTGGAGGCTGGAGAGAGAAACCGGGAGGTGGGGGTGGGGGCAGGTGGGGAGGATAGGAGGGCATGTGAGGGAGTGGCACAGAGGTGCCGAAGTGCTGCGTGCTGTCTGGGGGCGAGCCAGATGATGGGTCAGCGCTCTGAGAGGGCAACGCCGGCTGGGATGAAGGGGCAGGGGAGGATGATGATGAGGGATGATGCTGAGTCACCGTAGCAATGCCGCCACCATCACCACCCCCGTCGTCTTCGTCAGAGATTTCCATGTCCTCTCCAGAGGAATGAGGGGACGGCTGTAAGAGGAGACGATTGTCATAAAAACATTGTATGAATCACATGACATTCACATGACACTGTTTACTCATACACAACCATATCTAATACAGAAAACCCAATGACCAATCAAAATGCAGGACTCGTCACCATTATAAGTTCGGCTTGGAGAGTAAAAGCGCTCTCACCTGTCCTTCTCCGTTGAAGGCGGGGGGTGTGTGTCCACCTGTGGCCTTTTGCGTTTCAGATGCTGTGTGTTCGTCTTGTACGAGAACCTGCTGTCCCTGTGACATCACGGACGGTGACCTACAGGTGGCCATGTCCGTAGGGCTCTTCCTCCCATCTCCATCACCTCCTCCTGGTGGTGGCGCTGTCGGTTTTCTCGCCCTGCTCCTCCTGTCCACTCTCTGTCGCTGTCCTCTGTCTATCTCTCTGTCTCCGCCCTCTCCTCTCGATTTCTTTGAACCTCCCTGGACGCCCTCTTCCTTCTTCTCTTCATCCTCGTCGTCAGAGGCGAGAAAGGAGAACTTGGACTTTTGCTCCTTTAGCAGCATCTCGATGCGGGAGTCCAAACTGCTACAATGGTGAACGAACGGGAGGCTCTCATTGGTGGAGTCCGGCTCCGGGGAGGAAGAGTCTCGTTGTACATGGGGTGGGGAGATCGATGCCACGGAGGAAGAGTGGTGGTGAGGCAGAGACGTGGAGGACGGTGACGTGGATGATGAAGGAATGGAGGCATGTGGCGGAGAGGAGGGTGGCGGGGTGCGTGGGGGTTGCGGCGGGGTGCTGGGGCGCCGTTTGGGTTTGCTCCACTGCTCTTCTCGGACAGGGCTCTCCTGCCCAAAGTCGAGCGAACTCAGAGTTTCAGCCACAGCCGCAGCGATGACGGAGGCTGGAGGAAGAGGGGGAGGCGGGGGAGGTGGGGGAGGGTGTAATGGCGCATGATGTCGATAATCATTATCTCCACTTCCACTTGCTCTCTCTCCGGACCTGAAGGAGGGTGACGGCTCCAGCCGGGACGAGGACGGAGTGTCATGCAGCTCTTTAGACGGATTGTATCCTGAATATGATGCGGGGGGCGGAGACGTGCTGTTGGAAGAACGGTGGGTGGAGTTGGTGTGACCTCTGTACCGTGGGTCGGAATTGTTTGCGTAATCCCCATCTCTGTCCCTGCTGTCCCTCCTCCGCCCGTGGTGGTTGTGCGAGTGGTGGTGGTTCCGATGCCTTCCGTGCTCCCTGGATGATGAGCTGTCCCTGCGATACGTCCTGCTGTCCCGCTCGTCCCGGTGCGAGTGGTGCGAATGGTACGACGATTTGGATGAAGAGTTTACGTCCTGATGATAAGATGAGCGGCGAGATGTCCCGTAACGCCCTGCAGACTCTCTGTCCCGCTCCCTGTCTCTGTCCCTCTGCCCCCGCTCCCTGTCCCGTTCTCGGTCGGCCACTGGTGGAGACTCGTACAGGGAGCCTGAGGGGGGCATGTGCGGGTGAGGGGGCATGTGAATTCCAGTAGCAGCAGTGTTGTGATACGGGGGATAACAGGGAACAGGCGGGGGAGGGGGAAACCCGGGACGTCCTCGGTGGTACGCTGTGGGGTCTTGTGAAGGAACTCCGTGAGCCTCATCGTAATAACGTGGCTTGAACCCAGATGAGGACGACACAGCGGATGACGAGCAGGACGACGAAGGGAGCATGTCCTGTGTGGGGAAACCACCGCCCACAGGACCGCCACCACTGTACCCTCCGTGTCTAAAACAAACAAGCAGTTCATTTATAGATATTAAAACCTAAACAGTCCTCACATAAGTGATGGCACCCACCTGCCCCCAGAGTATCCCGAATCCTGCGAAAAGGGCGTTCCCGAGCGTGACGTGTACGGAGTTCCACCGCCCTGAGAGGAGCATGAGGAACCAGGGGTATACGGACCTCCATGGGAGGACAGGGGTGTGTCCAGACGCTGATCTCCAAATCCGGTGTCCACGGAACATGGGGTGGTGTTGCCCAGCGGAGGTACTGGCATCTGATCAGTAGAGAGCTTCCGCCTGATATCGGAGGACTTGAGGGTGTTGGTGGGAGGAAAGGAGGGAGGGGACACAGGGAAAGAGGAGGACTTAATGAGAACTTTAAAAATAAGTAGATTGTGTCTCAGTTTGAGTATCACGCCATTCCAGGTGAAGAGAAATTTAATGGCGGTTGTGAGGTGGGTGTGTGCTTACGGTATCGGGCTGGGCTGGTGCAGGTGGCTGAAACTTCTCGCTGAGGGCCTTTCCTCCTGTGGGTACGGTTTGGGGCGTGTACGACCCGCTAACAATCAGGTCATAATACTTCATCCTTTGCTGGCCTGCACGTGCGGGCACAAACACACACACACACACACACACACACACACACACACACTGATTGCAATGCTACCAAACCCCACAGTGGGAGAGAAGTGATAATTGTGTGTGTGTGTGTGTGTGTGTGTGTGTGTGTGTGTGTGTTACAGTTAAATGCTGGGCGACAGAGTGAGGTTACTGTGACAATACTGAACATAATTATTTTACTCCAGCAGCACGTCCTGGCCGTTTTACTCCTTTCAAGATTTTAATCACTTCCTGGTTCCTATTTCGTTTGAGCAGCTTTAATCACGCACTCCATCATCACTTTATTCTCGCTCTCACTCCCTCCCTTCCCCCATGTTAATAACAAAAGAAAACACAGCTTGTTACATCAGGTGACTGCCGACAAGTGCCAACACCTTCCATAAACAGTACACCGTTACCACGTTGACAGATGATTTGTATAGAAACAGTCAAGTGTGAGAACATGTTTGAAAACCTGTGATGTACAGCTGCGGAACCGTCAGAGAAAATCAACCAACATCTTCCGACCAATCTGATTTGAGAACGCAGAAAGTTTCACAACTTAAAATAAAATGTTTATTTGCATTTTGAACGTTCTGATGTTTTTAGTTTCACAGTTTCCCTTCTTCATATCACATCCATCCATCTGACTCACTCCCTCACGTACCTTTGATGTCGAGCTGTGCGTGGACGATGTTGCCCATGACGGAGGTATTGTGCAGGTGTTTAACTGTATCTTTGGCCCCTCGGGTGCTGGTGAAGAGGACACGCGCCAAACCCAAGTGCTTGCGGGTTTTAGGATGGAACAGGATCTCCATCTCCTCCACCTCACCGAACTTTGTGCACATCTCTAACAAGAAGGGCTCTTTGATGTTGTCGTTTAGCCGAGCAAACGTCACCTCCTTCAGAGGGATAGGACCCACGTAGAACTCATCTAACTGTCGGGTCGGAGGTTAAGATGGGTGAGGGAGGTGGGTCATTTTAAAAGATGTCATCGATACACATTTAAATATTTAGAGTGATAATGAACATCATTTTAACACAAAACAAAACACAACACGACTCAGAGTCAAATCCCATTCTCATTGAGAGCCACGCCGCTCGGACCAGAGTGCGCTCTGATCTGCCCGAAAGAGGAGAGCGCAGAACTCACCCGGGTTCCGCATGAACACTCGAAATCTTAAACCCTTCTCGGTTCTGTAAAGTGTTGAACTTTTTCTTTTGAGAAGACAAACCTTAAACTTGGGTAAAGGAAGAGACATTTCTGTGTGTCTGGACCAGATCCGACGCGGTCGAGGGTCACGTAACTCCCCCACAGGAGGAAACACTGAGTCCTGCATTCAACACACCAGCACATATACACACCATTTACATATACACACATCAAAATAAACAACAACAAACAATTTCAAAACATTTATACCAATAGTACAAGACATGTGAACCTGCTCCAGGTTTCAACCAAGAACACAGAAAATTTATTAATAATAATAAGAAGAAGAATACTAATAATAGAAAGTATTAAACAATGTTTTAATTTCTTATTTACCATTAAGGGAGGAACTGGTTCTTATATTAATTTATCTGAAAGTGTTAAAATAAAGCCCCAAATATACGCTACAAGACACTCTCAAGACGCTGCAAGACATTCTCAAGACGCATCTGCCAAGACACTTCGCACGCACAAGGCCAAGACACTCTCGCATCGCACGCTGCCAAGACACTCGCATATGCGCGCGCGCACACACACACACACACATTCTCTCTCGCACGCGTGTTCCTGACCAGTTCTGAGGGCATACCGGGACACTGAAGTGAATCCCGTCGTATCTGTAGATTTTCTGAGCGACCCTGCGAATGGCCGGGTCCTGAAGCAGCTTGTAGCTTTTCCATTGCAGGCTGAGAGTTCGCTGGGTGTCTGCCCCGCTGTCTGGATCCATGCTATTACTGCAGACACAGACAGACAACGGAGTGATGAGAGATGCAGCACAAGCCATCCAAGTGACAGCACTGGAGAAATTAAACATCATCCCGGATTGACATCCCTGTCGGACTCCCACCGTGCTGAGACCCCTGAGGCGCAGTCTTCACTCAAAGTGTGCCTCTTACAGAAGTATAAATGGGTACCATTAAAAATATTGGGAATGTAACCTGCCATGGACTCACCTCCCATCCAGGAGGAGTTGAACTCCTAGTCACTTCACACTATGTAAACCGGGAAGCACCAGCCTGCGGACAAGCTCGGCTCAGGTGTAACAACCCAACAAACTTTCCTACCTCACCAGATTTACCTCATGATGAAAACCCAGAGTTTAAACTCCTTTTATAAAACTGTCCATCTGTTTTTCAAAGTCATGGTCACGTCCCTCGATACACACCTGACTGTAAACTAGCATGCTCGCTCAAGACAGTGAAGAGTAAACATGGAAAAAAGGGGCTGTTCCAGTACCGCCTTCACCACACATGTCCACTTAAACAATGAATGTTTTAATCCGGGCGCTGAGACGCTGCTGTGTCTGGCATTACAGAGCATGAGGGTGTGTTAGTGCCCATGGCAGCAGAGACCTCAACACTGGGAGAGAAAAAGATTTTGCCTCGTCTCCAACAGTGAGAAACACCGAAATCTAATACCTCAGAGGAAAAAACTCTGAAACCCCACCTACTTTGATTGGAATAAACCCTGAAATTCAATTCCTCGACAGAGTGTGTGTAATGATAAACAAACAGACAAAAACACTACTGGATAATATACTACATCTGCGAGAAGATGAGCAGATGAGGCAAAGCATACACAAAGTTTCATTGGACCAGCAGCATACTAGTAGCAGGATGAGCCATGGGTGAGTAATTATATATAAAAAATGCGAAAATATACTACGCATAAAATCAAATATTTTTACAATGGAATTCTAATCACAGGGATCCCTCACTTTCCACACACCCCACGCCCACCCCCCACCGATTTCCACCAAGTCGGATCGAACCCCCTTACTGACATATACTACAGTCTGCATATATAATATAATATACACATAATTGATATATAATGTATAATATCAATAAACACATATTCAACGATATACATTTTATAATAACAATTAAACATTCAAAAATAATGCATAAGATGTAAATAAAATACAAATACACAGATATACAGACACTGACGTGCACACAGATGCACACCTCACATAATGTAAGTAGTTTTGTTTTCATCATTTTCCTTAACTTTTTTCCTTACTTTTCAATTAATATTTTTGAAAAACCTACGATGCATTGAAGTCGCAGAAACACAAACACACACACACAGTATATATATATACAGTAAAACCTCCGCTGACGAACGCTTAAGCTCACAAACTTTTCGCCTCAAGAACATTAAATTTGCGAGCATATAGTCTCTGCTGACGAACTAGTTTTCGGCGGACGAATCAAACCACGCGGTCGAACAGCGCCACGGTGGCGGCCACGAGAAGCTGACACACGCTCATGGCGTCACAGTTCGTCACCCCTTTCTTTGAATGCGGAAGTGGTTTGTGTTTGATAGACATTTTGGACCATATTGAGTGTACTTTTGCTATTATGGGACCGAAAAAGACCCCACCACAGGCGGGTGTGCGTTTGTGTGACTCAGCGTCCCAGTACCAGTACGCTAAGTCTACCATTGCTCCCATCCTTAAGAACAAGGAAGCTATTAAGGGTGCGTGTGTGGCTAAGGGCGTTTCCAAACAGTAGGCGTTTCCAAACACGCCTTCCAAACAGTAAGTCCCTCCCTCCTCCTCCTCCCACTCCATTCCATCAAGCCATCAACTACCATCACAAAGGTAAATAAAACGACTTTATTATACAGTACACTTTATTTCTTTAATTACAATACAATAGCACATTTATTATACATAAAATAAGGTATATTTTTGTGTAGTTTTAAGGCTTATTTAGTAGAAAATTGTTTTATGGGGACCTGGGAACGGATTATTCTCATTTTAATGGTTTCTTATGGGAAATAAATGTTCGGAAGACGAACTTTTCGCCTTAAACACACTTTCTGGGAACCAATTATGTTCGTGAGCTGAGGTATCACTGTATATATAAATGCACATAGACAGAGTCACTATCCCAGTTACGACCTAGATCGGTTCTGACCAACCAGTCATGAGTCCGATATTTAACACAACGCAGCCACGCAGCACTCGCTCTGAATTCATGTGAAGTGTTTTTTTCTCATGCACGTTCTTTAGAAATAAACGTGTAGCCTTACTTTGCACTGCTCGCAACGTCACGTTCACATTTATTTGCCTATTATCTCCCACCCACGTGTATCGCAACTTTTCCATCTCCGCAATCGGTGGTTTTGTAATGACAGTTGACTGAACTGCTTTCACTGCTTCCTTCATGCGGTCCTTGTCCTTCAGAATTGGAGACACCTTGGAGTGGGAGAGATGGGGATCTCACTTTCATCTTTGTCTCCACAGTGCCTTCTTTGCTTTCTTGGTAGAATTGCCATCTAACGAATCGAACGTCCTCTTGGTGGCCATGGTAACGGTGTACAGTAAATGAATGTAAAATCGTACTGTAAAAGAGATGATACTGCGACGGTATCTAGTCACTGAGTGTAGCGGTAGAATGCGGTGAGTGTGCGATGCTGGGATGCTGCACTGCCAGACATATACAGTAAACTCAGAATAGGCATCCGCTAGACGTGGTCGGAAGTACGGGTGGTCGTAACTCGGACAGTGAGTGAGTGTGAGTGAGTGTGAGTGTGTGTGTGTTTTACTCAAGTCGGAAAGTATACAGGATTAATGTTCTCATAAATGACAATAATAATGAGTGATTTATTTAAATCATATAAAATATAAATTAAAACCCCACAATCTACAGATGGAAGTCCACCGTGCACAATAATGTACCGTTTGTTTGTGTCGCGCGGGCTGTCAACAGTAGCGAATTCTGAAATAAACACGCAAATATTGGAATCAGTCCAATAAACAGATCACATCACCCTGAAACCATCAACTTCAACTGTATAATAATAAACACACACATCAACCTGAACTTGTAAACTAACTCAAAACTGGGAATGCTAGCTTAGCACAGTTAGCTCACTGGAGAGGAGAAACAGTGACAAGAAAGAAAAGCTTGAAATATAAAACTTTAATTTCTTAATAATAAACTCATTCATTAATATGTGCCCAGAATAATGCGATATAATATTTTATAATACCGTTAGTGTTAAATACTCACTTCACTTCAGAGTTAAATTATATTTGTACACACACACACACACACAAACATTTCATCCGAGTTCAAGTCTCGTAGATAAATTATGACGTTTTGTTTCATCCAAGATGGAAAATTCACCGAGTAGAAGATTTGTGTGAGGAAAAAGTCAGTCAATCCTCTCAGTCAGACTGAAACGAACAAAATTAGCATGAAGCTAACAACACTGCACGCGCCAGTCAAACTGTTATTCTGGTTCCATATACAAACGATAGACACATGTTTACACATAAATATTTCCCTTTTACAAATATCATACTGAACAAACTAGGGTGTGGTGAAGAAAATACAGCTTTAACGCTTTACATTAATGTTGTATTATGCTATATTAGCAAGTGCTAGCACATAGCTCGTCATATTGTGCATTAAATTAAGTGTTCTGTCATGTTCTGTTATAAGAGAATAAACACATACCTGTCGTTTAGCTTCTCTATCAGTCCGTTTTACAACCGTATTGCATTTTTTATAGAATAAAATGATACCATTTATGTTAACGATCTGAGCGTTGTTAGCTAATTCGGCTAACAGGTTAGCGTTCGGGCCTAACCTCCGCTCCGTCGGCCGGGAGAAAAAAACACTGAAACCTTCAGCGCGAAAGAAAATACGCAAATTTCCCACATATTCAGAGTCAAAGTTGCATCTCAGAAAAAGTAGCGTAAGTTCCGGTGCAAAAGCCAAACTCATAAACCTATAAATTTCACCTCCGAACGCCGTCTTAAGAAAGACAGTGAATAATACAGAGCCGCCATGGAGTATCAACCAACCTGTACAGCACCTCGCCTGTCCGCCATTACAGTGATCACAACACCACTCTGCTGATTCACATCCGCACTTTCCACACAACTCACAACTTCACTCTCCATACATATCATCCAACCAACACACCGGCTCATAAACACTACAAGCATTCTCACGAATAAACCCCACCACTGATTTTTCTTTATCTATTTCATTACTTCAAAATATTTACTTTAGGTAATTATAGATACCTAAAATGAAAAAGAATTGGCCGGATTTTAAAATGGCGAAAGTGCGGTTATAGATTATACCTACGTCATCGGGGTGTCAGACACCGGACCTGTGACACTGGGGCCAAGTTCAACTTCAACTTCACCTTCAACAACAACAATATATATTAGTTATATCACACCACACAACATTGCATTTATTCGTTTGGTGCATTTAAACTTTAAATACTACACTAATAATAATAATAATAGAGGCATGTAAAAGAAGCATTGCTGAGTTTAGTAAAGAGAAGCTGCATAGCTGTCGGCGTGTCTCTGCCCTGTCATGGTCTGGCGAGCTGTCTCGGGTGTACTCTGCCCTCGCCCAGGGTCGGCTGAGATGGGCGCTAGCCTCTCCCTGACCCTAGTTATGATTAAGCGCTTCAGAAAATGAACGAATGAATAACAATAACAATTATACATAATTAATTGTTGCTGAATTAATGAAGTAATTCATAAACAAATTGCAAACAGCAATTCCTGGAGTCCAAGCAAGACCATTGAGAAGCCCATGCGGGGGTGAAGAGTATTTTGTGTAATAAAATGGAAGAAGAGGTGATGATAAGCAGGAGAAGTGGAGTGATAAAGGAGTGATTAAAAAGAAGTAATGCTAAAGAAGAGGACACGATATCCCAGACAAGGGTTCGAATCTGTGAAGATGACAGAGTGGCAATGATGACGTCACATCTCGAGGCTTTATCTTCACGAGCCACAAGAGGATCAACTTGAACCACTAAAAATGGCGGCGTGTTCTCTTGGTATCATTATCATTACTATTAATTTAATCCGAACTAGGACTAAGCGGTTCAGAAAATGAATGAATACTTCTGTCTTCCTTTCGGCTTTTTCCCTTTTACTCGGGAGTCGCCACAGTGAATCATCTGATTCGCACGTTTGATTCGGCAGAGGTTTTTACGTCGGATGCCCTTCCTGTCACAACCCTTTTAGCAAAGGACAGAAACACGCTGACGACTTTGCAGCTCCTCTTTACGAAAGTCAGCAATGGTTCTTTTACATCAACCTCTCACCATAGACAGTGACCGACATGGCCCGCCTTTGATAACCCAGTTAGCTGCACTGGGGGGAAATGAATGAATACTTCATTCGACTTTAATTAATGAAGATTTTCTTTGAGTATGGTTTGAGTTGTAGTTTTTTGAGTGGTGTATATCAGACTGCTATTGGTTCTTTTTTAATTATGTTTTTACATTTTTTGCAATTCATAAAACTGTGATGGTGTGGAGTCATTGAGTGAAGAGAAATTTTAAGGTAGTCTTGAAATCAATTTACTTCATATTGGAAAACTACAAATACCAGAATATCTCTGGGGGAAAAATTCTTGTGGAGATTTAGGTTTCAGGTGGCATAGTGTTGTTGTGGCTCGTTTCTGCCTCTCAACAAGAAGGTCCTGGGCTGGAGTCCTGGGCTGGGCAAGGGAGCACCCTTTCATGTTCTCCATCCATCTGCATGGGTTTACTGTTGGTACTCCGGTTTCCTCTCACAGTTCAAATATGAACATAAGATGAATGATCTACTTTCAATCCCCCACAGGAGTGAATGTGCTGTGGCTGTGTTAGTCTTGGAATAGACTGGTGTCCTGTTCAGGGTGATTGTGGGTGGATGGGCTGGATCACGATATCCTGCTGCACTAAATAAAACTGAATATTTATTTGTTTAGATTTACAAAACATTTAGAAATCCAATCCAAAAGTATCAGTTTTAGAAAGAGTAATTGTAAGGGAGCCATGTAATAATAAAATGAAAATATTTGAATGATGTTGGCCCTGATGGGCAAGAGATGTAATATTAAAATGAATGAAAGTAAAGTGAGCGTGGTATAACAAAACAGTTGTGACTTTCAGTGTGTCATAACATCCGCGTTAAAAAGAGATTCTTTTATTCAGGTCATGACAAATACAGAATGAAACCCGAAACAAAACTGTTCATCAGACTCAGATCAGTCACGTGACGATGCGCTACGAACACTACATCATTTTCGCCGTGAGAGGGCGCGCTTTCAAGGGAAAACTCCGTCTCCTGTGGCGCCCGCCGTTCCGCACCCAGAGCAACCGCTTGTGTCATCCATGCCCCAGGGCAGGCCTGTGGTGAGACAGATGTACTGTAAAAACATTCAGGTCATGAGTTCGGTGTCTGTTTCAACAATCAGAGACTGACTTCAGTTGTTCATCATGACTCACAGGCCACCGATATCAC
The DNA here is from genome assembly GCA_024760905.1 of Plotosus lineatus. Classification (NCBI taxonomy): domain Eukaryota; kingdom Metazoa; phylum Chordata; class Actinopteri; order Siluriformes; family Plotosidae; genus Plotosus; species Plotosus lineatus. The sequence continues at coordinate 6,132,599 of CM045738.1, read as the reverse complement.
GTGATTAACCGAAACGCAGTTTACGTTTTGACTACAGTATAGGTTCCTTTAATTCTGCTCCCCTTCATGTGATCTCAGACGGAACAATTCTCCGAACTCTTTGAGAGGAACGCCCCTCGGGGGAACGACTGGATACTGTTCGAAACCTTTAATTGGCTTTTCAGTTTTTCTAGTGAAAAAAAAAACTGATGTAGGATGTTTGAACGTTGCTTTTGTGATGTCATTGGTTTGTTTGATTTTTTAACATAGATGGTAACATAGATTTAAGGTTGGTTGTCTAAATTATTGGTTCCTTGTGCTGTGAGGGAACCGACCTTAAAGTAAGAACTAAAAAAAAAAAAAGTCCAACAAAACCGTGTTCTGGACACCCTGATCATCCTCTGGGCAGCGAGGGGACACAAAAGTTCTAAGAACCATGAAAAACTTGTTCGAGTCCAAAAGCAGATGCTGTCGGTGAGTTCCTGTGTGCCGGAAGCAGACCAGGGTACTCTGATGACGCATTAACGTGGCGTTATGATGCTGCTGAGATGAATACGGTATGTAAATGTGTAAAATGTTCCGCGTGGCTCTGGCAGGATGAAGTTGTAGCTGCACGTCCGTGCTGCAGGTCAGGAGAACAGCCTGGCACCACCCAAAACACTACCGACCCAACACCACCGCCACGAGTGCTGCACTGAGCACCGCCAGGCTGTAAACTGCGGGCCTACAGGCCTGGTCCAGCAGATGGGCGTCCGGCACCGTGGAGCGGATGAGGGCGGCGAAGCTGGACACCCGAGCGTACACACCGGGTCTGTTCTTCTGAGCGCATCCCAATCCGAAGCTTACGATGCCCGCCTGGATCCATGTAGTGTTCCCGAGGGAACATACAAGAGGTCCACCCGAGTCCCCCTGCGAGAGGAAACAGACCCTGAGTGCTGATGGACACTTCAAAGGTACCGCATGTATAACAGTGGAATTGTTGGTGAATAATGAGAATAAATGTGTTCGTTTGAACAGTACGACTGCATGAGAACTATTTTTTATGATATCATTGATCAGCACGGTTATTTAGTTGGATGTGTTGGTGTGCTGTGATGATACCGTGGTGCTGAACTGGCTTTCTCATTTTGACTACCCTCGTAATTCTCCTCTCAGCCAGCAGAGGCCGCTCAACCCCCCCCCCCCCCCCCCAGCTTCCTCGAACATTTCTGCTGATTCGTACCTGACACGAATCCTTGCCCCCCTCCTGATATCCGGCGCAGATCATGTCTGACAGGATGGACACCGTGTCTGAGGGATCCGCGTCGATCTGGTACATGGAGCTGCAGGAATCGCGGTCAATAATGGGCACTCTGACTTCCCGTAGCGTCCCGACTCCGAACAGTGCGCCTGCGTGGAGAAGAAGGTCGTGGCTCAGGTCACAATGATACCAGCAAGAAACATGATTACTGGTCCAATGCACTTCAGACCAGATTCAAGTGAATTCTGCATGTTCGATCATGTATCTCCGGATTTCCTCCCAAAGTCCAAAATACATGCACATAAAACAAACTAGCTGTCCCAAAGTGTGTGTGTGTGAGAGTCCTGGAAGATGGTCTATTCAGGGTGTCGCCCAGTTTTGCTTGGTGTCCGCTGAGATGGGCCACGAACTGATCGGACTGAGCGGTTTTGCCAATGATTGGGGTGTGAGATGCACACCGTCTTGGGATTAAACAGTTATTTAAACAGCTGTGCGCACCCTGTATTTGTTCCCTCAGAGTTTCCCAAAGATCTCAAAGAACCCAGAAGCCCACACCGCTCAGTTTTCAGTCACGCTTCAGTGGTGTCTCAGTTGACCCAATGACGCAAACCGACACCGCTGTTCATTTCGCTGTGCGTTCATGTGGGCGTGTCACGCCCTTCAGGTGAAGTGCGTCCTGCTGTACCAGTTCAGTTGACTTTGTTTATGCACTCACCTCCTTCCTGTGTGTCCCCCCAGCCTGTGACATAACACATGGTCCCACCGTAGAACTGGAACTCGGAGCCGGGCAGACACACGGGTTGGATGTGTGTTGTCCAGTTGAGTGGTGAGCTCAGCTCGACCAGTGCTAGGTCACTGCCCTTGTGAGGGTTCGTGTAGCCGGTTGCCACCACCACCCTCTTGACTTTTCTCCACGTCTCGAACCGGTTTGCGCCGTTGAGTTGGTAGCGACCCGCATACAGGAGGTATGAGGACACATCTGATGGACTGAAGCACAAAACACTGCTCTGATTAGACAACAGTCTGAGAACCGCAAAAAAAATTCTGTGAACCTACAGCAACGTGTCCTGATATAGGATGTGGATTTACGGCACAACATGCAGCACGTCTCTCACTTTATTTAAATTAAATGATCAATTCATCATTGGTTCATTGAGAATAAATTAATATATCATGATTTTAAAGGCGTGGAAGAGGAAATATCCTCTATGGATATTTATCATCAACAGAGATACAACAATCAACTAAAGGAGACAAAAAGGAAAATAAAAAAACAAAACGAATAGATATATTAATTAAATATAATCAAATTAAAGTTGAGTTTGTCAAGCAGGCAATGCGCTTTGAATTCACGTCTTGTGGGCGTGGCCTGTAGTGCGCGCACGAGAGAAGGAGAGAGAGGTGTGTGTGTGTGTGTGTGTGTGTGTGTTAATAAGAATGCTTAATAATGGTTTAATTAATAAAAATGTTCACAAAATGGTTTAATAAATAATTTTCTTTTAACATATTTCAGACAAAATTGGTGTACTTTTATCATTTTAAAAGGGTTTAGAGGGTTTATCCAGTCTAAGGACTGGAGACTTGGAACGAATTAGGCGTTTCACATGCAAGATGCGACCCCTACTTACGAAATCCTGGTATATACAAAACCGGCTCTGGAACGATTAATTTCGTAAATTGGGGGCTGACTGTGTGTGTGTGTGTGTGTGTATATATATATATATATATATATATATATATATATATATCCTTCAAACAAACAGTTTTATAAGCAGTGACCCCATTAAACATCAGGTCTTACTCAGGAAAACAATGCGCCGCAGACAGAACCCAGCGCCTCGAGATGATGGACCCTCCACAGACATGGCCACTCGTTCCCATCTGGACATCCACTTGCCACGGCCACGCCCCTTCTCGCGCCTCACTGCCTCCTACGATCCGAACATCCACGAAAGGCCTTCCGCATTCTGTGGGTCAGATCAACGGTCGATATCGTTGAGATTCACGCAGAAATGACGTACAGTATATCTGGAGAGACTCAGAGCAACAGCACACAGATGATCTACTCTACTGAGAGAAAAGAAGAAAATTACCTTGAGCATCACAAGTTAGGACGAGCCAGACACCTGTGTGTTTAATAAAACGACTGTGAGAACACACGCCACACAAATGAAATACTTTCATTGATTCATTCATTTTCTGAACCGCTTAATCCTAATTAGGGTCACAGGAAGGCTGGCACCCATCTCAGCCGATGCTGGACAGAGTAGGGCTACTTTAACTCTGATGTAGGAAAGTCAAACCAATATAGCAAACATTTATCCTGCAATCATTTATGAATATAGTACAGTATAACTTCTTCTTTTCTTCTTTTCCTTTCGGCTTTTCCCTTCAGGGGTCGCCACAGCGAATCATCTGCCTCCATCTCACCCTATCCTTTGCATCTTCTTCTCTTACACCAACGACCTTCATGTCCTCCTTTACCACATCCATGAATCGTCTCTTTGGTCTTCCTCTAGGCCTTTTGCCTGGTAGTTCCAGCCTCAGCATCCTATTACCAATATACTCACTATCCCTCCTCTGTACATGTCCAAACCATCTCAATCTAGCCTCTCTGACTTTGTCTCCAAAACGTCTTACATGTGCTGTCCCTCTGACGTGCTCATTCCTAATCCTATCCATCCTCAAGTTACTCCCAAAGAGAACGCCACCATTTTCATCTCTGCTACCTTCATCTCTGTCTCCTGTCTTTTCCCCAGGGCCACTGTTTCTAACCCATACAGCATCGTTGGCCTCAACACCGTTTTGTACACTTTTCCTTTCATTTTTGCCGATACCCTCCTATCACACATCACACCGGACACTTTTCTCCAACCATTCCAGCCTGCCTGCACACGCTTCTTCACCTCTTTTCCACACTCTCCATTGCTCTGGATTGTTGAGCCTAAGTACTTAAAATCCTCCACCTTTCTTATCTCTGCTCCCTGTAATCTCACCGTTCCTCTTTGGTCCTTGGCATTCATGCACATGTACTCTGTCTTACTGAGGCTAATCTTCATTCCCCTCCGTTCCAGGGCATACCTCCACCTCTCTAGATTTTCCTGCACTTGTTCTCTGCTCTCACTACAGATTACAATGTCATCTGCAAACATCATAGTCCATGGGGAATCTTGTCTAACCTCGTCTGTCAGCCTGTCCATCACCATAGCGAACAAGAAGGGGCTGAGAGCTGAGACTTGAGACTCATCACTCTGTCTGACACTCTTTTCACTTCTAGAACATTCCTGGCAAACTCCTCCTTCAAGATGACTCCGACTCCATTTCTCTTCCCATCCACACCGTGATAAAACAGCTTAAACCCTGCTCCTATGCTTCTAGCCTTGCGACCTTTCCACCTGGTCTCCAGAACACACAGTATGTCCACCTTCCTCCTCTGCATTATGTCAGCCAGCTCTCTACCTTTTCCTGTCATAGTTCCAATATTCAAAGTCCCTACTTTCAGTCCTAGACTCATGCCTTTCCTCTTCTCTCTCTGGCAACGGACACGCCTCCCGCCTCTCCTTCTTCGACGTCTTCGACCAACAGTAGTCCAATTTCCATCAGCACCCTGTTGGTTGACGGCACTGATGGCGGTCGTTGTTAACCCGGGCCTCGACCGATCCGGTATGTCATTCTTTCTTGTGATTCGCATAGTTTATTTGGCATTTGTTTTACGCCGGATGCCCTTCCTGACGCAACCCTCTGCATTTATCCGGGCTTGGGACCGGCGTGAGGGAGAGACACTGGTGTGGATGGGAAGAGAAATGGGGTAGGAGTCATCTTGAATGAGGGGTTTGTCAGGAACGCTCCGGCATGAGTTAGATGAAGTGATGCAGAGTACCCACAAAGGTGAAAGAGTGCAGTGAAATTGGTGCAGACTTCAATGGACATGTTGGTGCAGGAAACAGAGGGGACAAGGAAGTGATGGTCAGGTTTGGTATCCAGGACAGGAACACAGAAGGACAGATGTTGATCAATTTTGCAAAAAGGATGGAAATGGCTGTGGTAAATACCTTCTTCCAGAAGAAACGGGAGCATAGGGTGACTCAAAAGTGGAGGTAGGAGCACACAGGTAGACCACATCTTGTGTAGGCCATGTAATTTGAAGGAAGTCAGTAACTGCAAAGTAGTAGTGGGTGAGTGTTGCCAAACAGCATACATAGGATGGTGGTGTGCAGGATGATGCTGATGGTGAGGAAGGTGAAGAAGGGAAAGGCAGAGCAGAAGACAAAGTGGTGGAAGCTGAAACAGGAAGAGTGTCGTGTTGTCTTCAAGGAGGAGTTGAAACAGGCTTTGGGTGGTCAGGAAGTGCTTCCAGATGACTGAACAACCACAGCCAATGTGATCAGGGAGACAGGTAGGAGAGTACTTGGTGTGTCCTCTCAAAGGAAAGTAGATAAGGAGACATGGTGGTGGAATGAGGAAGTGCAAGAGTGTGTACAAAAGAAGAGATTAGCTAAGAAGAAGTGGGACATATAGAGGACTGAAGAGAGTAAACAGGAGTACAGGGAGACACAGCGTAAGGCGAAGGTAGTGGTGTCAAAGGCCAAACAGAGGGCGTATGATGACATGTATGATAGGCTGGACAGTAAGGAGGGAGAAAATGGTTTATACAGGTTGGCACAGCAGAGAAATAGAGATGGGAAAGACGTGCAGCAAGTTAGAGTGATTAAGGACAGAGAGGAAAATGTATTTACTGATGACAGAAGTGTGCTGGGAAGATGGAAAGAGTACTTTGAAGAGCTGATGAATGAGGAAAATGAGAGAGAAAAAAGAGTAGAAGAGGTTACTGCTGAGGACCAGGAAGTAGCAAAGATGTGGTGGGTGAAGTGAGGAGGGCATTGAAGAGGATGAAAAGTGGAAAGGCAGTTGGTCCTGATGACATACCGGTGGAGGTATGTAAGTGTCTAGGAGAGGTAGCAGTAGATTTCCTGACAAGAATATTCAATAAGGTCTTAGAAAGTGAGTAGATGCCGGAGGAATGGAGGAGAAGTGTGATGGTGTGCATTTTTAAGAACAAGGGAGACATGCAGAGTTGTGGCAACTACAGAGGGATAAAATTGATGAGCCATACGATGAAGTTATGGGAAAGAATAGTGGAAGTTAGACTAAGGGTAGAGGTCAGCATTTCTGAACAACAGTTTGGTTTCATGCCAAGAAAGAGCGCCACAGATGCATTGTTTGCTTTGAGGATGTTAATAGAGAAGTACAGAGAAGGTCAGAGGGCGCTGCATTGTGCCTTTGTGGATCTGGAGAAAGCATATGACAGGGTGCCGAGAGAGGAACTGTGGTATTGCCTGAGGAAGTCTGGAGTGGCAGAGCAGTATGTTAGAGTGATGCAGGACATGTATGAGAGATGTAAGACAGTGGTGAGGTGTGCTGTCGGTGTGACACAAGAGTTCAAGGTGGAGGTGGGACTGCATGTTTCCTGATTGTTCAGATATTGAGTACAGTACTGCACTTTACAGATTTAATGCAGGATCCTAGCCAGAAATGAGCCAGATGAGCTTTCTCGAGGGCAGTGGTGGTCATGTCCGGGATCAGAAGGTTGGTGGTGAAAGCACCAGTCACTGAGCTACCACTGAACCTTCAATTGCTCAGCTGTATAAAAACAGAGATGAAAGATGCTCTGCATAAAAATGGCTGCAACTGCAAAAATTTTCCCTCACTGCATCTTGAACAAACAGAAAAACATGGTATTGAGTGTTCAGCGTATGGAGGGTGATTTTATTTTTAAACATACATACATACATATCTTCTTTTGCTTTTGGCTGTTCCCTTCAGGGGTCGCCACAGCAAATGATCTGCCTCCATCTCACCCTATCCTCTGCATCTTCTGCTCTTCCTCCAACTACCTTCATGCCCTTATTTATATTAAGGTACCTTCATACCTTATTTATATATTATATATATATATGATTTTCTGAGTAGATCCTTCCGTAGGAGAGTGCTCAATACTTTTTGGTAGAGAAAATAAATTCTTCTATAATCACCTGAAGAGAGAGGATGGTTTCACCACCCCTCGAAACAGATCTGTAGTGATAAATGGAGTTTCAATAGAAAGTCTTTGTCCTGTCCTTTTATTTTTGTGTATACATACCTGTCAAGTTGTACGGTTTTGGCGTAATTTGTACAAGTGAGCACTGATTTTTAAATGTGTACGCCGTACGTCCGAAATCTGTACGTTTTTCGATCATTTTGTCTTTTTTTTTTAACTCCGTTTTTTGTGTCACCATTTCGGTAAAGAGACGATACGCCGAATTGGTCTGTAGCCGTTTTCTCGCGAGAATCGCGCGTTGCGTTTATCGTCTGCTATCGTCTGCTCTTTCCGACCACGTGACCGCACTTTCACTTCCGCCATCATTCCCAGTTAGTTTTCGTGACTCGCAGTGGATACAGTTGATACAAACGTGATAACAATATGGATGGAACAGCTAAAAAGAAAAGGAAAACTAATGCCCACGGACGCCATCTACCAGAATGGCAGCCCGGAAGACCTTGAGAGAAGATGACACCATTCCCCCTGCAACAACAACAAAATTCTTCGAGGCTGTTAGAGGCTTTTATGAAGCTGTTGTCAAAAAGATGATTGATAAATTTCCTTTTGAAGACAGCATTTTGAAAGACTTGGTAGTGCCGGAACCCAAAAAACAGTGTGACTATACCCATGTTGTGTCACTGAACAGGTCTCTTTCAGTGTATGTGGATGAGTATTCAGCGTATGAATATATTTTTTCAACTCAAAGAGGAATGGGATGATTACCAGTTCTTGGTGATGGACATGACTACAGAAATGGACTCTGGGGACTGTGACAAATACTGGGCCAATATTTTGAAACAAGTCACTCCTCTTGGACACATCAGGTTCCCACAGATGAAGGTATTGTTTTCAAGTCTCCTTTGTCTACCACACAGCAATGCAGACAGTGAACGTGCATTTTCACATGTCCGAAAGATCAACACGGAGTACAGGAAATCTCTTGGAGTGGACACACTTACAAATTACCTTCAAGTCAAACTTAATTGCGAGCTCAAGTGCCATGAAGTGAAGCCATCAAAAGAAATGATTGAAAGTGCCAAAAGTGCTACATATAGTTATAATAAAGATCACTGTCAAATTTTCTTAATCATGCAGCTGAAGACATTACTCTTTTATTTGATTGCACCAGGTTATATGTTACAACATTACCAATAAATTCATATTATATTAAAAATAGAGTTTAATTTTTGTTTCATATTGCACGCGATAATAAGACGCGTAAGATTAGTTGCTATTTTGTAAGGGCATAAGTAGCCATTTGTAAGATCGCCAACGGCCTAGGGTTGACAGGTATGTGTATATATATATATATATATATATATATATATATATATATACACATATATACTAGTCCTTCTCAAAAAAATTGCATATTGTGATAAAGGTCATTATTTTCTGTAATGTACTGATAAAAATTAAAGTTTCATATATTTTAGATTCATTGCACCCCAACTGAAATATTTCAGGTCTTTTATTGTTTTAATTCTGATGATTTTGGCATACAGTTCATAAAAACCCAAAATTCCTATCTAAAAAAAAAAAAGCATATCATGTTCAGGTAGTCTAAACGAGCTATTAATCTAATCATCTGAATCAACCAATTAACTCTAAACACCTGCAAAAGATTCCTGAGGCTTTTAAAAACTCCCAGCCTGGTTCATTACTCAAAACCGCAATCATGGGTAAGACTGCCGACCTGACTGCTGTCCAGAAGGCCATCATTGACACTCTCAAGCAAGAGGGTAAGACACAGAAAGAAATCTCTGAGCGAATAGGCTGTTCCCAGAGTGCTGTATCAAGCCACCTCAGTGGGACGTCTGTGGGAAGGAAAAACTGAAAGGAGGGCCGATTCCAGACCTCGGGGGACCTGTGGAAGCAGTGGACTGAGTCTGGAGTAGAAACATCCAGAGCCACCGTGCACAGGCGTGTACAGGAAATGGGCTACAGGTGCCGCATTCCCCAGGTCAAGCCACTTTTGAAGCAGAAACAGCGGCAGAAGCGGCTGACCTGGGCTACAGAGAAGCAGCACTGGACTGTTGCTCAGTGGTCCAAAGTACTTTTTTCGGATGAAAGCAAATTTTGCATGTCATTCGGAAATCAAGGTGCTAGAATCTAAAATATATGAAGTTTAATTCTTATCAGTACATTACAGAAAATAATGAACTTTATCACAATATGGTAATTTTTTGAGAAGGACCTGATGATGAGATTTCCTTTCGGCTTTTCCCTTTCTCAGGGCTCACCACAGCGAATGATTGACACGTTTGATTTGGTTCATAGGTTTTTCGGTCGATGCCCTTCCTGTCACAACCTGTTAAGCAAGGGACAGAAACACACTTCCGGCTTTGCAGCTCCTCTTTACGAAAGTTAGCGCCGGTTCTTTTCGGTGAACCTCAGCACAGACAGTGAGACCTGGTCCGCCTTTGATGACCGTTATCTGCATGTATACTGTACATACACTCGGTGTTTAAAACACTGCTCAGCCAGCGGTATAAATGGGTACCAGTTTTTATTAATTTATAGTTCATGTGTAACAGGAATAATGTGTCGTTTGCTCTGACTTGTACTTTTTTATTCCTTCGATATTATTCGGAGACTTTTTTTTTCTTTTTTTGAGAAACCCAACCGTTGGTATGCCTGAGCTCGGCGGTAGGTGGCGCTCGTGCTGTGGGGAATCGGAGCAGTGACCTGGTGTACCTGAAGTGAACACGGCCAGGAGCAGCTCCATCTCCGGCGCTTCTGACGGCAAAACACAGCAGCTCTCTGGAGAATCTGTGGATTTCAACAGACTTTTCATCAGCTGCACTTCCACCAAGAAATTCTGTCATGATATACGAGTTAAAACACCAAAATGAATCCAGTTACCTCACAAGCTTGAGCACGAAGCTACTCAAAAGCGAACATGAATTCCATTCATTTACATTCAAGAAAATAAAAAAATTCCTCACAAGTGTCAAACTTGGACATTTGAAGTTTTTCTGAGGTAAATCTCTGCGTGTTGTTCTCGTCCTGAGAGCTCCGAGTTTGTAATCTCCAGCCCTTCTCAGGTGAACCGCACGAGCGAAAAAAAAAAACTCCGGAGAGGGGAGGAGACAATTCCTGTGTGCCACCTGCTGGGGCAGCAGCCAATCAGAGCCCTCACGTCACTCAGACGCCCACACGGGACCATTGTTCTCCTTCAGTGACCATCAGCTCAGTTACTCCAGAAACATCAAAAGGGGCATTGTTTGAGCTAAACCCCCAAAATCCAGGAACCTGAGCCTAGTTTCAGGGCGTCGCCCCTCAGGAGTCCCATGTTAAATTCTCGTTGTTCAGTTGAAAGATTTTCTGGGTTTGACTAAATCGGGCACCTTCCACCCGGCCTCCACACACACCTGAGCGACAGGTAATTCCATATTCTCCCATCAATCATTCATACTGCACACAGAACCAGACGTTAAACTTGAAGGATAAACAGATGAATAAAGGAGAATGACATACATGGCAACAGCAAAATATATTTCTGCGGAACCTCAGCTGGGGGTGGGTGGTGGTCCTGGGGGCGTGGTCCAGGGCGGAGCCTGTTTGCGAGCTACAGTTGGGCAACGGAATCATCCAGCATAGACTAATTGGAATAGAATTATTTGTAAACATATGTATTTGCAATAGAATGGATACACACAATCGAGAAATAGGTCAACCATGGCTCAATGTTTTGTGTTGTATAAATGAAAGATGAGAAAACATCCACAAATTTTCCTGTAAACCATTTTATAAATTTCTGAAACATTTCCATCTAACTACCCCAGCCTGCTAGTTACTAATTAATGTAGAGATATTACTCATGTAAATAACAACTATAGTGTATTAATTTATAAGACAACCATCCACAATGTATTGAGTATTTTCAAATTGAACACGAATTTGGCGGCAAAATTAAAACAAACAAAAAAATAATAATAAAATGAAAATAAAATTTTAATACATATTAAAGTGTTATTATCAACAATGCGAGTAAGTTTATCACACAATGATTTTACCAATACAGATTACTTTTATCAAGTTACAATTCAATGGGATTTCACGTAATCTAAATGAAAAATATTTAGTAATTCCCTCGGAGTGCGCTTGTCTGTCGGCCATAAGTGCAATACATCCGAGAGATCCATAATTGATCAGGTTGTTGCAATAAACACACAAGACCTTGCCGACGACGTCAGAGTTCTTTATGAAACTCACCAAAGGTTCTGATACATTCCGAGTCTGTTTGCTGATTTTCACCTCAGATTTCACAATCTTTTCTAGCCAGTCCCACTTAAACTTAATCTTAACATCCTTATCTATTTCTGACACACGGGATTCCTCTTCTTTCATGAAAGTTTGCACCATTTTAAACACAACATGCTGCAAATTTGCAGTGAGCAGTCACTTTACATTAAGCTTAAAACAGCCAATCAATGAGCAGCTTACAATATGTGAGGCACTCCACCGAAAATAGTAGGCACTTGAAGCAAGTTCAGTTGCTTGTGCTCGAGACAAAGCGCGTCTTATCCGGACTTCCGGGCTTTCAAGTGAGCCGTTGAATACTTGTTTAGTACTCAGCCTTCAGTCCAGATAAGCCGCGCTTTGTCTCAAGCACAAGCAAGTGAACTTGTCAGAAGCGCCCCAATACACTCCCCTAAAATTTTCTCCTCGAATTTAGACGATTCACAGAAACGATCAATTTGAGATAAAAACCACGGAACTCCACGGATCCGCGGAAAATTGCCATGTATGGAATTAAAGTATAAAACACATTCGATATTATCTTTCTTTATTAAAAAACAAAACAAAAACACAATGTACAGTCTTCCAGCTCTTTAACAAACAACTCGATAAAACCGGTTTATCTAACGGAGTCCCGGCATCCGTTTCGTTCATGTCTGTCATTTCTTGGAGAACTTTGCTTGCTTGTGTTTTGGTGGAGCCCATTTCAGGCACACCGTATCCACTGTGAAGACAAAAGAAGAAAGAAGGTCAGTGAATTCAGAAAATCAAACACAGCGTGACAAGAAATTCCGAGTGAAAACAATTTCAGCTCCCGGACAGTGTAGCACCTACACCTTACAGCATGGTCCCAGGCCCGAGTCCCACACTCAGTGCAGACTTCTGTGTGGGTTTCCCACGGGTACTCTGGTTTCCTCACAAAGCACATGCGACATACACTTTAGGCTAACTGGCTTTTCTGAATTCAGGCTATCGCAACCTTGTGCAGGACTGTAAGTGGTTGTGTGTGGTGAGCTATTTAAGGTGAACCCCACCTCCACCCTCCCTGTGACCCTAATAGGAGTAAACTTTCCTGAAAACAAACCAATGTATATCAGCGAGACGTTGCTCGAACCTGTGATGGGAGGCTTCTTGTACTGCGCACTCTTCAAGTGTTCCTCGACCAGTTTGGGCGTAACACAGATGACATGTTGACCTTTCCAGTACTTGACCATGTTGAGCGACTGCAGCGTGCTGATGATGTCACTCTGAGTGATGCTCGTCATTTGACTGGAGACAGAACATGAGAATGAATTCTTCTTTCACATGCAGATGTGTTCCTCCCTGTGTGTGTGTGTGTGTGAGAGAGAGAAATAGATGGTGTACCTGAGATCTTTAATGGACAAGGTTCCTCTGAAGTCTCGCAGGATCTCCAGTAGAACCCACGACCAGTAGCTCCTGTAACTCAGCTTACCCAGATCAGAGAGAGGTTTCTCTGGAGAACCCACCGTGCTCTCCAATTTGGACAACTCATAACCTAGAACGAAAACACACACACACACTGATGGAGACCTCTCTTTGGGTTAGTAGTGAATAAGTTATAGCACCCTGAGAGTTTACTATGATGAGCACTAAGTGAATGACTGACAAAATAAATTCACAATATAAAGAATAAAACTAGAAACTGCAGGATACTGTGAAGCAGAAACCTACTGAATGCGATGAGAAATTTGCCGTATCCTCTGCGCTGGTACGGAGGGAGTGTGAGAATGCATGCGACATTATTCCCATCTGGCGATTCTTTCTCCTGGTTTTATTTTCATTAAAAACAAATCAGATCAGAAGTCTCTCTCTCTCTCTCTCTCTCTCTCTCTCTCTCACGCGCGCGCGCGCACACACACACACACACACACCTTGGAGAAGTAGCCGACGATGTGTGCCCCCTGTCTGTTGACCTCGGTGAGGATGTAGAAGATAAATGGTTCCACGTCAAAGTAAAGTGTTTTATGATCCAGGAAGAGTTTTGCAAGGAGACACAAGTTCTGACAGTAAATCTACAACAGAGTGAAGATCAGAAATCCTCAAAACTACAGCAATCAAGAGTTTCAAATAAAAAAAAGAGAAGCAAAACCTCTCTGCCACTCTGACACCTTCACATGTCGCGCTGAGGATTCGAAAAGAACTAATAAAAGTGTCTGGTGTTTGTCTGGTTTAATTCAGACTGGCTTTGTAAATGAGTTTATTCCAGAAGAATTCGCATCTACTTTTTTCTTGTTATAAACAAATCGTTAATTCTTCTCCTATACTTCCATGTGTGTGGATTTAAAAAGGGTTAAAACAGACCTTATGGTCTCGCCCGTCCACCTCATACACAGAGATGTTCCCCCTGCGGTAAATCTCCTTCCCGGGAGGCTGTCGCCACTGACACTGAGTCTACAACACAACGAGAAACACCGTACAGAATAAGCACATCAACACAACTCCAGCACAAACACGACTGCGGTGATTACATCACTCAGCTACAGTGGTATGAAAAAGTATCTGAACCTTTTGGAATTTCTCACATTTCTGCATAAAATCACCATTAAATATGAAATCACACAGATAAAAAAACTGTCTGCTTTAACTAAAACCACCCAAACATTTTCATATTTTAATGAGGATAGCATGCAAACAATGACAGAAGGTGGAGGAATAAGTAACTGAACCCTCTGCCTCAGGAGACTTAAAGAGCAATTGAAACCAATTTTTTACCAAACAATTTAAGTCAGGTGTGTGCCCAATCACTGATGAGTGGCTTCAAGCTGCCCTGCCCACTATAAAACACACACCTAGTAAGAATTGTCTTGATGAGAGAGTTTGGCACTGTTGCTTCTCTCCCAAGGAGTGGCTGTCCACCAAAGATGACACCAAGAGTTGAGCGCAGAATACTCAGAGAGGTAAAAAAAAAAAAAACCCTAGAGTGTCTGCTGAAGACTTACAGAAATCACTGGCACAGTCCAATATCTCTGTGCACACATCAACTATATGTAAAACAATGGCCAAGAATGGTGTTCATGGGAGGACTCCAAGGAGGAAGCCACTGCTGTCTAAAAAAAACATTGTTGCTCGTTTAATGTTCACAAAAAGGCACTTGGAGACTCCACAGAGGTTTTGGCAAAATATTTTGTGGACTGATGAAACCAAAGTTGAATTGTTTGGGAGGAACACACAATGTCATGTGTGGAGGAAAAATGGAACAGCTCACCAACATCAACACCTCATCCCCACCGTGAAGCATGGTGGAGGGTGCATCATGGTTTGGGGCTGTTTTGCTGCCTCGGGGCCTGGACAACTTGCAATCATTAATGGAAAAATGAATTCAAAAGTTTATCAGGATGTTTTACAGGAAAACCTGAGGCCGTCTGTCAGACAGTTGAAGCTAAAAAGAGGATGGATGCTGCAACAAGACAATGATCCAAAACACAGAAGTAAATCAACTTCAGAATGGTTTCAGAAGAACAAAATACACGTTCTGGAGTGGCCAAGTCAAAGTCCAGACTTGAACCCCATTGAGATGCTGTGGCATGACCTCAAGACAGCGATTCATGCCAGACATCCCAGGAATCTGACTGAACTACAGCAGTTTTGTAAAGAAGAATGGGCCAAGATTAGTCCTGATCGATGTGCCAGACTGATCTGCATCTACAGGAAGCGTCTGGTTGAAGTTATTGCTGCCAGCCGGGGGGGGGGACAAAATATTAAATGTGATGGTTCAGTTACTTATTCCTTCCCCTTCTGTCATTGTTTGCATGCTATCCTCATTAAAATATGAAAACCTATAAATGTTTGGGTGGTTTTAGTTAAAGCAGACACTGTTTTTTCATCTGTGTGATTTTGACAAAAATCAGATCACATTTGATGGTGATTTTATGCAGAAATGTGAGAAATTCCAAAAGGTTCAGATACTTTTTCATACCACTGTATGTGTGTGTGTGTGTGTGTATATATATATATATATATATATATATATATATATATATATATATACACACACACACACACACACACACACACACACTAGTCCTTCTCAAAAATTAGCATATTGTGATAAAGTTCATTATTTTCTGTAATGTACTGATAAAAATTAAACTTTCATATATTTTAGATTCATTGCACACCAACTGAAATATTTCAGGTCTTTTATTGTTTTAATACTGATGATTTTGGCATACAGCTCATGAAAACCCAAAATTCCTATCTCAAAAAATGAGCATATCATGTTCAGGTAGTCTAAACGAGCTATTAACCTAATCATCTGAATCAACCAATTAACTCTAAACACCTGCAAAAGATTCCTGAGGCTTTTAAAAACTCCCAGCCTGGTTCATTACTCAAAACCGCAATCATGGGTAAGACTGCCGACCTGACTGCTGTCCAGAAGGCCATCATTGACACCCTCAAGCAAGAGGGTAAGACACAGAAAGAAATCTCTGCGCGAATAGGCTGTTCCCAGAGTGCCACCTCAGGGACGTCTGTGGGAAGGAAAAAGTGTGGCAGAAAACGCCGCACAACCGGAAGAGGTGACCGGACCCTGAGGAAGATTGTGGAGAAGGGCCGATTCCAGACATTAGGGGAACTGTGGAAGCAGTGGACTGGGCTCCAGGCTGGACTACAGAGTGGGCTCCTGACCTGGGCTACAGAGAAGCAACACTGGACTGTTGCTCAGTGGTCCAAAGTACTTTTTTCGGACGAAAGCAAATTTTGCATGTCATTCGGAAATCGCGGTGCCAGAGTCTGGAGGAAGACTGGGGAGAAGGAAATGCCAAAATGCCTGAAGTCCAGTGTCAAGTACCCACAGTCAGTGATGGTCTGGGGTGCCATGTCAGCTGCTGGTGTTGGTCCACTGTGTTTTATCAAGGGCTCAAGGGCAGGGTCAATGCAGCTAGCTATCAGGAGATGTTGGAGCACTTCATGCTTCCATCTCCTGAAAAGCTTTATGGAGATGAAGATTTCATTTTTCAGCACGACCTGGCACCTGCTCACAGTGCCAAAACCACTGCTAAATGGTTTACTGACCATGGTATTACTGGGCTCAATCGGCCTGCCAACTCTCCTGACCTGAAGCCCATAGAGAATCTGTGGGATATTGTGAAGAGAAAGTTGAGAGACACCAGACCCAACACTGTGGATGAGCTTAAGGCCGCTATCGAAGCATCCTGGGCCTCCATAACACCTCAGCAGTGCCACAGGCTGATTGCCTCCATGCCACGCCGCATTGAAGCAGTCATTTCTGCAAAAGGATTCCCGACCAAGTATTACTGAGTGCAGAACTGAACATAATTATTTAAAGGTTGAATTTTTTTGTATTAAAAACACTTATTTTATTGGTCAGATGAAATATGCTAATTTTTTTGAGATAGGAATTTTGGGTTTTCATGAGCTGTATGCCAAAATCATCAGAATTAAAACAATAAAAGACCTGAAATATTTCAGTTGGTGTGCAATGAATCTAAAATATATGAAAGTTTAATTATTATCAGTACATTACAGAAAATAATGAACTTTATCACAATATGCTAATTTTTTTAGAAGGACTAGTATTTTTACACACACACACAGTCATCCCTTGACACTTCGCGATTTGAACACCGTGGTCTTGGTACATCGCGTTATTTTAATAAAATAAAAATATTCATAAAAATTACAAAAACTCGCATGTAAGCAAGCGGAAGGCAGGGACCCAAGGAAGGCTGCATCCATTGTTTACAAACGACAGTGGTGGTGTAGTGGTATAGGGTGCTGGATCGCTGATCCAAAGGTTGGGGGTTCGAGTCCCACTCTCCACAAGGTTGTCACTGTCCCCCCCCAGGGCAGCTAACTGGGTTATCAAAGGCGGGCCATGTCGGTCACTGTCTATGGTGAGAGGCATGTAAAAGAACCATTGCTGACTTTCGTAAAGAGTAGCTGCAAAGTCGACAGCGTGTTTCTGTCCCTTGCTAAAAAGGGTTGTGACAGGAAGGGCATCCGACGTAAAAACCTCTGCCAAATCAAATGGGAGAATCAGATGATTCGCTGTGGCGACTCCCGAGTAAAAGGGAAAAAGCCGACAGGAAGACAGACAGGCAGACAGACTGAAGTGCCCCTCCTCCCCAGTTCAGGCAGGGACCGCCCACTCAACTCAATCTTGCAAGCTAATAGGCTTAGACGCGTGACCCTGTTGCCTCGCACATTCCCACGGGATTTTTTGTGATCTTATAGTGTTTGTGTACGTCCTGCACCGTGGACAAGAGATATTGTCTAGGGGTGAGTACAGTACTTAAAGTATTCATATATAAATTCTATTTAAATATGAATACATTACAGTATTTACATATGCATATAACTGTGTAACGTTTAATATGCACTTCTTGATATCGAATAGACGCGAAAACATATAGAAATGAGGCAACATGGTAGAAATGAGAGGGGCATTCCTACTTTGCGGTTTTTCGAATATCGCAGCCAGGTCTCGTATACATTCTCCGTGATATTCAAGGGATGACTGTATAACTGAACTGGGAAGGAGGGGCACGTTCAGTCTGTTGTTTGTAAACAATGGACGCAGCGTCATTATGTCATTGCGTCATTACGTCAGCGTACTACGTAGGTACATCTCAACTCAAAATTTGACTTTTTCCTGGGTATTAAAACAAAATCGAAACAACGTAAAACGGATGAACATAAGTCAGGACGCGTCTGTACATGCATCCAGACACACACGTTACAAAGAATATTTATTTTATATTCTACTAGTATATAAAATAAATATTCTTTGTAACGTGTGTGTCTGGATGCATGTACAGACGCGTCCTGACTTATGTTCATCCGTTTTACGTTGTTTCGATTTTGCTTTAATACCCAAAAAGGGTTGTGTCAGGAAGGGCATCCGACGTAAAAACCTCTGCCAAATCAAACGTGCGAATCAGATGATTCGCTGTGGTGACTCCTGAGTAAAAGGGAAAAAGCCGAAAGGAAGACAGACATACTAGTAGAGAATATCTAAATAAATCAACATTCAACTCTTGAAATACATTTTAATGGTATTTAGAAGAGAAAATTATACACACTAAAAATTTAACCCTTTTTTATGGTTAAAATATAAAAAAAATTCTTTTTGTGGATGAGCGGTGTTGGTGTGCTGCGTCTCTACAGCCCCCCCTGTGGTGTGAACCCACCAGGTGATATCTGAAGGTCTTCTCGTACTTCATGTATTTGAGGCAGTATTCACAAATCCACAGTTTTGGCTGCTTCCCGTAATCATCGGGGAACGGAGAGAAGTACCACGCGTCGATCTCGAACTTCCCGATCTGGATCTTATCTACGTATTTCACTTTAGTGATCTGGAAAGAGGACCGTTTCAGCACTCAGGCAGAGAGGAAGGTGACATGACCCTCGGGGGACAGTGAAATGAAACATCAAAGCAGGTCTCTCACCGCCTCATGTTCTTTCTCCAGTGCTGCCGTGGTCGGGTCCATCTCCGCATATGTCTAAAACACGCAATGTAGAGCGTGGCTATGAAATACAAGGTGCACACACCGTCCCACACAGTGTTAGAACAAAGCTCGATGTTCGGTACCTTTTGTACGTGGTTAATCTCATCATGTTTCCGTTTCTGGTTGCGAGTGATCTTCCTCTCCGGCTGGTCCCCGAGCTCTCCTCCTCCTTCCTCAACACTCTTCCTCACTGCATCCTTTACTGTTTTGGTCAGCGCCAGACGCCCCTTTCCAACCCATTCATCCAGACGTCTGTTAACTTTACGCATGGAAGACAATGATAGACATAAAAAAAAGGAAAACAAGAGAAGCGAGAATTAAACCTCATCCTGAAATCAGAGTCGAGTTTTTTTGTGCTTTTGGGGGATTTATCAGCGACACTACAAGATGGGATCATCAATAACAACAAAAAACTCAATAGCAATGTCTCAAATTCTATACTTTTCCTCCTCAGCTGAATCATATTCAGAGGGTTCTAACTGAAGCTGGTATACGATCTAAAAATTGTGATCATGACGTCAAAACCGCGTCATTTCCGAAGGAAAGTTTATCCGAGGAGTGCTCACGATATCGGCCACCACGTTTTTTGAGCACCTCTTTGGACGCAAGACAGAATTCTTCACTGGTTTCTAGTCGGTACTTTAACAAGTTTTGGCTTTCTTTATTCATTTTCTGTAACCAGTTAATCCTAATCACGGTCAAGGGGAGGCTGATGTCCATCTCAGCCAACTCTGGGCAAGGGCAGAGTACACCCTGGATGGCTCACCAGGCCTTCACAGGGCAGAAACACGCTGATGGATTTGCAGCTCCTCTTGAACCTCTCACCATAAACAGTGAGAGACCTGGCCAGCCTTTGATAACCTGGTTAGCTGCACTGGGGGGACAATGAGAACCTTGTGGAGACTGGGACTCAAACCCCCGACCTTAGGATCAGCGATGCTTGGTCACCACTGCCCTTGCGACACCACAATGATGATAATTAATTGATATATTACCCAGCCCGACTTCAAACCAAAGTTCTGCCTACTACGGCTTGACATATGACCAAAACATTCATATCACGATACCTGAAAGCACTTTACACACACAATACACACGCCTCCAGTGCAGCTCGCTGGGTTATCAAAGGCCGGCCGTGTGGTGGGAGGTTCATGTAAAAGAACCATTGCTGATTTTCAACAAGAGGAGCTGCAAAGCCGTCAGTGTATTTCTGCCCTGCGATGGCCTGGCGAGCCGTCCAGGGGTACTCTGTCCTCGCCCAGAGTTGGCTGAGATGGGCGCCAGCCTCCCCGTGACCCTAATTGGGATTAAGTGGTTACAGAAAATGGATGGATAACAATACACACAGATTACTAACAAAGAACTTCCCAGTAATACAAAGATTAAAAAAAAAACCCACAAATTAAGTTATTTCAGCATCCTGAAAAATAAATGACTAAATAAAATATTTAATGTTTGTAAAATAGTAGAAATAATGAACAGTTGAAGTGTACCTCAGTAAAAAAAAAGAAAATGAGTACTAACTTATCTTCTGTATTTATTTATTTACTTGTTTATTAGGAAATAAGCTTGTATAATTAGCTACTTTGAATATGCAAATAAGGAAACAACTACAACACTCAGCTAACTGCTCCAAGTAAGAATGAGGGATTTCCTTTCGGCTTTTTCCCTTTATTAGGGGGTCGAATGAATATTTAAATAAGGAAACATCTCAGAATTCTCACAGTATAACATCACTGTGACGACTCCATCCCTCCATCACAATCACTGCATGGATTTATTTATTTATTTCTGGGATACTTTTTTTCTTCACCTGATCATTTACATATTGTTGAATATTCACGGTCACCTCACTTACAGCCAACATAATGTACATAAAACTCCTCTCTCCCCTCCTGCTCATTCAGCCTGGACTGGATCACTTCTGCTGAATCTGCTCAAGGAGAGAGAGAGAGAAAGAGAGAGAGAGAGAGATGGGGGTTAATATGGATTACTGGAGAGCTTTATGGATGTAATAATGATGATGGAATAAATCTAAACCCAGGATTTGTAAAAATGATAAAAATTGAAAAGTACTCGGCATAACATCTCTGATTTTTTAATGAAAGATTTCTTACGCCATGTTTTATCTGCTCGCTGACAGAGATAAGTCTCTCCTATTTCCACCGACACCTCCTGCTCCCTACAGCCGCCAAGAGACACTCCGTCCCCGGTACGAGAATAACTTGAGCCCGCGGCTTCTCTTCGCCTTTCCGCGGCCTCTGCCTCGTCCTCCTCTCTGGCGCTGCCGTTGGACGAAAAAACCGCTCGGTTGGTCGTCTCGACGTCTCCTCGGTCTTCTGCAGGGAGCCCGGCGTCGATTTCCATCTCCATTCGGTCTCCCCGCCCGTGGTTACTCGGTGTATTCCCGGTGTTAGCTACAACTCTGCTGCTCGCAGTGCTCCGTTCTCTTCTAGACATTAGAACCGATTTGAAAACACTGCGCAGCACTAAGCCGTTCTGAGCATGCGCAGTCCGCTAGTGGGCGGGGTGAAGAAGCAACTTCCAACCTTCGTTCTCGAATATGGAGTCGACTCACATATACAACTCCTCTGTTGTGAACGAATCGAGGGAGTCGTTTGTTTCAGTTACACAGAGAGGATCAGTGAGCGGAGTTTGTTCAACGCAGTCCGTATGAAATCTTGTGCAGTTTAATAAAAATGTATTTTGCTTACCGATATACATATTGAGAATTCTTTCGCTTTAGGAAAGGTATTAAACTATTTCCGCCAGTGCAGCTAACTGGGTTCTCAAAGGCCGGCCTCTGTGAGAGCACTGTCTATGGTGTGAGGCATGGAAAAGAACCATTGCTGACTTTCGACAAGAGGAGCTGCAAAGTCGTCAGCGTGTTTCCGCCCTGCGATGGCCTGGCGAGCTGTCCAGGGTGTACTCTGCCCTTGCCCAAAGTCGGCTGGGATGGGCTCCCCGCGACCCTAATTTGGATTAAGCGGTTCCAGAAAATGATGATTAAGCCATTTGAACCGAAAGAATCCATTTTTGCGAGTCGATTCAGTGGAGTTCGTTTTGGTGTTGAAAGCGTCAGTATTCTTGACAGTAAGTTTTTAATTTTTCTTGTTCAGAGCAAATTTTTAGAAAACATTTTCAGATGTCTACATTTTTTAATGACTGATTATTGACTTCTGACGCTTGAGAGAATTCAGCACTGTGTTTTCTGTATAGGAAAAGATAACCAGGTTGGTTGTATCTATTGTCTTAAAACATGCAGAATTCCGTATTATCAATAATAATAATAATAATAATAGATCGGTACTTGCAGTGACAGGTAACGGTAATGAGGCTGTTTAGTGAATGTATGCTTCGTGGTTAATTGAGCAGAAATAATCACAGAGTTCAGCACAGTGCAGATGCAGAATTTTATTACAG
This sequence comes from Plotosus lineatus, assembly GCA_024760905.1. NCBI lineage: Eukaryota > Metazoa > Chordata > Actinopteri > Siluriformes > Plotosidae > Plotosus > Plotosus lineatus. The sequence goes on along the minus strand of CM045738.1, from coordinate 6,110,140 downwards.
TGGTAATCACGATGCCGATCATGCTGATGATGCAGGTACAGGTGAGAGAGTGGGAGGGAAGCGGGTGGGTGGGTGTGCGTGCTCCTCCCTCCTCCCTGTGTCAGAGGACACCTTCCTTCAACAACTCGCTCTCAGACTGCTGATGCCAGCTTTTTGTGTTTCCTTTGTGGTGACCCAGCCGGTGGCCTCTCATTCCTCTGTGGTGATGATGGTGGACGTAGTCACCGTTATCCCGCTGAGGGTTTCTTTCATGCCAGTGGCTGTACGGGGGCCCACGTGGTCCATGTCTCCTTCCTTTTTCTCGCTCCTGCCTCGCTCCTCGTTCCCTCACTCCAGTTTCGGTGTTATGTGGCACGACATGTTGGTCATCCCTGGACTTCTGTATCTCCTGATGGTTCGTTGTCATGCTTTCGTCTCCTGAAGTTTGTCTCGGCTGCTCGTTTAATTCAACTAACTGTCCATCTCGCTGGTCGCTGGTCTCCTGAGGTGCTCCACTGTTTCTGCTGCTTTTTGCTGGAGACATGCTGAGCTTGGCAAGGTTCTCCAGAACAGGTGCAGGAGCCGCATGAGTTGCATATCCTCCTCGTCCTCCTCCTCTTCCTCGGTCTCTTCTGCCTCCTCTAAACATCCCAGGGTGTCTCCTGCTGTGAGGAGCATGAGGAGCTCGGCGATGGGATGGGCATGACATGCTCTCCACTCGAGGATGAGGACGGTTCTGATTAGAGCACTCGGGAGGGAATGGTGTAGACAGTGGCTGGGCGGAGTCAGGATCTGGAGCATTGGTGCAGGCGAGATCTGAGGAATCAACAGGGGTCTTGGGGGAAATTAACCGTTACATTGATGTGTGGAAGTGTTTACCTGATGTAAAGTTTTTTTTTTATCATTTAATATCGTGGCCATGGTAACATTAGTGAGTAAGAATGTTAGAAATTTCCGAATTTGCATATTTAAAACCAATACACAAGAACTAAGAGGATTTTGGGTTATTTCTCAATGTGAATACGTCCGTACACCTTCATTAATGTCTCATTGTTTTAATGTCAGCAATGAAGAGACACTGGTTTTCATGGCAACGTTATAGACTGATCTGTATATGTAAGAGAGCACCTTCAGTTAATCGCCATCATGTCAACATCAGTGATTATCGACCAAGTCAGAGCAAATTTTTAAATATAAACAAACACAAACAACAAAAATACAATTAAATACAACAGATTATAAACAGAGCCCGACGACCTGTCCAGGGTGTACATTGGTCTCGCCCAGAGTTGGCTGAGATGGGCGACAGCCTCCCTGCAACCCTACTTAGAATTAAGTAGTTCAGAAAATGAATGAATATATTATGAACAGAACATTTCAAAGGATTCACTTCAGTGATATGATCTTTATAATTTATTTATTTATTTATTAATAGACCATTACAGGTGTTTTACTTTATTCTCTCTTCACGATCTTGATTACTGTAGTTATATATATATGTACACACACACACGTGTGCAAAAGTTTTTGCCCCTTCGTGATTTTTTTTTACTTTTTTGCACCTTTTACACAATTAAAATTTTCAAATGATCAAACAAATTTAAACATCACACACAGATAACCCAAGTATTTTAAAAAAAAGGCAGTTTTCCTGTTGTGATTTTATTTAAGAGAAAAATCCTATCCAAACCTACATGAACCTCTATGAAAAAGTAATTGCCCCCTTGTTAAAAGGCGAGGTAATTGTGATCAAGTCTATTATTGGGGAAAACTGCGTTCAGTTTCTTGGCCACACCCAGGCCTGACTGCTGACAGACATTTCCAATCAGGAGATCCTGAACATAAGTGAACCTAATACTCCTTGAACCTAATACAGTCGGCCGTCGACTTATGAAAACCTCTGAATACGAAAAATACAGGTTATGAAAAACATTTTCCTAAGTTTTTGCCCTCTGTATACGAAACAACCTCTTTTTACAAAAAGCGCCAAACGTGCCATTCAAAAATTCAAACAATGTGCAAGTTGCTCTCTCATTGACTGTATTCCAACATCCCGCCCCGCTGGCCTCTCATTGGCCAGGAGGGAGCTGAATCTCCATAGTACTGCACCCATAAGCTTGTTTGTCACACGCGTAAAGGAGAGCTGCGCTGTTGGTTCGTGAGTTTCGAAGGTGCTCATGGCAGCTTATTTTTCGTTTTTTTAAGTCGTTTAATTCAGTAAATGTTTAATAAATGTGGCGCACTCCGCCAAATGTGGGCAAAACACGGCTGAACCAGACCTCCGATCCAGTGCTGTAGTGGTCAAAAAATAAGTGAGTGCACGATGGCAGCGAAGCGACCGAGGAGCGCAGCAGCACCTCATCCACGAACTGGGCTGAGGTGCACAAAGCGCGGGGAGGGTGTGGCTTTCAAACTATTTAGCACTTCATCTCCAATTTTTATTTACTCAGTCGCGGAAATTTACGTTGATCAAGTAGACCAAATTAAGTCAGTACATGCAACTCAGCCACTCAAACAAGTGGGTACACAACACGTACCCACCACTGCAGCACTGCTCCAATCCCTCAAGCAAACCGGTGAATGTTCTGAAATGTTCTGAATCTCCACAGTTCGTCACACGCGTAAAGGAGAGTTGTACTGTTGGTTCGTGAGTTTATTTGAGAGGCTCATCGGTAATGATTATCGGTTTACATGACGAAACAACCAAGTGGAACAAGAAGGATTGAAGACCGTTTTTATGACCGATTTGAGCAGAGATGTGGTGCACTTGCCCTGACAGACACAGGACTGCGTACAGAGTCAGACAGAGACAGTGTTTGTGTGTGTGTGTGAACAAAAAAAAGAGCGAGACAGTATGTGTGTGTGCGTGCGTTAATAAATGTTTAATAATTGTTTAATTAATAAATGTTTATAAAATTATTTAGTATGTTAAAATGTTTAAATGGTTTAATAAATAATTTTTTTACTTTTAACACATTTCATACAAAATTGGTGCACTTTTATCATTTTTAAAGGGTTTATGGGGTTGTCTTGGGATCCTTGGAACGAATCAGGCGTTTTACATGTAAAATGTGCCTCTACTTATGAAAACTCCAGGCAACGAAAAAGGCGCTGGAACGGATTAATTTCGTAAGTAGAGGGCCGTGTGTGTGTGTATATACATACACATACATACACACACACACATCCTACCATAAAATACAGTACATTAAAATCAGTTAGCATGGAGCCACTGTATTATCTGTATGCATACTCAGTAGAAGTTATACATCAGTAACGATTTATTCATCGTTTTCTGATAAATTGAAATGAAACTGTTGGCTTGAAGTATAAAACAAGCTGAAGAGAGAATGACACATATACGTGTGTGTGTGTGTGTGTGTGTATAGAGGCTAGAGGTGTGTGAGTTGCAAGGTGTACGGCACGAGGGCGACCTACATGGTTAACATGAATAAGAAAGCGATTTGATTCGGCTTCGGGGTCAATGATTCCTCCTTTTTCTCTCTGGCGCTCCAAAACCTTCTGTAACTCCACCCACTTCTGTCGAAACTCCGCAGTTACAGCTTCATCCTCCTGAGGAGAGATAGAGAGAGAGAGAGAGACAGAGAGAGATGTGTGTGTAACATTAACACGAGAACAGCTTGAGAGGCAGAGGGAGACATCACCACAGAACTGAACACACACGACAATGGTGCAGTGTGGACACAGAAAAACACTGACTCTGTCCACTGTGTGTGTGTGTGTGTGTGTGCGTGTGCGCGCGTGATGCAGCAGTGCCTGAGGGAAGTTCGGTACTGGAGATGCTAGCAGGGTGCTCAGGTCATACAACAGCGGCTCTCTGCATACGGGACACACCACACACAGCTCCTGTAAAACACATCAAAACACTTTCATCAGAGGTTACCATGATAGCAACCACATGAAATCCTGAACAGAACCAGCATCATGTTTTTTGGGTCTGCGTGTACCTCGTCCTCTTCCCTGTCTCTGGTCTTGTCCTTCTGCAGCTCCCTCACTCGCTCCTGAAGCTCCTCCTCCGAGTGCGTGATGTAACGACCCAGACAGTGAGAATGGAAATAATGGTAGCAGCTCGTCTTGGTGAAAACCTCGCCCTCCTGCACCACAACAACCACCAGACTTTAACCCTCATCATCAATAAAGATCAGGAAATGCACCTGCTCTACACGTCCCGGTCAATCAGTGGTGACTATAGAAACCGTAACGTGTTACATCACGACAAAGAAACCGATTGATAAGAATCAATCTTTAATAATAATAGATAATAAAAATAAACAGAAAATATAACAGAGAAATGTATATTTAAATCCATCTTCCTCAAAGCAAATATGTGTTTAAAAAAAAAAAAAAAAAAAAAAAAGCTGCCATTTTTCACAATCTCAGAAAGAGAAATAAGATGAGGAATTTGTTTCCAGCGAACAGGAAGGTCTTGTGTGTGTTAAGTTTGAGTCACAACATCACACACAAAGCAGGAAAGATATTAATCTGAGAGAGAGAGAGAGACTGCGAGAGAGACAGACAGACAGACAGAGAGCGAGAGATACAGAGAGACACACAGAGCGAGAGACAGAGAGAGCAAGAGAGACACAGAGAGATACCTTAAATCCATATAGACAGATCACACAGTTGCCGTGAGGAATGTTACTGTGAGTCAGGATCTCTTTAGCTTTCTGATTGAGAAGACAAAACATTCATGAGACACTCACACACACCTGAGCTCTCTCTCTCTCTCCGACACCCACCCACACCCACACACACACACCCACACACACACACCCACACACACCTCAATGAGCTGATAGAGCACAGGTGTCCCCACACACTCCTGAGCCTCTGAGTGTAAACTGCTCTGTAAACTACAGGTGAACAGAAGAGAGGTTAAACACACACACACACACGTGGACAGAGACACAGAGACACAGGGGTATATGGGGAGACAGAGACTCAGACAGAGACGCAGTGAGGTCAGGAACCTGAGTAGCTTGTCGTCGGAGAGCCCTCGGGGATGGTGTATGGAGATGTGGGGTGGAGATGTCGGGTACTGAAACACAAACCATGTCTCCTCCGTCAGTACTGAGGATCACTACCCAGATCTCAGTTACTTTCAATCGTAAAGTGGGTTACACTGGGTCTCATGCTGCTTTTTTCTATTTCTCAAGAAAGAAAACACAAAAAGGCCTGAAAGTGTATTTAATCTTCGGTCCTCAGGGGATGCAGCTTGTCTGCATTTTACAGAAGTTTACACTTTACAGGGAGGAAATAAAGCAGCGCATGACCCGAGGAACATCATATCAAGGATAATCAAACTCACATGTGCACAGACTGCCATCTGGGCCCAGAAAAGAATGGACTCAAAAAAAACCATTCCCAAATTTGCCTTCAAAAGAAAAGAAAAGAAAAGAAAAGAACCCCCCCCCCCCCCAATTACAAATAAAAGCCCAATTGTTTTTCTAAACATTATTTTTTCATCACTACGAATAAACAGCACAGATACACCGTCCAGTATGTAGCTGCGAGAACACACCTCTGAATCCAGGTCCAGTGTGAGCGTGAGCCGAACAAACTGCGCCAGACAGTCTTCACCCGTGGAGGGGTAGAGGATCACACTGACTCTCCATCCTCTACACACACACACACACACACACACCTCTAATGCACATCTGCATACCATAAAAACACAGATGAGAACCACCCCATGGTCAGGAGGATATAAATCCCCCAGTGTTCCTCATTCCTCCAGCATGAACACACTGTTTACCGTGACAGTAAAATCCAGGGCACGGATTGAAGTGAGATGTTGGAGAAACTGGACTCTCGTCAGCAGAACTCCAGGATGGGACCAGTGTTGGTACAATAAAGGAACGGATCCGAACCCAGTCTTTAATAATGGGGTGTAAATAAACTGGTAGGGAAACATTTCGCTGAAAATATGAGAAGGGATTATTTTTACCCATTATTCTGTGTGACCGTCAAATCATCCAGATAGATGGACTGCAGAACCTCAATCTCACACAGAACACTGAAAACAATAACACAACATCATCATCATCATCATCATCATCATTATAATAATAATAATAAAAGAGCACTGCTGACTCTCTAATAGCATAAAGATTGTACTAAATTCATCTCAACAGGATTAAACATGTACTTTATCCAGTGTGTAGAAATAAAAAGAAGCCGAACTCGGACTATTCCGCTCGCTCGCTCGCAAACCCCTCAGCCGGGAGCCGTTAGCATGACTGCGGCTAACATGTCCGAGTTCAACTCCTTCAGAATTAGCTCTGAGCTTGATATTACCACAGAAATTATCTATTTAATCATCTTCCACCGAAAAGCATCAACAAAATTCCGCTGATGTTTGAATCCGGTCGCTCTTTACACAGAAATCCTGAGGAAAAGCAACTCACTCGCTCTCCGCCGCCATGTTTCCCCATCTGGCTGCTGACGTCACCCAGACGTGTCCAAGAAATAGGTGAGAAATCAGGGCGCGACCTCCTCTCTCTCTCTCTCTCTCTCTCTCTCTCTCTCTCGCTCTCGCGCGCGGTGTCGTCATCAAGGAGAGGGTGCCTTGTGGATTGTTGCGATAGAAACAGTGGGGGCAGGAAGCGTCAAGAAACGTTTTAATGGCGCTCCAAAGCGACCTGTGGATTCATTTGACTCAATCACAACGTGATCTCACAATATCAGTGTTTTTCTTTTTATTGTGATGGAATGCATAGTGCAGATTTATTTATGAATTAATAACAATCGAATTACATCACACATCAAGTCATGCAATTTGCAACACGCAAACATCGTTATTCCAATTGCTTCACTTCACTTCACTTCATTTTCTGTAACCGCTTCATCCTAATTAGGGTCGCGGGGAGGCTGGTGCCCATCCCAGCCAACTCAGGGCGAGGGCAGAGTACACCCTGGGCAGCTCGCCAGGCCATCGCAGGGCGGAAACACGCTGACGGCTTTGCAGCCTACTCTTGTCGAAAGTCAGCAATGGTTCTTTTACATGTCTCTCACCATAGACAGTGAGAGACATGGCCGGCCTTTGATAACCCAGTTAGCTGCCCTGGGGGGGACAGTGACAACCTTGTTCCAATTGCTGTGTATTTTAATCTGGTTTATTTTAGAGTACTTCTTTTTGCAACGTATCTTTTCAGGAGAACAGTCCTGAAGAACTGAAATCAGCGCTGCCCAAATTCCAGAGCCACTGACTTTCTGACCAGAGAGAACACCACACTGGATCAGGTTTATTGCAACATCCCAGAAGCATCAATCAGACCACATCACAGTGAAGCTGATCCCGGAGTATAAACTTCTGACCTGCTCCTGCAGGACTAACCCCCAGAATCATGCAGAACTGGACTGAGGAGGCTTCATCAGCACTACATGACTGCTTCAAGCACACACAGCACTGGCATGTGTTCAAGCCTGGTGCTGATCTGGAGGAATCGGCTGTTCTGTCCTACATTCATTACTGGTCTCACGGTGTCCATAATTTCCATCACTGCTTTTCCCAACCTGCAGCCATGGATGGATGGCACAGTGTGGCCCCTGCTTAAAGCCCAGGACACAGCCTTTTAGAGCATGAGACAGACTGTCTTCCAGCCCGGCCTGGATAGAACTGCAAAGGCCTCAAACGGACAAAACTCAGGAACAAGCAGCATATCGAAGAACACTTTACCAACAACAACCTGCACAGCATGTGGAAAGGTATGAGGACCTATGAGGACCATCACGGGCTAGAAGCAAAGTGTCGAGCAGGTCACCCTGAACAGCTTCTTTGAATGCTTAGAATCATCAAACACCAGGAAGACTGTAGATCTTCCCTGGCCAGAGGAGCAGCAGCAGCCCCTCGTCCTGCAGTGGCACCCAGCAATGATCAGCATCAATCGGGCTGCAGGAACAGAGAAGTTGTAGGGCCGGACCATGAACTCAAGCGCTGACCAGCTGGCAAAAATTTTTCTGGACATCTCCAACCTGTCCCTGCAGCTTGCTGTGGTCACTGCCCGATCCTCTGCCCGATCCTCCATCAATGTGCCCGTGCCCAAAAAAAAAAAAAAAAAAATCAGCCGCCACCTGCTTCAATGACTACAGACTGGCTGCCCATGAAGTGCTCCTCCTTAACTACATCAAGCACGCTATCCCTGCGGACTGGGCAGCCTTCAGTTTGCCTGCAGGAAGAACCACTCCACAGAGGATGCTGTATGACAAGCACTCCACACAGCAATCACTCACCTGGAGCATCGGAGCCCTTCTGAGCCCTTCTGTCAGGATGCCATCTGTGTACTTCAGTTCAGCTTTCAATACTGTTCTCCTGGAACATCAGTGATGTGTTACTGGACAAAGGATTTTCTTACCAGCTGACCTCAGCTTGTGAGGATAGGAAACTCAACATCATCCACCCTGATCCGGACACTGGAACACCACAGGGCTGAATGCTCAGCCCGACCCTCTTCAATCTCTTTATGCACAACTGCTCCATTATCCACTCCAGAAACACGCTTGTGAAGTTCACTGACGATACCACTGTGGTCAGCCTCATATCAGACAATGATGACATCAACTGAAGCAGATTCAGTACCTGATAAAACTGGTGTTCGAAAAAAAAAATCCTCTTTTTGAACACCAGCAGGACCAAGGAGTTCATAGTGGACTACAGGAGGACCAGGAAGACAGAGCACATTTCTCCTTGTATTCATGGGGTGGAGTGTGTGGACAGTATTCAAGTTTCTGGGCATTCACATTTCATTTGACTTGTCCTGGTCTGTTCACACCTCACACGTGATGAAGGCCCAACAACGGCTTTTCCTCCTCAGAAAGCTGAAATACACTGAACTCTCCTCTCATCTGCTCAAGAACTTCTATAGCACTACAATAGGAAGTTTTCTGTCTCAGCATAACAGTGTGTCATGGCAGCTGCACTGCTAAGGACAGAAAGGACTTGACCCAGATGGTGAGAAGTGCACAGAGAATCGTGGGCCAGATCTGGACACAATATCTGCTGTCCAGGACCAAACGACGACCAGCTGCGTCGAGACAGTTCCCACACACCCAGGAAATGGACTGTTTGTACCACTTCCTTCAGGAAAGTGGCACAGAAACATCAAGACCAGCACAACCAGACTCCGCTTCACCCCCTCAGACCCCCTCATCCCAGTCACCCACACACACGTGTGCAACCTCCTCCACTAACACATACTCATTCACTCACAACCAACACCCGTGCAACACCCGTGCAACCAGCACCCGTTGAAAACATGTACAACATCCGTTCAACGGAACATCACACTGCAGACGGAGATGAGCTGAAGCTTTAAAAATGTCCCAGAACTACTTTAAAGGAAAGAAATGAAAATATAAATCAATATGAAGTGAAGACTGGCAGGAGATCAGCAGAGAAGAAAATAATTTGGGTCTGTAAATACATGGAGATCTGTTTATATCATGAAAGAATATTTTTATTAAATGAAGACAGATTCAGACATCGAGAGCATTTTTAAAGCATTATTTTATTGCAAATGATTAATTTGGACTCACGGTGTGGCTCATCAGTATTTATTTTTTCAATTTATGGTACATAAACATATTGAGGAATCACATCAGCTGTTAATGACTGATTAGATTGAGATGACAGTAGCACTTAGAACCGTACGTCACTAATTTAGTCTTAAAATTATACTCGAAGGGCAGTACAAAAAAAACAAACAAAAAATATATATAATGTGGGATCATTATAGTGGCTTCCAGTTTCAGTTCTGGTTCAGTTCAGTTCCTGATCCTCTCATCAGTGCAGTGTCACGCAGATACATCGAAGACGTGAGGCGGAGTTCCTCAGGGTTCTGATCTCTCTCTCTCTCTCTCGCTCTCTCTCGCTCTCTCGCTCTCAGCAACATTTCTTTCCTCTCTTCCTCCTGTCGCGATCCCGGTGAGCATTGATGTGAACTGTGTCCTTCTCTCTCTCCCGCTCTTTCTCTGCTCGACTCTGACTCTGTTTCTTAGCCCGGAGGACCATGTGGGTAAATGCCATGAACATCTGCATCTCACACACACACACACACACACACACAAATAGAATTGTATCGACAAAGTTGTTTTAAAAAACTTGCAAAACAATGCAGACTAAAAATGTATGTAACTATTAAATTATATAAAAATTAATTTATTAATAAAATTACAAAAATGATTATGCATTAGGATGGCCTAGTGAGCTGTCCAGGGTGTACCCTGCCCTCATCTAGAGTCGACTAAGATGGGTGCCAACCTCACCACAGCCCTAATTAGAATTAAATGGTTCACAAAATGAATAAAATGAAATTGTCTTGTTTCTGATTGGTGGAAGGACATGAAAGCATTCTTGATATTGCATTGTTCCTATTGGTTAATTGCTACCATATTATTCTTATGTTATAACTGCTATGTACCAATGTTGCTCCTCAAGGAGATCATATAATATAGGTAAACTCGGCCCTGCAGCAGATTACTGAATCTTCATGCGACGGTAATCTCTATAGATTAAGATCGAGGACCATGATGATGTGCCTGTGGTGGCCGCCGTATAACCAACTAAATGCCAGAAGAATTCACAAAAAAAAAAAAAAAAAAAAAAAAAAAAAATCATCAGACTCAAGTCTACCATTCCAATAATCTGCAAAGTGCACAGAATAACATTTCACTTGTTAGTAAAAGTACTGAGAGAGAATTACTTTATTTATTCCATCTAAAAAAGAAGAAAAAAAGTCCAATTATTTGTTAAAATTTATTTGTATCAAGGTGTTTTACCAGCAGACTCAAAATAGAGCACAAAACGAATCACAATACCTCAGTCCTGCAGCTTCTTTCTGTGTATACAATAATATCAAGTGCAACCAGTCGCTGGTAAGATGGCGGCCACTTTCAGCAGTTGCACCAATATATCGAAGAACAAATATTATATATATATATATATATATATATATATATATATATATACATATACATACATACACACACACACACACACACACACACACACACACACACACACACACGTCCTTCTCAAAAAATTAGCATACTGTGATAAAGTTCATTATTTTCTGTAATGTACTGATAAAAATTAAACTTTCATATATTTTAGATTCATTGCACCCCAACTGAAATATTTCAGGTCTTTTATTGTTTTAATTCTGATGATTTTGGCATACAGCTCATGAAAACCAAAAATTCCTATCTCAAAAAATGAGCATATCATGTTCAGGTAGTCTAAACGAGCTATTAACCTAATCATCTGAATCAACCAATTAACTCTAAACACCTGCAAAAGATTCCTGAGGCTTTTAAAAACTCCCAGCCTGGTTCATTACTCAAAACCACAATCATGGGTAAGACTGCCGACCTGACTGCTGTCCAGAAGGACATCATTGACACCCTCAAGCAAGAGGGTAAGACACAGAAAGAAATCTCTGAGCGAATAGGCTGTTCCCAGAGTGCTCTATCAAGCCACCTCAGTGGGACGTCTGTGGGAAGGAAAAAGTGTGGCAGAAAACGCTGCACAACCAGAAGAGGTGACCGGACCCTGAGGAAGATTGTGGAGAAGGGCCGATTCCAGACCTTGGGGGACCTGTGGAAGCAGTGGACTGAGTCTGGAATAGAAACATCCAGAGCCACCGTGCAGAGGCGTGTCAAGAAATGGGCTACAGGTGCCGCATTCCCCAGGTCAAGCTACTTTTGAACCAGAAACAGCGGCAGAAGAAAGTACTTTTTTTCGGATGAAAGCAAATTTTGCATGTCATTCAGAAATCAAGGTGCCAGAGTCTGGAGGAAGACTGGGGAGAAGGAAATGCCAACATGCCTGAAGTCCAGTGTCAAGTACCCACAGTCAGTGATGGTCTGGGGTGCCATGTCAGCCGCTGGTGTTGGTCCACTGTGTTTTATCAAGGGCAGGATCAATGCAGCTAGCTATCAGGAGATTTTGGAGCACTTCATGCTTCCATCTGCTGAAAAGCTTTATGGAGATGAAGATTTCATTTTTCAGCACGACCTGGCACCTGCTCACAGTGCCAAAACCACTGCTAAATGGTTTACTGACCATGGTATTACTGGGCTCAATTGGCCTGCCAACTCTCCTGACCCAAACCCCATTGAGAATCTGTGGGATATTGTGAGGAGAAAGTTGAGAGACACCAGACCCAACACTGTGGATGAGCTTAAGGCCGCTATCGAAGCATCCTGGGCCTCCGTAACACCTCAGCAGTGCCACAGGCTGATTGCCTCCATGCCACACCGCATTGAAGCAGTCATTTCTGACCAAGTATTAAGTGCATAACTGAACATAGTTGTTTGAAGGTTGAATTTTTTGTATTAAAAACAATTTTTTATTGGTTGGCTGAAATATGCTAATTTTTTGAGATAGAGATGTTTGGTTTTTCTTTACTTTTTTGCCAAAATTATCAATATTAAAACAAAGGCTTGAACTACTTCAGTTTTGTGGAATGAATCTAAAATATATGAAAGTCTAATGTTTATCAGTACATTACAGAAAATAATGAATGTTATCAGAATATGCAAATTTTTTTAGAAGGACCTATATATAAAAATAATCATCCTCTCTGCTCTCTCACAAGCCCTCTCCAACTACTCAGCTCCACTCATCACGCACCACCTACATACTTATTTTGCCTGAATATTTTGGAAAAAAGCAATGCTCTATAAACTAAAAGTAGACATGGTGCACATCTCCAGTTTATATAAAAGCCACAGATCAAACTTGGTTGAATTTGCATGAAGGGTTCAGGAGGAGTTACGGACAAAGGAAAAGTGTGTGACTGAAAAAGGAAAAGGAAAAAGGCTGAAGCAAGATGACTCAAAGCGAACCCTGAGCTGCAGCTTCACTGACAGGAGACACCAAAGTAATAATAAAAAACAGAAGCAGCAACCTCTTCCACGTTGATATTTTCTTTGGCGCTTGTCTCAAACACTCGAACTCCAACCGTCTCCCCGAACCTCAGAGCGTCTTGAGTGTCCACCTGTTTCTTGGATGGATCATCGTTCTTATTCCCAACTACGTAAAATATGAAAAATAGAACAAAAGGGAAAAAACAAACAAAACAAGAGGAATATTCAAGCTAATTTTAATGAAAGCACAAGTAATACATTTCACCAATTACAGTGATACCTCTGCTCACGAACATAATTGGTTCCCAGAAAGTGTGTGTGAGGCGAAAAGTTCGTCTTCCGAACATTTATTTCCCATAAGAAACCATTAAAATGAGAATAATCCGTTCCCAGGTCCCCATAAAACATAATTTTCTACTAAATAAGCCTTAAAACTACACAAAAATATACCTTATTTTATGTATAATAAATGTGCTATTGTATTGTAATTAAAGAAATAAACTGTACTGTATAATAAAGTCGTTTTATTTACTTTTGTAATGGTAGTTGATGGCATGATGGAATGGAGTGGGAGGAGGAGGGAGTGGGAGGAGGAGGGAGGGAGGGAGGGAGGGAGGGACTTACTGTTTGGAAGGAGTGTTTGGAAACGCGTACTGTTTGGAAACACCCTTAGCCACACACGCACCCTGATAATAGCTTCCTTGTTCTTAAGGATGGGAGCAATGGTAGACTTAGCGTACTGGTACTGGGACACCGAGTCACACAAACGCACACCTCGTTCGTGTTTTTCAATGATCTCCGCCTGTGGTGGGGTCTTTTTCGGTCCCATAATAGCAAAAGTACACTCAATCTTCTTCTTCTTCTTCTTCTTTTACTTTCGGCTGCTCCCTTCAGGGGTCGCCACAGCAAATCATCCGCCTCCACCTCACCCTGTCCTCCGCATCTTCTTTTCTGACTCCAACGACCTTCATGTCTTCCTTCACCACATCCATAAATCTCTTCTTCGGTCTTCGAGGCCTTCTGCCTGGTAGTTCCAACCTCAGCATCCTACTGCCAATATACTCACTATCCCTCCTCTGTACATGTCCAAACCATCTCAATCTAGCCTCTCTGACTTTGTCTCCAAAACATCTTACGTGGGCTGTCCCTCTGATATACTCATTTCTGATCCTATCCATCCTCGTTACTCCCAGGGAGAACCTCAACATTTTCATCTCCGCTACCTCCAGCTCTGCCTCCTGCCTTTTCCTCAGCGCCACTGTTTCTAAGCCATACAACATCGCTGGCCTCACCACCATCTTGTACACTTTTCCCTTCATTCTTGCTGACACTCTCCTATCGCACATCACACCGGATACTTTTCTCCAACCATTCCAGCCTGCCTGCACACGCTTCTTCACCTCTTTTCCACACTCTCCATTGCTCTGGATTGTTGAGCCTAAGTACTTAAAATCCTCCACCTTCGTTAACCTCATCTGTCAGCCTGTCCATCACCATAGCAAACAAGAAGGGGCTCAGAGCTGACCCTTGATGCAGTCCCACCTCCACCTTGAATTCGTCGGTCACACCGACAGCACACCTCACCACTGTCTTACATCTCTCATACATGTCCTGCACCACTCTAACATACTTCTCTGCCACTCCAGACTTCCTCATGCAATACCACAGTTCTTCTCTTGGCACCCTGTCATATGCTTTTTCCAGATCCACAAAGGCACAATGTAGCTCCCTCTGACCTTCTCTGTACTTCTCTATTAACATCCTCAAGGCAAACATTGCATCTGTGGTGCTCTTTCTTGGCATGAAACCAAACTGTTGTTCACAAATGCTGACCTCTGCCCTTAGTCTAGCTTCCACTATTCTTTCCCATAACTTCATCGTATGGCTCATCAACTTTATCCCTCTGTAGTTGCTGCAACTCTGCACGTCTCCCTTGTTCTTAAAAATGGGCACCAGCACACTTCTCCTCCACTCCTCCGGCATCTGCTCACTCTCTAGTACCGTGTTGAATGTTCTTGTCAGAAAATCTACTGCTACCTCTCCTAGACACTTCCATACCTCCACAGGTATATCATCAGGACCAACTGCCTTTCCATTCTTCATCCTCTTCAATGCCCTTCTCACTTCACCCTTACTGATCTTTGCTACATCCTGCTCCTCAATGGTTACCTCTTCTACTCTTTTTTCTCTCACATTTTCCTCATTCATCAGCTCTTCAAAGTACTCTTTCCATCTTCCCAGCACACTTCTGTCATTAGTCAATAGAGTTCCCTCTCTGTCCTTTATCAATCTAACTTGCTGCACGTCCTTCCCATCTCTATTTCTCTGCTGTGCCAACCTGTATAGATCATTTTCTCCCTCTTTACTATCCAACCTATCATACAAGTCATCATATGCCCTCTGTTTGGCCTTAGCCACTGCTACTTTCGCCTTACGCTGTGTCTCCCTGTACTCCTGTTTACTCTCTTCGGTCCTCTCAATGTCCCACTTCTTCTTAGCTAACCTCTTCCTTTGTACACACTCCTGCACTTCCTCATTCCACCACCAAGTCTCCTTATCTACTTTCCTTCCAGAGGACACACCAAGTACTCTCCTACCTGTGTCCCTGATCACATTTGCTGTGGTTGTCCAGTCATTTGGAAGCACTTCCTGGCCACCCAAAGCCTGTTTCAACTCCTCCTTGAAGACAACACGACACTCTTCCGTTTTCAGCTTCCACCACCTTGTCTTCTGCTCTGCCTTTGCCTTTTTCACCTTTCTCACCATCAGAGTCATCCTGCACACCACCATCCTATGCTGTTTGGCAACACTCTCACCCACGATGACTTTGCAGTCACTGACTTCCTTCAAATTACATCGCCTACACAAGATGTAGTCTACCTGTGTGCTCCTACCTCCGCTTTTATAAGTCACCCTATGCTCCTGTTTCTTCTCGAAGAAAGTATTCACCACAGCCATTTCCATACTTTTTGCAAAATCTATCAACATCTGTCCTTCTGAGTTCCTGTCCTGGATACCAAACCTGCCCATCACTTCCTCGTCCCCTCTGTTTCCTGCACCAACATGTCCATTGAAGTCTGCACCAATGACCACTCTTTCACCTCTGGTGGTACTCTGCATCACTTCATCTAAATCACTCCAGAATCTCTCCTTCTCTTCTAGCTCACATCCTGCCTGTGGGGCATAAGCACTAACAACATTGAGCATTACACCTTCAATTTCTAACTTGAGACTCATCACTCTGTCTGACACTCTTTTCACTTTTAGAACATTCCTGACAAACTCCTCCTTCAAGATGACTCCGACTCCATTTCTCTTCCCATCCACACCGTGATAAAATAGCTTAAACCCTGCTCCTAAGCTTTTAGCTTTGCTACCTTTCCACCTGGTCTCCTGAACACACAGTATGTCCACCTTCCTCCTCTGCATCATGTCAACCAGCTCTCTACCTTTTCTGTGCACAGTTCTAACATTCAAAGTCCCCACTCTCAGTCCTAGACTCATGCCTTTCCTTTTCTCTCTCTGCCTACGGACACGCCTCCCACCTCTCCTTCTTCGACGTCTTCGACCAACAGTAGTCCAATTTCCATCAGCACCCTGTTGATTGACAGCACTGATGGCGGTCGTTGTTAACCCGGGCCTCGACCGATCCGGTATGGAGGTAATACTTTTGATTTGCATTTTGAGTAATTGGCATTGGTTTTACGTCGGATGCCCTTCCTGACACAACCCTCTGCATTTCTCCGGGCTTGGGACCGGCATGAGGGGGAGAGACACTGGTTAGTGCCCCCCCACCTCACTCAATATGGTCCAAAATGTCTATCAAACACAAACCACTTCCGCACTCAAAGAAAGGGGTGTGACGAACTGTGACGCCATGAGAGTGCGTCAACTTCTCGTGGCCGCCACCGTGGCACCGTTCGACCGCGTGGTTTGATTCGTCCGCCGAAAACTAGTTCGTCAGCAGAGACAATATGCTCGCAAATTTAATGTTCTTGAGGCAAAAAGTTCGTGAGCTTAAGCGTTCGTCAGCGGAGGTTTTACTGTACCACTAAAAACAGTATGAAATTTCCTAATCATGAATATTCAGAATCACACCTTTAAGACTTATTAATATTTATGAGGAGATTCTCAATTTTCCTAAACATGGCTGCTCCACACAACTTTCCTTCACTGACTGAACACGAGCCCGTCACATAACAGTACGTGTGGGGGAAAAAAAAAAAAAAAAAAAACACACCCCATGAAAACTTGATTTTTCTTCAACATATTTAACCAAGTAATTATGCATCCATTTCATTTACAGAACAAGGAGAAGGTGAACGACATGAGTCAGAACACTCACCCAATATTTTACACACGTTATCACAGTTCTGAGAAATCTCATTGAGCCACCTCTTTACATTCACAAATGATTCAGGATTGGTCACATCGTACACAATAATGACCCCATGTGTGTTCCTGTAATACCTACACAAGCATAGAGACAGGGAGAAAGTCAACAGGACAGTTGACATAATCAGAAAATTGTGACCTTTGTGTTTGCACTGTGAGCTGAGGTGTGGTTTTGTGGGTGGAGCTTACGTTGATGTGATAGTTCTGAACCTCTCCTGTCCTGCTGTGTCCCAGATCTGAAGTTTCACTCTCTCTCCTTCGATATCCACTGTCCGGATTTTAAAGTCCACGCCAATAGTGGTGATGTAACTTCCTGCAGGAGACAGAAAGGACAATCACTATTCATTAATTACCTTCCTGAACATGTTCCTTGCTACAAACACTCTTATAATTGGTTGAAATTGTCTTTACACCCAATCGAACAATCAAAAACATGAAAACTCTAATCTGTGGCTGCTGTATTCCTTTTAAAAACACTGACCAATCACTGTGTCACTTTGGAAATATCATTTCATATTCTCTTGTGTCTCTCAGCACATGGCTGAACATGCAGTAGTCAGGGCAGAGCCCATGTAGGAGCCTTGGTTTCCAGATTACCAACCCCTTTAAATCTCACTCTCTCTCTTGCGCTCTCTATCCATACTTTCGCTCTGGAGTATAAATTGCACCTTCAGCCACTTATATGTGAAATTATTACAAATAATTCTGTTTGTCATAATAATAACAACAAACAATTTCACACGTGTGTTATTTTTACACTCCCAACCCCACAAGAGGGCACTAGTACCTGCTCATCCAGTACCGCTGAAGAAATGGCCCCAAAAAGAAAATCCTATTCCGTGGATTACAAACGGCAAGTAATGAAATATGCAGGAGAAAATGGTAATCGAGCAGCAGAAAGAAAGTTTGGAGTGTACGAGAAACTTGTGAGGGACTGGAGAAAAATGGAGATTATTACTGCAATGAAGAAAACAAAAAAAAGCTAATGGTGGGCTGAAAGCTAGATGGCCACAGCTAGAGGAAGGAGTTCGCACATGGGTGCTTAAGCACTGTGCCTCAGGGCACAACAGTGCAGTTGTTTCCACATCCAGGTAGTTGTCACGATGAATATAAATAATTTCGCGTGAAGACCTCGAGTTCGAGTCATCACTGCCTCTAAAGCCACAAGTCATTGACACCGACTGGACGATCCTCACTCGGGCTGAGCAATAAAACAGGTTTATCAGTTTAAACCGGTTCTAACATACAAACAATACGTATTGCGATATTCTGAAGCAAAACTGTTTTTTAACATACATTCGGCAAACTTTGGAACAGTTTAAAAAAAAAAAAAAAAAACTTCGGCTATTCCTGCTAATTAAACCGGAAGCACCGGAAGCAATGTTTTCGTTGAGAAAAAAAAAAAAAGAAAAGGTGACAGCAGAGGTCTTGGCATGTAATCCTGACACAATTGTGTTCCCATTCTCTTATCGACAGTCATTCAGTGTGTGGAGAGCCCAGTATAATAAGAGCTATGCCACGATTATACCGTGTGGATTGTCAGGAAGGCCTTCAGCCAATTGAATGTTTTTTTTAATACAGGATACAGAAATTCCTGCAAAAAACAAAACCACGGTTCATGTTGCTAATTGCTCAGAAATTTACTGACCTACAGAATCTAGATCAGAATCCATCCTCTCTCTTCAGGTGATGACAGAGGAAATTATAGAAGATTCTTCTATAATCACCTGAAGAGAGGAAGGTTTCACCACCCCTTGAAACAAATATGTAGTGAAAATGAAGTTTCAATAGAAAATCTTTTTATTTTTACTTATATTTGCTCTAAGAAAAAGTATTGAGCACTCTCTTACGGAAGGATCTACTAAGAAAATTCTCTCTCTCTCATATATACACACACATTTTATATATTTATATATATATATATATATATATATATATATATATATATATATATATATATACACACACACACACACATTATATATACACACACATTATATATATATATATACACATACATACGTATATGTATGTATGTATATATATATATATATATATATATATATATATATATATATATATATATATATAAAAATGCAGCCGTGAGGGGGGGACACAAGCCAGGGTCTCTTCCTCATACCGGTCCCAAGTCCGGATAAATGCAGAGGGTGGCGTCAGGAACGGCATCCGGCGTAAAACAAATGCCAAATAAAATATGCGAGTCACAACACAAAAATTCATACCGGATCGGTCGAGGCCCGAGTTAACAACGACTGCCATCACCATTAACCAACAGGGTGCTGGTGAAAATTGGACTACTGTTGGTCGAAGACGTTGAAGAAGGAGAAGCGGGAGGCGTGTCCATAGGCAGAGAGAGATGAGGAAAGGCATGAGTCTAGGACTGAGAGTAGGGACTTTGAATGTTGGAACTACGGCAGGAAAAGGTAGAGAGCTGGCTGACATGATGCAGAGGAGGAAGGTGGACATACTGTGTGTTCAGGAGACCAGGTGGAAAGGTAGCAAGGCTAGAACCTTAGGAGCAGGGTTTAAGCTGATTTATCATGGTGTGGTTGGGATGAGAAATGGAGTCGGAGTGATCTTGAAGGAGGAGTTTGTCAGGAATGTTCTAGAAGTGAAAAGAGTGTCAGACAGAGTGATGAGTCTCAAGTCAGAAATTGAAGGCGTGATGTTCAATGTTGTTAGTGTTTATGCCCCACAGGCAGGATATGAGCTAGAAGAGAAGGAGAGATTCTGAAATGAGTTAGATGAAGTAATGCAGAATACCCCCAGAGGTGAAAGAGTGGTCATTGGGGCAGACTTCAATGGACATGTTGGTGCAGGAAACAGAGGGGATGAGGAAGTGATGGGCAGGTTTGGTATCCTGGACAGGAACGCAGAAGGACAGATGTTGGTAGATTTTGCAAAAAGGACGGAAATGGCTGTGGTGAATACTTTCTTCCAGAAGAGACAGGAGCATATGGTGACTTATAAAAGTAGAGGGAGGAGCACACAGGCAGACTACATCTTGTGCAGGCGATGTAATTTGAAGGAAGTCAGTGACTGCAAAGTAGTAGCGGGTGAGACTGTTGCCAAACACCATAGGATGGTGGTGTGCAGGATAACACTGATGGTGAGGAAGGTGACGAAGGCAAAAAGGTAGAGCAGAGAACAAAGTGGTGGAAGCTGAAAAAGGGAGAGTGTCTGGTTGTCTTCAAGGAGGAGTTGAAACAGGCTTTGGGTGGTCAGGAAGTGCTTCCAGATGACTGGACAGCCACAGCTAATGAGATCAGGGAGACAGGTAGGAGAATACTTGGTGTGTCATCTGGAAGGAGAGGAGATAAGGAAACTTGGGGGTGGAATGAGGAAGTGCAGGAGTGTGTAACAAAGGAAGCGGTTAGCTAAGAAGTGGGACATTGAGAGGACCGAAGAGAGTAAACAGGAGTACAGGGAGACACAACGTAAGGCAAAGGTAGCGGTGTCAAAGGCCAAACAGAGGGCTAAAGGACATGCAACAAGTTAGAGTGATTTAGGACAGATAGGGAAATGTATTGACTGATGACAGAAGTGTGCTGGGAAGATGGAAAGAGTAATTTGAAGAGCTGATGAATGAGGAAAATGAGAGGGAAAAAAAAAAAAAAAAGGAGTAGAAGAGGTGACCGTCGAGGACCAGGAAGCAGCAAAGATGAGTAAGGGTGAAGTAAGGAGGGCATTGAAGAGGATGAAGAATGGAAAGGCAGTTGGTCCTGATGACATACCGGTGGAGGTATGGAAGTGTCTAGGAGAGGAAGCAGTAGATTTCCTGACAAGAACATTCAACAAGGTCTTAGAGTGAGAGGATGCCGGAGGAATGGAGAAGTGTGACGGTGCCCATTTTTAAGAACAAGGGAGATGTACAGAGTTGTGGCAACTACAGAGGGATAAAGTTGATGAGCCATACAATGAGGTTATGGGAAAGAATAGTGGAAGCTAGACGAAGGGCAGAGGTCAGCATTTCTGAACAACATTTTGGTTTCATGCCAAGAAAGAGCACCACAGATGCAGTGTTTGCTTTGAGGATGTTAATAGGGAAGTACAGAGAAGGTCAGAGGGAGCTGCATTGTGCCTTTGTGGATCTGGAGAAAGCATATGACAGGGTGCGGAGAGAGGAATTGTGGTATTGCATGAGGAAGTCTGGAGTGGCAGAGAAGTATGTTAGAGCGGTGCAGGACATGTATGAGAGATGTAAGACAGTGGTGAGGTGTGCTGTCCTTGTGACAGAAGAGTTCAAGGTGGAGGTGGGACTGCATCAAGGGTCAGCTCTCAGCCCCTTCTTGTTTGCTATGGTGATGGACAGGCTGACAGACGAGGTTAGACAAGATTCCCCATGGACTATGATGTTTGCACATGACATTGTGATCTGTAGTGAGAGCAGAGAACAAGTGCAGGAAAATCTAGAGAGGTGGAGGTATTCCCTGGAGAGGAGAAGAATGAAGGTTGCTCTCAGTAAGACAGAATACATGTGCATGAATGACAAGGACCCAAAAGGAACGGGAGGTTACAGGGAGCAGAGATAAGGAAGGCGGAGGATTTTAAGTACTTAGGGTCAACAATCCAGAGCAGTGGAGACTGTGGAAAAGAGGTGAAAAAGCATGTGCAGGCAGGTTGGAAAAAAGTGTCCGGTGTGATAGGAGGGTATCAGCAAGAATGAAAGGAAAAGTGTACAAGACGGTGTTGAGGCCAGCGATGTTGTATGGTTTAGAAACAGTGGATCTGAGGAAAAGACAGGAGGCAGAGCTGGAGGTATCAGAGATGAAAATGTTGAGGTTCTCTTTGGGAGTAACGAGGATGGATAGGATTAGGAATGAGCACATCAGAGGGACAGCACATGTAAGACGTTTTGGAGACAAAGTCAGAGAGGCTAGATTGAGATGGTTTGGACATGTACAGAGGAGGGATAGTGAGTATATTCGTAATAGGATGCTGAGGCTGGAACTACCAGGCAGAAGGCCTCGAGGAAGACCAAAGAGATGATTCATGGATGTGGTGAAGGAGGACATGATGGTCGTTGGTGTAAGAGAAGATGCAAAGGATAGGGTGAAATGGAGGCAGATGATTCGCTGTGGCGACCCATGAAGGGAAAAGCCGAAAGGAAAAGAAGAAGAAAGTACCCAAGTTAATTCTTAGAAAGTTTGTTCGTGAGATTTTGTTCTGTAGCATGTTTAACAAATGATACCAAAAGGATAAACTTTATGATGCTTCATGTCCTTTTACATTCAACTTGGAGTGACGTCTTGGGGTGACATCTCCAAGATGGCGCTGCCTCGAGGGCGACGTCACGGAGTTCTCCAAGTCAAATAGTTTGTTTGTTTTAATTCGTTTCATTTGTTCATGTTTTGCACTATGCTCGTCCGCACAATTAAGCCAGGTGGGAAGGGGCCGCATATTCGCTCAGGAGTTGAGCGTGCTTAATTATATACACCTGAAGACACCCCGATCTCATAGCTGTAGTAGGGTCGACCAGTCATAGATGAGCATAGTGCAAAACATGAACAAACAAAACAACAAATAAAAAGAAACATGACTCTGAAAACTCTGCCTGGGCTAATTGTTAGCCGGGGTGCGGCTAGCATTGAGCGACCATAGCATATTAGCTCAGAATAGGAAGGTGCTAAACTTCAGAAGACTCCGATTTCATAGCTGTAGCAGAGTCGACTGGTCATAGACGAGCATAGTGCAAACCATGAACAAAAAACAACAACAAATAAAACAACTTAAAACGAACAAAGAAACAATTTGACTCTGAGAACTCCGTGACATCGCCCTCTAGGCACTGGTCCTTCTCAAAAAATTAGCATATTGTGATGAAGTTCATTATTTTCTGTAAGGTACTGATAAAAATTAAACTTTCATATATTTTAGATTCATTGCACACCAACTGAAATATTTCAGGTCTTTTATTGTTTTAACACTGATGATTTTAGCAGACAGCTCATGAAAACCCAAAATTCCTATCTCAAAAAATTAGCATATCATGAAAAGGTACTCTCAACGAGCTACTAACCTAATCATCTGAATCAACCAATTAACTCAACACCTGCAAAAGATTCCTGAGGCTTTTAAAAACTCCCAGCCTGGTTCATTACTCAAAACCGCAAACACGCAAAAACTGCCGACCTGACTGAAGGCCATCATTGACACCCTCAAGCAAGAGGGTAAGACACCTAAGGAAATCTCTGAGCGAATAGGCTGGTCCCAGAGTGCTGTATCAAGGCACCTCAGTGGGACGTATGTGGGAAGGAAAAAGTGTGGTAGAAAACGCTGCACATCCAGAAGAGGTGACCGGCCCCTGAAGAACATCGTGGAGAAGGGCCGATTCCAGACCTTGGAGGACCTGTGGAAGCAGTGGACTGGGCTACAGGTGCCGCATTCCCCAGGCCAAGCCACTTTTGAACCAGAAAAAGCGGCAGAAGCGCCTGACCTGGGCTACAGAGAAGCAACACTGGACTGTTGTTCAGTGGTCCAAAGTACTTTTTTCAGATGAAAGCAAATTTTGCATGTCATTCGAAAATCAAGGTGCCAGAGTCTGGAGGAAGACTGGGGAGAAGGAAATGCCAAAATGCCTGAAGTCCAGTGTCAAGTACCCACAGTCAGTGATGGTCTGGGGTGCCATGTCAGCTGCTGGTGTTGGTCCACTGTGTTTTATCAAGGGCAGGGTTAATGCAGCTAGCTATCAGGAGATTTTGGAGCACTTCATGCTTCCATCTGCTGAAAAGCTTTATGGAGATGAAGATTTCATTTTTCAGCACGACCTAGCACCTGCTCACAGTGCCAAAACCACTGCTAAATGGTTTACTGACCATGGTATTACTGTGCTCAATTGGCCTGCCAACTCTTCTGACCTGAACCCCATAGAGAATCTGTGGGATATTGTGAAGAGAAAGTTGGACAGACATCAGACCCAACACTGTGGGCGAGCTTCAGGCCGCTATCGAAGCCACAGGCTGATTGCCTCCATGCCACGCCAGATTGAAGCAGCCATTTCTGCAAAAGCATTCCCGACCAAGTATTGAGTGCATAACTGAACATAATTTGAAGGTTGACTTTTTTTGTATTCAAAACAGTTTTCTTCTTAGTCAGATGAAATATGCTAATTTTTTGAGATAGGAATTTTGGGTTTTCATGAGTTATATGCCAAAATCATCAGTATTAAAACAATTAAAGACTTTAAATATATCAGTTGGTGTGCAATTAATCTAAAATGTATGAAAGTTTATTTTTTATCAGAACATTACAGAAAATAATGAACTTTATCACAATATGCTAATTTTTTGAGAAGGACTAGTGTATATTTTATTTTTATATATATATATATATATATATATATATATATATATATATATATATATATATATATATAGTAGGCTCTCGTTATTCGAGGGGGTTTGGTTCCGGCCCCTCCCGCAAATGAAGATAATCCGCGAGTTCTGTACCCAGAAGTAAAACCCCATGTGTCATATAACATGCGCAACCGGAAGTAAAATACTGTGTATCTATTACATGCACTAAGATATGCTTCTTAAACACATTCTATCGACAGTCTTCCTCATTAATACAGTATTAATGTAGTAAAATGTAGTAATGATTAAGAAAATCTTAATTTTTTTACTGTGATATTTATTGATGATAAAATAAACATTATACAGCATATACTGTTGTAAAGCACTAGTATTAAAGTCTTTCAATTATTATTCCAGTACCCAAGTTAATGTTTCAAATGTGCGTGAGATTTCATGTTCTGTAGTATGTTTAACAAACGATACTAAAAGGATAAAGTTCATTACGCTTCATGTCTTTTTACATTGAACTCCAAGATGGCGCTGCCTAGAGGAGGACGTCGCAGAGTTCTTGGAGTCAAACTGTTTTTGTTCGTTTTAATTTGTTTTACTTGTTGTTTTGTTTGTTCATGTTTTGCACTATGCTCGTCTATGACCAGTCGACCCTTTGACAGCTATGAGAGCGAACGTTTAGAACTGAGTATGCTCAACTCCTATCCTGAGCTAATATGTTATGGTAGCTCAATGCTAGCCACACCCCGGCTAACAATAAGCCCAGGCGGAGACGTGACAGGCGGGGAGGGGCGGAATGACAACTCCGGCGTTTGGGATCGCAGGGGATGAAGGCCGTGTCGCCGTCTGGTGTAACTGCCTTGTCGGGTGTACTCTCCTCGAGCCATGTTTCACAGAAACACAGCATGGAGCAGTCCTGTAGATCCTTCTGCGCTGCAATCGGAGCATGAAGCTCGTTTCACAGAGACTGAACATTTCCAAGCAGTATGACCGGAAGTGCTAACCTTCCACTGCTAACCAAGCGTGGTTCGGCCCCTCCCCTCCTGGACTTATTGTTAGCCGGGGTGCGGCTAGCATTAAGCTACCATATTAGCTCAGGACAGGAGTTGAGCGTGCTCAGTTCTCAATGTCCACTTTCATAGCTGTCGTATGGTCAACCGGTCATGGACAAACATAGCGCAAAACAAACAAACAAATAAAACAAATTAAAACAAACAAAGAAACAATTTGACTCCGAGACCTCCACGACAGCGCCCTCTCAACAGCGCCATCTTGGAGATGTCACGTTCAATGTAAAAGGACATCAAGTGTAATAAAGTTTATCCTTTTGGTATTGCTTGTTAAACACGCTACAGAACATAAAATCTCACACACAAACATTCTAAACATTAACTTGGATACTGTACTGGAATAATAATTGAAAAAAGACTTCAATACAGTTGATTCAATTCAGATGATTATTCTTCTTCAGAGGAAACTGTTGTTTCTTCAGGAGAAAGTCTGATTATAGTGGGATTATAGAGCTTAATTGGTAATTAAAAGATAAGATAAGATACAGCTTTATTAATCTCACAATGGAGAAATTCACTGTTACAGGCTCTTGGTACCATCAGTAGGGGGTGCAAAAATAGATACATCTACAAACATACACACATACATATATATTATATTAGTAAATAAATAAATAGATACATAAATAGTATAAATTAATAAACAATAAAAGAAAAGAAGGGAACGACTTTATAGACTGGCCTATATTAAAGTGTAATGTATCTGAGTGCAGAGTAGATGGGTTGATGTTCACAGTCAGTGGGGTAGATGTGGTTGATTAAAGTGCGTGGGGTTTTTATTGCACATA
Source organism: Plotosus lineatus (assembly GCA_024760905.1). Lineage (NCBI taxonomy): Eukaryota > Metazoa > Chordata > Actinopteri > Siluriformes > Plotosidae > Plotosus > Plotosus lineatus. The sequence continues at coordinate 6,083,695 of CM045738.1, read as the reverse complement.
ACCGGTATTTTCACAGACAGTTACAAAGTGGCGTTGTACAGTCTGACAGCGGTGGGAATGAACGACCTGCGGTAGCGCTCCTTCCTGCACTGAGGATGTCTCAGTCGTCCACTGAAGGAGCTGCTCAGCTTCTCTACAGTCTGGTGAAGTGGGTGAGAGCTGTTATTCATGATGGATGTGAGCTTTGCTTTTTTTTGCTTTCCTCCTCTCACTCACCTCCTCCACAGAGTCCAGTAGGCAGCCGAGGACAGTGCTGGCCCTTCTGACCCGCTTGTTCAGTCTCTTTCTGTCCTGCTCTGTGCTGCCCGGGGCCCAGCAGATGGCAGCATAGAGGATTGCAGAGGCGACCACAGAGTCATAAAATGTCCTGAGCAGAGGTCTGCATACTCCGAAGGACCCGAGTCTCCTCAGAAGGTGGAGGCGACTCTGGCCCTTCTTGTACAGGGCGTTGGTGTTGTGGGACCAGTCCAGTTTATTGTTAAGGTGAACGCCCAGGTATTTGAAACTGTTCACTATCTCAATGTCCTGTCCCTGGACGTTCACTAGTGATTGTGTGTGCGTGTTAGTGTGCCTCTTCTGAAGTCGACCACCATCTCCTTTGTCTTCCTGGTGTTCAAGCACAAGTGGTTGCGCTCACACCAGTCCACGAAGTCAACGATGACTGACCGGTACTCCAGCTCGTTCCCCTCTGACACACGGCCCACGATGGCGGAGTCGTCCGAAAACTTCTGGAGGTGGCAGCTGTCTGTGCTATAGCTAAAGTCCGAGGTATAAATGCTGAAAAGGAAGGGTGAGAGGACGGTGCCCTGCGGTGCCCCCGTGCTGCAGACTGCCACCTTTGACTTACAGCCGCGTAGCCGCACGTACTGTGGACGGTTAGTAAGGTAGTCAGTGATCCAGGCAGCAAGATGCCCGTCCATTCCCACGTCCTCCAGCTTTCCCCGCAGAAGCGCTGGCCTGATGGTGTTGAAGGCGCTGGAGAAGTCAAAGAACATGACCCTCACAGCGCTGCCAGCGATCCCCAGGTGGGTGAGTGCCCGCTGCAGAAGGTAGTTGACGGCGTCTTGTACTCCGATGTTGGGCCTGTAGGCAAACTGCAGCGGATCTAGGGTGGGGCTCACCATAGAGCGGAGGTGTCTGAGGAGGAGCCTTTCCATGGTCTTCATAAGGTGGGAGGTCAGGGCAACAGGTCTGTAGTGGCCCGGTTCCTTCGCTTGTGCTGTTTTGGGAACCGGAACCACACAGGTCTTCCACAGGACGGGAACCTTCTCCAGGCTGAGGCTCAGGTTGTACAGGTAGCATAGTACCTCACAGAGCTGGTCTGCGCAGGTCCTCAGCAGCCTGGGGCTGATGCCATCTGGTCCTTCTGATTTAGTCGCCTCAGCTGTCTCCTCACCTGGTCTGATGTGAGGGAGAGGGGGGGCTGGGGTGGGCTGCAGAGGGAGGGGGATGTGTCTGTCGGGCTGTAGCAGTCAAGTGAAGTTGGCCTGGGGAGGGGGGAGGTGTCTGCTGGTCTGGAGACGTGTGAAGAGAGGGGGGGAGAATCAAACCTGTTGAAGTAACAGTTTAGTTCATCCGCCCAGCGCTGGTCACCATCAGCTGTCCCTCTGACACCCTGCCCAAATCCAGACATGGTTTTTAGTCCTCTCCAGACGTCCCGCACGTTGTTCTGAGCCAGCTTCTCCTCCAGCTTCTTCCCATAGTCCTTCTTTGCCCTCCTGATCCTCCACTGGAGCTCACGCTGGACCTTCTTCTGCTCCTCTCTATCCCCTGAGATGAAAGCCCTCTTTCTCTGGTTCAGGAGGACTTTAAGCTCAGGGGTGACCCACGGGTGATTGTTGGAGAAGCACCGTACTCTCCGTGTTGGCACGGTGCTGTCCACGCAGAAGTTCATGTAATCAGTGATACAGTGTGTGAGGCCGTCGATGTCATCACCAAAGGAGTAACAGAGCATGCTCCAGTCTGTGGTCTGGAAACAGTCCCTAAGCCTCTCATTGGTCTCCTCGGTCCACACTTTCACAGACCTCTGTGCAGGTTCCTTTCGCACCCTGGGTGTGTATTGGGGGAGCAGGTAGACCAGGTTGTGGTCTGAGCGTCCCAGTGGGGGGAGGGGGGAGGAGCTGTAAGCGTTCTTCACATTTGCATACAGCAAGTCCAGTGTTTTATTGTCTCTTGTGGCGCACTTCACGTATTGCGTGAACGTCGGAAGAGAGGCGGAGAGAGGGGCGTGGTTAAAGTCCCCGCTGATCAGAATCATGGCGCGGGGGTGACGAGTCTGTGTCTGATTAACGGCGCTGTGTAGACGCTCACACGCGGCCGCCGCATCAGCCGAGGGCGGAATGTACACGCAAAAACACAATCACGTGTGAAAACTCCCTCGGTAGATAATATGGCCGCGCGCTCACCGCGAGCAGTTCCAGGTCCCGTGTGCATAGCTGCTCCTTCACGTGCACGTTGGCCGGGTGGCACCATCGTTCATTCACATAGACCGCCACGCCCCCTCCTTTCTTCTTACCGCTCTCCGTTGCACTCCGATCTGCATGCGCAAGTGTAAATCCGTTAAGAGAAACCACAGAGTCCGGTGTGAGTTCATTCAGCCACGTCTCTGAGAAACACATGAGGCTGCAGTCCCGGTACTGCCTCTGCTGCCAGGTCAGCGCCGCCAGCTCCTCCGTCTTGTTGGCGATCGCGCGGACATTTCCCATGATGACAGAGGGAACACATGTCCTCCGCGTCTTTCGTCCCCCTCTGCAGCCTCTCCTTTTCCTCCGTATTTCCACAGGAACAACAGGTTTTTCCGCATGAAGGAGGGTGGGGCCGCGCAGGCCGAGGAGGGTCTCACGTGTCTAAGACCTGCGTTGCTCAGAGCCGTCGGTGAATGAGTTTCCTGACGCCGATGCAAAAAGTGAGAGTAAAAGTGCACAGAAAAACAAAAGCATTATAAAAGTGGGTTTCCCAGATGCGGTATTGAAGAAAGAAAAAGAAAATTTGAAAAAAGATAAAGAAACACGCCTATATACAATAGAAAAAAGAAAAAAAAGGAAAATAAACTGAAGAGCTCCTGTAACTGGCTGCAGGTCACCCGGCGCCATCTTGGAAAGATGAACACACTAAAAAACACACTAAAAAAAGAAGAGGCTCATTGACAGCTTGTGCACGAATAAGGAAAAAGGGGTGTTACATCATCGCAAACAATCACCAAGAAGGATAGCAATTGGCTGAATTTGAATGATGTGACAGTTGCTCGGCAGTCCACGAATATGCAAAGCGTAAGCGCAAAACTGCGAATAGTCAAGGGCCTACTGTATGTGTATATATATATATATATATATATATATATATATATATAAAATGCAGCCATGAGGCGGGGGAGGGGGGGGGGGCCCTAACCAGTGTCTCTCCCCCTTATGCCGGTCCCAAGCCCGGATAAATGCAGAGGGTTGCGACAGGAAGGGCATCCGGCGTAAAACTTCTGCCACATTTAAAAATGCAAATGATCAATACAGAATTCATACCGGATCGGTCGAGGCCCGGGTTAACAACGACCGCCATCAGTGCTGTCAACCAACAGGGTGCTGATGGAACTTGGATTACTGTTGGTCGAAGAAGGAGAGGCGGGAGGCGTGTCCGTAGGCAGAGAGAGAAGAGGAAAGGCATGAGTCTCGGACTGAGAGTAGGGACTTTGAATGTTGGAACTATGCAAGGAAAAGATAGGGAGCTGGCTGACATGATGCAGAGGAGGAAGGTGGACATACTGTGTGTTCAGGAGACAAGGTGGAAAGGTAGCAAGGCTAGAAGCTTAGGAGCAGGGTTTAAACTGTTTTATAATGGTGTGGATGGGAAGAGAAATGGAGTAGGAGTCATCTTGAAGGAGGGGTTTGTCAGGAATGTTCTAAAAGTGAAAAGAGTGTCAGACTGAGTGATGAGTCTCAAGAGACTCATGAGTCTCAAGTTAGAAATTGAAGGCGTGATGGTCAATGGTGTCAGTGCTTATGCCCCACAGGCAGGATGTAAGAGAGAAGAGAAGGAGAGATTCTGGAGTGAGTTAGATGAAGTGATGCAGAGTACCCCCAGAGGTGAAAGAGTGGTCATTGGAGCAGACTTCAATGGACATGTTGGTGCAGGCAACAGAGGGGACAAAGAAGTGATGGGCAGGTTTAGTATCCAGAACAGGAACACAGAAGGACAGATGTTGATCGATTTTGCAAACAGGATGGAAATGGCTGTGGTGAATACTTTCTTCCAGAAGAAACAGGAGCATAGGGTGACTTATGAAAGCAGAGGTAAGAGCACACAGGTAGACTACATCTTGTGTAGGCGATGGAATTTGAAGGAAGTCAGTGACTGCAAAGTAGTAGTGGGTGAGAGTGTTGCCAAACAGCATAGGATGGTGGTGTGCAGGATGACACTGATGGTGAGAAAGGTGAAAAAGGCAAAGGCAGAGCAGAAGACGAGGTGGTGGAAGCTGAAAAAGGAAGAGTGTCGTGTTGTCTTCAAGGAGGAGTTGAAACAGGCTTTGGGTAGTCAGGAAGTGCTTCCAGAGGACTGGACAACCACAGCCAATGTGATCAGGGAGACCGGTAGGAGAGTACTTGGTGTGTCCTCTGGAAGGAAAGTACATAAGGAAACTTGGTGGTGGAATGAGGAAGTGCAGGAGTGTGTACAAAAGAAGAGGTTAGACAAGAAGAAGTGGGACATTGAGAGGACCGAAGAGAGTAAACAGGAGTACAGGGAGACACAGCGTAAGGCGAAGGTAGCAGTGTCAAAGGCCAAACAGAGGGCGTATGATGACTTGTATGATAGGTTGAACAGTAAGGAGGGAGAAAATTATCTATACAGGTTAGCACAGCAGAGAAATAGAGATGGGAAAGACATGCAGAAAGTTAGAGTGATAAAGGACAGAGAGGGAAATGTATTGACTGATTCCAGAAGTGTGCTGGGAAGATGGAAAGAGTACTTTGAAGAGCTGATGAATGAGGAAAATGAGAGAGAAAAAAAAAAAAAAAAAAGAGTAGAAGGGGTGACCGTTGAGGAGCAGGAAGTCGCAAAGATTAGTAAAGGAGAAGTGAGGAGGGCATTGAAGAGGATGAAGAGTGGAAAGGCAGTTGGCCCTGATGACATACCAGTTGAGGTATGGAAGTGTCTAGGGGAGGTAGCAGTAGATTTTCTGACAAGAATATTCAACAAGGTCTTAGAAAGTGAGCAGATGCCAGAGGAATGGAGGAGAAGTGTGCTTGTGCCCATTTTTAAGAACAAGGGAGATGTACAGAGTTGTGGCAACTACAGAGGGATAAAGTTGATGAGCCATACAATGAAGCTATGGGAAAGAATAGTGGAAGCAAGACTAAGGGCAGAGGTCAGCATTTGTGAACAACAGCTTGGTTTCATGCCAAGAAAGAGCACCACAGATACAGTTTTTGCTTTGAGGATGTTAATAGAGAAGTACAGAGAAGGTCAGAAGGAGCTGCATTGTGCCTTTGTGGATCTGGAGAAAGCATATGACAGGGTGCCGAGAGAAGAACTGTGGTATTGTATGAGGAAGTCTGGAGTGGCAGAGAAGTATGTTTGAGTGGTGCAGGACATGTATGAGAGATGTAAGACAGTGGTGAGGTGTGTTGTCCTTGTGACAGAAGAGTTCAAGGTGGAGGTGGGACTGCATCAAGGGTCAGCTCTCAGCCCCTTCTTGTTTGCTATGGTGATGGACAGGCTAACAGACGAGGTTAGACAAGAATCTCCATGGACTATGATGTTTGCAGATGACATCGTGATCTGTAGTGAGAGCAGAGACCAAGTGGAGGAAAATCTAGAGAGGTGGAGGTATGCCCTGGAAAGGAGGGGATTGAAGGTTAGTCTTAGTAAGACAGAATACATGTGTGTGAACGACAAGGACCCAAGAGGAACTTTGAGGTTCCAGGGGGCAGAGATAAAGAAGGTGGAGGATTTTAATACTTGGGCTCAACAATCCAGAGCAATGGAGAGTGTGGAAAAGAGGTGAAGAAGCCACCAAGAAGAAAGGAAAAAAGCCGAAAGGAAAAGATATATACATACACACACACACAGTGAACCCTCACTACCTCACACTTCAGTACATCGCGGGTTTTTCAAAAATATTCATCAAAAAATAAAAAAATTAAGGAAATTGAGGAAAAGTGGGGATAAGTTTAGGAAAAAGCCACAAAACAAGGCTAATTCTGCAAAAAAAAACAACAACAATACCCCCCAATAAAACTACTTACATTTTTTATGTGAGGTGCGTATCTGTGTGCGTGCGCATCTGTATGTGTGTATTTATATTTTATTTGCATCTTACGTATAATTTCTGAATGTTTGTTATAAGCATTTATAGAGTTGAAAATGTATTTATTTACACATATACGTGTACATATACGTCAGTCGGGGGAGGAGGGGCGATCCTACTTCGTGGAAGAGGAGTTCCTCGGTCCCCATTAACCGTGGAAAGTGAGGGATCCCTGTGTGTACACACACACACACACACACAGTGGTACCTCACTTTACGAAAGTCTCACTAAACGAAAACCGCAGGTTACGAAACACATTTTCCTAAAATTTTCGTCTCTGGATATTAAACAAGTTTACATTACGAAAGCACCATCTTAAAAATTCAAACGCGCCATTCAAACATTGAAACACGTCATTCAGACATTCAAACAATGCACGAGCTGCTCTCCAATCAATGACGTTCAAATATCCCGCCCCGCTGGCCTCCCATTGGCTAACAACTGAGCTGTCGCCTTCACTCAAGCGCCATCTTGGACAGGTGCACCTAAGGCCATCTTGGACGGGGATCCCATTGGCTCGGAGGGATGACGGAGCTGCCTCCCATTGCCTATTATGGAGCTGAATGTACCATGATGCTTTTCGTGTAAAGGACAGAGTTACTGTTTTATGCTTTATTTCTTGACTCAGGCTTTTAACCTTCCATAAACATTTATAAGATTATAACTCTGCTAAGAAGACATGGTCAACGCACACGCACGCACACACATGATTTCCGGTGCAAATGAAAAGAAGAGACAGGCTTAAGTGATATCACAAAGGAATATGGCCAAACCCATCCACCATCGATACGATATTGAAGGCGAAGGAGGTCTTAAAATGTATGCTTTTCTAATTTTTAAAAGGGTTTCGGGGGTAGTGTCGGGAGCCTTGAAATGAATCACGTGTTTTACATGTAAAATGCAGGTTACGAAAAAGGCTCTGGAACAGATTAATTTCGTACGGTGAGGTACCACTGTATATAAACATACACACAGTGCTGTGCAAAAGTTTTACCCCCTTACTTTTTTCTTTTTTGAACCTTTGTCACGCTTGATTTTTTTTCAGATCAAACAAAGTAGTCAAACAAACTGAGTAGCTCCTTCAGTGGACGACTGAGACATCCTCAGTGCAGGAAGGAGCGCTACCGCAGGTCGTTCATTCCCACCGCTGTCAGACTGTACAACGCCACTTTGTAACTGTCTGTGAAAATACCGGTTAGGTGCAATAAAAACCCCCATGCACTTTAATCAACCACATCTACCCCACTGACTGTGAACCATATCAACCCATCTACTCTGCCCTCAGATACATGTACACTTGAATATAGGCCAGTCTACAAAGTCTTTCCCTTCTTTTCTTTTATTGTTTATTAATTTATACTATTTATGTATCTATTTATTTATTTACTTATATAATATATATGTATGTGTGTATGTTTGTATTTGTATCTATTTTTGCACCCCCGACTGATGGTACCTCAAGAGCCTGTAACAGTGAATTTCTCCATTGTGAGATTAATAAAGCTGTATTTTATCTTATCTTAAACATTACACAAAGATAAACCAAATATTCAAATAAAATTGCAGTTTTCCTGTTGTGATTTTATTTGTGAAGAGAAAATTCCTATCCAAACCTACAAGAATCTCTGTGAAAAAGTAATTGCTCCCTTGTTAAAAGGTGAGGTAATTGTGATTAATCCCATTATTGGGGAAAACAGTTCAATTTCATGACCACACCCAGGCCTGATTGCTGCCAGACATTTCCAATCAGGAAATCCTGAACATAAAACCTGTCTGGCAAGGTGAGGTAGGCCATACTGAACACACATCATGCCGCGATCCAGTGAGCTTCAAGAGCAAACAAGAAAGAGATGTCTCAGTCTAGGAAAGGATACAAAGTCATTGGTAAATGTTTGGGACTCCAGTGGACCACTGTCAGAGCCATTATCCATAAATGGACAAGGTATGGCACAGTGATGACTCTTCACAGGAGTAGCCGACCTACCAAAATTACTCCACGAGCACAACACAGACTAACCGGAGAAGTCACAAAGGATTTAAAAAAAACAAAAAAAAAAAAACAATTCTAAACAACTCCAAGCCTCACTTGCCTCAGTTCATGTCAATGTTCATGACTCCACCATCAGAAAGACACGAGGCAAAAAACAAAATGGCATCCATGAAAGCGTTCCGAGGTGAAAGCCACTGTTGACAAAAAAAAGAATGGCACGACTCACTTTTACCAAGAATCATCTTGATCATCTCCAAAGCTTTTGGGAAAATGTCCTCTGGACTGATGAAACTAAAGTTGAACATTTTGAGAGAAATGTATCCCGCTACGTCTGGCGCAAAAGGAACAGTGCATTTGATAAAAAGAACATTGTGCCAACAGTGAAAGATGGTGGTGGAAGTGGGATGATCTGGGCCTGCTTTGTTGCTTGAGCAAAGTCAGGTGTGCTGCTACCTCGTTGAAACAAAAACCTGCAGCCACATGGCTTGACACCTGTGCCCCGAGATAACTTCCACAAGGTTCCACAAACAGATGAATGGAAGATTAACTCAAGGTTCTGATGCACATCTGTGTCTGTGATCTGTTTGATGCATGACGCTACTGCCACGTGTTTGCTGTATTCCTAATGAAGTGGACACCCCACCACACACACACTCAAAACACACACACACACTAAACCTACCAGAGAAAGAGTTGTCTGCAAATCTCAGTAGTAAGCTGCTTTTTCCAACATCTGTAACACACACACATACAGAGAGAGAGAGAGAGAGAGAGAGAGAGAGAGAGAGACAGAAGCAAGGTGGGGGGGTTAGATGTGGTGCATCAGAAAGTTCTGGATCTTTCATTTGAAATAAAAAGTGGAAGTGTCTGCTTTCCATCTCCACATAACTCATACATTCAATAAATAAATAACCTGGGGTTCTGGATCATGTTCTACCCCTGAATGAACAGGTTCCCTCCGTGTTTTCACTGAGAAATTTAGAGCCATTAGTAAACAATGTAATCACACTTCACAATTTCCACATGCACCAAATCTAGTGGCAAATATAGGCGCCGGTTTCACATCAGTTTCGCCACTTCCCGTGGAGCATCCGAAATCCACAATCAGTTACACACTGGAACAGTTTTACAGGAACCAGAAGAGAAACAATAAAAGAACCACATGGTGATCCACTGCACAAGTGTACACGCACCATCGTGTGAGTTTAAACACCCACAGACACACCCACACACACACACACACACACACACACACACACACACACACACACACACACTGCAGAAGTGTGACATGACAGACCTCATAGAAAGCCTGAAGTCTGTTTTTTTTTTCGTTTAGGATAATGAAGATTAGACTGGAGGTTGATGAGACTTTCTCTGAAACGCCAGGGCTGAACAACACAATGGTAATTTATCGTGATATTGATATTATAATCAATAAAAATACTCTTCTGGACATCACAATATATTATATTCTGATAAAAACAGTTCTTAAAGCTAAATTAAAGCTTCTGATTTCAACGTGAATCATTAAAATTGTTTCTAGAAACATAAAATAATCTAAAAAATAGATATGTTCATGATTTCTGGCCTAATTTCCCATAAACGTCAACATCTTAATCTACACATATTGCATAAATCTGAAACATCTGCTGGATCATGAATTGATATTTCTAACATCTTGTTACTCCCGTGCCTATACTCTGATTGAACATGTTCTAAAATAAAAATGACCTCCACAGGGCATTGTGGGTATTTACTACGTTTATCACATGAAACGATAAATTATCAACTAGTACATATCCATAAAGGCTCCTATTGGGGGGTGGAACATGTTTCTGTTTCTTCATGTATTTGTTTTGGCAGAATCACATAAAATATGTCCAGATTCTCAAGAAATTTCTACTAGAGGGCGGGGCTTTGGACAAGCAAGGTTCTGAAGATGGTCTGGATTTCTGAAATCAAAATGTGGATCCAGGAATTATTTTAAAAAGGTCCCCCAGTGCAGCTAACTGGGTTATCAAAGGCGGGCCATGTCTCTCACTGTCTATGGTGAGAGGCATGTAAAAGAACCATTGCTGACATTCGTAAAGAGTAGGCTGTAAAGTCGTCAGCGTGTTTCTGTCCCTTGCTAAAAGGGTTGTGACAGGACATCCGATGTAAAAAACCACTGCCAAATCAAACGTGCGAATCAGATGATTTGCTGTGGCGACTCCCGAGTAAAAGCCGAAAGGAAGACAAACAGACTTAAGACTGTGAGATCATACCATTTTTGGACATGTAATATAAGAGCCGGCCCAGCAGGGGGTGTTGTGTACTTTGTGTTTTTTCCAGTTAACTAGGTTGAGGCTTGCACTTTCTGTTTCGGTAAGCGCTTCAATCAGTGTACGAGTTGAATCTGACATATTTTCGGTTATGTCTTCATGTATAATTTTTTACAAGATAAAATTACGTTTATCCTACAGGGCATCGTGTCACACACGCGCATGCATGTGTAGAGATGAATCATTATTGTGATAAACATGTAAAATCATGTAAAGTGTTTGATAAAAGATAAAAGTAAAGTCACTGACTGGAGTCTCCAATGATGAGCAGTTTGAAGAGATGATTGTAGTCTTTTCCCGCCATCCTGTTGAACTGATCCACGTCTCGGAGTTAAATGAGGTTCTGATGTTACTCCGTTTCACCTCTGAACTTTGAACGAGGCATGAAAATTATTTTCCCCGAAAAAAATCATTCCAGATTAGAGATCCATGTTCCAGTTCATATGCAAAAGTGTGTGTGTGTGTGGAGATATTTCTTTTCTGAAAAACCAAAAAAAACAAACATCAGATCTGGACTGATCTATACAAAGCTAATGTGTCTGTATACTGAAAATTCTGTGATGAGGAAGCACAGATGAACAGAGATGTCTGATCTGATGATCTCATCTCAACAAAGTAGGAAAGAAAGCCCTTCTAAAAAAAAGAAAAAAAAACAATAACCAGTTCTCATACTGTTTGTTCTGCTGCCTTGTGAATCTCCTCGGCTCTGAACGCTGACTCCTCCCACACGCCGGCTCTCCTCAAACACACCTTCACCTTAAAACCACACAAACAAACATGTTAAACGCACAGCTGTTTACATAAACGAAATAAAACACAACTTAGTACTGGAATAAAACCATTACTGCACTGAAACAGAAATATTGTGAGAATTACAATGCCCCGCCCACAGGCAGGGTTGTCAGAGCAGTCATTTTCTCCCTGACAAGAATTTCTCTTCCTTTTATTTTAAACAATATTTATTAATTTCTACTGATGAGTTTTTTCTTAAACCTCATTCAATTAATTTAGTAAAACCTTTAAATACAAATTTACCCAAAAATCAAAAGTCTGACCAATCAGAGGCCTTTTTCTGGCTCCGCCCACAGATGCGTCACATACACCAAGTCACATATTTCATCACAATTTAACTGTGTGTACACGTAAACAAGGGAACTGAACCACACACACTCACGTTTATTTCCTTTCTGCTTGTTGAAACCTGCGCGGACAAAAATTCCTGAACTGCTAATTAAAATATTCCGGTTCTGCTTTAAGTCTCAGAATTAATTCAAATATATATTAAATTAATTAAAGCAAACAAACAAAAAACCAGACGCACATAGACGGGATCCCCGTCCCGTCCTCCATAATTGGAACTAGAGTAGAATGGAACTAAATTTAACACACCCTGTGCAGTCAGGACCCCATCAGAACCGAGCTTCAGCTGATGAAGCAGCACCGAGAACACAAGGAGACAAACACCTACCTGCTCACCAAAGGTCAAAGGTCAGACAAGAGATTTCCAAAAAAAAAACAGGAAAAGGTGGATTTCCCCCCATAATCCCTCTACAACAATATCATCATCATTATTAATACTACGAATAATAATAATAATAACAATTAACAATAACCCCTTACAATTAGTTTAATTAGTTTAAAGAAATTATAATTTCTCGCCTGAAAAAAATACAAATAAAACAAGAATACAATAATAAAATATAATAATCAAAATCATTATTATGATTATGAAATGAATGGAATGAAGTGATCTTGTTTACTTATAAAAATAATTTCTTGTAAGGAGCGGGGGGTTTTCTGCACTTCATAAGTTTTATTTTCTCTTCAGGACGGAGAGCTCGCGCTGAAGCCACCGAAGCTAACCGAAGCTAACCTGCTTTAGCCGAGCCTGGAATTTCCTCCTAATACGGGATCATTAAAGTTTCTGTCACGAGACAAACGAGGCGAGATGGCGTCGCTTTTATTGATATTAAACCGTTAAAACATAAACTCTCACATACACACTCACCATTACCGATTCGCTCGGTTTGTTTTTCTGGGCGTCATCCTGCTTCCCTTGACTCGGAGTCTCGAGCTGCTGTACGGCATCAAGAATGAAGTCTGAGGCAAAGTTAGGAAAAAGCAAACAACCACAAGAGGGCGCACGTGCAAGCATTGGAGCAGTCCCTTTGACCATCTTTAAGGACATGAAGGGCACTCGATGGAGTGAAGACGTCATAAAATAATACCGGAAGTAGTGCGCATGCGCTGGGCTCGTGTTATTTGGCACAAGACGGCTCTCTGAAAGCCAGAATCCATTTTCCTCACAACAATGAATGAATTTAAATATTACATTTCAATAAAACATTCCTAATTTAAATTTGATTAATTTAAATCACGTCAAGCACTGAATTAAGTCGTGCTTTCGTTCTGATACACACTTGTACATCATTATTATTGTTATTTTCATAAATATTTTAATGTGGGTTTAAAAACAGAAATAGTTATAAAATCAATACAAAACTACACCACTGAACCAGGATGAAATTGTTTATTATACAAATCCACTGGAGATAAACTCATTACCAGATCTATTATAAAAATGCATTGAAATTTCAAGCAGAAAAATACACAAAATATGTTCCCACGCCTTGAACAAACTGTCATGTGACAATACATGCAGTACATTTTACTGCTTTATTTATTTGATGGTTCTGTTTTAATTATTCTTAGAGCCACGCCCCAGAAATAAGCTCCGCCTCCACATCGCCTTTGTCTGTTGGTCGGTTTGCAGAAAAGCTTGAGGGTGTACAGTACTGTAATTGTAGACAGATGTAATTTGACTCTCAGACAGCAGGGGGCTCCACATATGACACACTGCTGCGTTAATGTCTCAGGTGTTGAGACGATGTGTGCACACAGATAGAGCTTTGAGGAAGTTTTGAAAGGGTGTCATGTTCAGAAGGACAGAGAGAACGCTCTGTAGGAAAAGTTGGTAAACACGTCGATCTGGTTGCTGCTGCCGGCGACAGTCATCACCTGTGACATCAGGACACGGCACGTTAACGCTTAACATTTATTTACAGGTCAGGTTCATCCTGCT
>CM045738.1:6000000-6067500 GCA_024760905.1 Plotosus lineatus | reverse complement strand
ACGAACATTAAAGTCTGAAAAAACCCCAAACCAGAAATGGTTCAAATCACACCACAGCTGTCCAAGATGGGGCACATGATCATCCTCCACCAACAAAAGACCAACACATATAGTTAGAAGGTCATGGGTTTGAGTCCTGGACTCAATGAGGGTGTTTCTGTGTGGAGTTTACATATTTTCCATGTGCTTGCATGGGTTTTTTCCAGGCACTCCGGTTTCCTCCCACAATCCAAAAACATGCACATTAGGCTAATTGTCTGTTCCAAATTGCCCCTACGTGTGAGAGTGAATGGTTGTATGTGTGTTGTCTTTCAATGGACAAGAAAGCAGTTGAGAGTGTTCCCTACTTTTGCGCTGGGACAAATGGCTGTTCAGTTATTGGTGATTAGTTTGGGATTTTAGTTTAACTCTGACCTTCTTGCCCAGCTCCGTCCAGCTCCAGGCACTGATCTCTCCATTTCCAGTGCTGAGAAGGTGTGTGTCCGTGGACAACATTGAGAACACGGGACCCTGATGGGCTGGAGGAGGCAGGTATACAGACAGCATGAGTGATGGAGATTATCGTTGTGGACCGCAACAGATTTCTTTCCTCAGTAAACAAGATGGGAAGCTAACAAGAAGTAAGAGGTAGTGTAACAGACCGGTGAAGGTGAGAATGGGTTTCTGACTCACATCCGTCGCTTCAGGACTCAGAGCAGCTGAAAGACTGCAGAGGAACAAAAACAAACTTCTGAGAGGCATAACGACTCCTTTTATTTAATTAAAGTTTTAAAAATCTCCCTAGATTCCATATAGACCTGAATTTCTTCAAACATTGATATTAAAACCCTCTTCTTTCTTCTTTTCTTTTCGGCTGTTCCCTTCAGGGATTGCCACAGCAAATCATCTGCCTCCATCTCACCCTATCCTCTGTATCTTCTTCTCTTACACCAACCACCTTCATGTCCTCCTTCACCACATCCATAAATCTTTTCTTTGGTCTTCCTCTCGGCCTTCTGCCTGGTAATTCCAACCTCAGCATCCTACTACCAATATTCTCACTAGTCTCTCTGACTTTGTCTCCAAAACGTCTTACATGTGCTGTCCCTCTAATGTTCTCATTCCTAATCCTATCCATCCTCGTTACTCCCAAAGAGAACCTCAACATTTTCATCTCTGCTACCTCCAGCTCTGCCGCCTGTCTTTTCCCCAGGGCCACTGTTTCTAACCCATACAACATCGTTGGCCTCAACACCGTCTTGTACACTTTTCCTTTCATTCTTGCCGACACCCTCCTATCACACATCACACCGGACACTTTTCTCCAACCATTCCAACCTGCCTGCACATGCTTCTTCACCTCTTTTCCACACTCTCCATTGCTCTGGATTGTTGAACCAAAGTACTTAAAATCCTTCACTTTCTTGATCTCTGCTCCCTGTAACCTCACCGTTCCCCTTGGGTCCTTGTCGCCCACACACATGTACTAGTCCTTCTCAAAAAATTAGCATACTGTGATAAAGTTCATTATTTTCTGTAATGTACTGATAAAAATTAAACTTTCATATATTTTAGATTTGTTGCACACCAACTGAAATATTTCAGGTCTTTTATTGTTTTAATTCTGATGATTTTGGCAGACAGTTCATGAAAACCCAAACTTCCGATCTCAAAAATTTAGCATATCAAGAACCGGTACTCTAAACGAGCTATTAACCTAATCATCTGAATCAACCAATTAACTCTAAATACCTGCAAAAGATTCCTGAGGCTTTTAAAAACTCCCAGCCTGGTTCATTACTCAAAAATGCAATCATGGGTAAGACTGCCGACCTGACTGCTGTCCAGAAGGCCATCATTGACACCCTCAAGCAAGAGGGTAAGACACAGAAAGAAATCTCTGAGCGAATAGGCTGTTCCCAGAGTGACGTCTGTGGGAAGGAAAAAGTGTGGTAGAAAACGCTGCACAACCAGAAGAGGTGACCGGACCATGAGGAAGACTGTGGAGAAGGGCCGGTTCCAGACCTTGGAGGACGCAGTGGACTGGGCTACAGGTGCCGCATTTCCCAGGTCAAGCCACTTTTGAACCAGAAACAGTGGCAGAAGCGCCTGACCTGGGCTACAGAGAGGCAGCACTGGACTGTTGTTCAGTGGTTCAAAGTACTTTTCTTGGATGAAAGCAAATTTTGCATGTCATTCGGAAATCAAGGTGCCAGAGTCTGGAGGAAGACTGGGGAGAAGGAAATGCCAACATGCCTGAAGTCCAGTGTCAAGTACCCACAGTCAGTGATGGTCTGGGGTGCCATGTCAGCTGCTGGTGTTGTTCCACTGTGTTTTATCAAGGGCAGGGTCAATGTAGCTAGCTATCAGGAGATTTTGGAGCACTTCATGCTTCCATCTGCTGAAAAGCTTTATGGAGATGAAGATTTCATTTTTCAGCACGACCTGGCACCTGCTCACAGTGCCAAAACCACTGCTAAATGGTTTACTAACCATGGCATTACTGTGCTCAACTGGCCTGCCAACTCTCCTGACCTGAAGCCCATAGAGAATCTGTGGGATATTGTGAAGAGAAAGTTGAGAGACACCAGACCCAACACTGTGGATGAGCTTAAGGCCGCTATCGAAGCATCCTGGGCCTCCATAGCACCTCAGCAGTGCCACAGGCTGATTGCCTCCATGCCACGCCCCATTGAAGCAGTCATTTCTGCAAAAGGATTCCCAACCAAGTATTGAGTGCATAACTGAACATAATTATTTGAAGGTTGACTTTTTTTGTATTAAAAAGACTTTTTTTTTTTTTTTTTTTTTTTTTTATTGGTCAGATGAAATATATGCTAATTTTTTTGAGATAGGAATTTTGGGTTTTCATGAGCTGTATGCCAAAAAGATCAGTATTAAAACAATAAAAGACCTGAAATATTTCAGTTGGTGTGCAATGAATCTAAAATATATGAAAGTTTATTTTTATCTGTACATTTCAGAAAATAAAGAACTTTATCACAATATGCTAATTTTTTGAGAAGGACTAGTATTCTGTTTTACTGAGGCTAACCTTCATTCCTCTCCTTTCCAGGGCATACCTCCACCTCTCTAGATTTTCCTGCACTTGTTCTCTGCTCTCACTACAGATCACAATGTCATCTGCAAACATCATAGTCCATGGGGATTCTTGTCTAACCTCGTCTGTCAGCCTGTCCATCACCACAGCAAACAAGAAGGGGCTCAGAGCTGACCCTTGATGAAGTCCCACCGCCACCTTGAACTCTTCTGTTACACTGACAGCACACCTCACCACTGTCTTGCATCTCTCATACATGTCCTGCACCACTCTAACATACTTCTCTTCCACTCCAGACTTCTTCATGCAATACCACAGTTCCTCTCTCGGCACCCTGACATATGCTTTCTCCAGATCTACAAAGGCACAATGCAGCTCTTTCTGACTTTCTTTGTACTTCTCTATTAACATCCTCAAGGAAAACACTGCATCTGTGGTGTTCTTTCTTGGCATGAAACCAAACTGTTGTTCACAAATGATGACCTCTGCCCGTAGTATAGCTTCCACTATTCTTTCCTATAATTTCATTGTATGGCTCATCAACTTTATTCCTCTGTAGTTGCCACAACTCTGCACGTCTCCCTTGTTCTTAAAAATGGGCACCAGTACACTGCTCCTCCATTCCTCCGGCATCCTCTCACTCTCTAAGACCTTGTTGAATGTTCTTGTCAGAAAATTTACTGCTACCTCTCGTGGACACTTCCATACCTCCACCGGTATGTCATCAGGACCAACTGCCTTTCCACTCTTCATCCTTTTCAATGCCCTCCTCACTTCACCCTTACTAATCTTTGCTACTTCCTGGTCCTCGACGGTCACCTCTTCGAACTTCCCAGCTCTTCAACTCTTTCCATCTTCCCAGCACACTTCTGTCATCAGTCAATACATTTCCCATTCTGTCGTTAATCACTCTAACTTGCTGCACGTCCTTCCCATCTCTAGTTCTCTGCTGTGCCACCCTGTATAAATCATTTCCTCTCTCCTTAGTGTCCAACCAAGCATACAAGTCATCATACGCCCTGTGTTTGGCCTTTGACAGTGCTACCTTCGCCTTACGTTGTGTCTCCCTGTACTCCTGGTTACTCTCTTCAGTCCTCTCACTGTCCCATTTCTTCTGAAATAACTTCTTCCTTTATACACACTCCTGCACTTCCTCATTTCACCACCAAGTCTCCTTATCTACTTTCCTTCCAGAGGACACACCAAGAACTCTCCTATCTCTCTCCTTGATCACATTAACTGTAGTTGTCCAGTCATCCGGAAGCACTTCTGGACCACCCAAAGCCTGTTTCAACTCTTCTTTGAAGACAACACGACACTTCCTTTTTCAGCTTCCACCACTTTGTCTTCTGCTCTGCCTTTGCTTTCTTCACCTTCCTCACCATCAGCGTCATCCTGCACACCACCATCCTATGCTGTTTGGCAACACTCTCACCCGCTACTACTTTGCAGTCACTGACTTCCTTCAAATTACATCGCCTACACAAGATGTAGTCTACCTGTGTGATCCTACCTCCACTTTTATAAGTCACCCTATGCTCCTGTCTCTTCTGGAAGAAAGCATTCACCACAGCCATTTCCGTCCTTTTTGCAAACTCGATCAACATCTGTCCTTCTGTGTTCCTGTCCTGGATATCAAACCTGCCCATCACTTCCTCATCCCCTCTGTTGCCTGCACCAATATGTCCATTGAAATCTGCACCAATGACCACTCTTTCACCTCTGGGGGTATTCTGCATCACTTCATCTAACTCACTCCAGAATCTCTCCTCTTCCAGCTCACATCCTGCCTGTGCCGCATATGCACTAACAACATAATTAATTAAATCCCTCTAAAATATTAAATCTTAAGCAGGTTTATACACTGATTTCAATGGATTCACAGGAAATGTTTAATTAAAGCTCAACAGGGGTGTGTGTTAACAGCTTTAATAGATTTCATTATTAATGAGGAGTTGAAGAGCTCATTTGCATACTGCAGCTTTCGGGGACACAACTATGTTATACAATTTATGAAAAAAACATGATATTGCAGCTCTGCAGGGACTGATTGTCAAACACCCACCCTCCCCTTTTGCTCCCTCCCTCACTCTCCTCTGAGAAAGCACCTAGCGTGTGGAATTGATGCTCAGGTTTTTGTTCTTACCTGAACAGAGAGACCTCTCCATAATTATTCCCAGCAGCTAAAAAACGTCCACATGGAGAAAAGCTCTGCGAGAACACAGACATGTGCAGGAGCTGCGGACAGATACATGAACTTTCATTTTTTATGATGAAGGTAAAACACAAACAGAAACAAATAAATACATTTAATTTCTGGACAGCAGCAGCTCATATTTGAGGATGCTGTTCGGAGACTTCAGGTTCACGTTAAACACAGTCCAACCACATAAACTGGTCCAGAAATTGGGCAATCAGGGCCTGGGGAGCTCACTTTTGCACCTGGATACTGGAGTTTCTCAGCAACAGACCTCAGAACGTCAGAATAGGAGAACACATTTCCTCCACTCTCATCTTGAATACCGGAAAGACTATTCTCCCACTCACACCAGCAACACCATCTTTAAATTCGCCGACAACACCACCGTCATCAGTCTAATAACAGAAAATGATGAGTCAGTCTAAAGGACAAACTCTGGCATCTGCGGCAATGGTGCGACAATAATCTGGAACTTTACACATCCAAAACCAAGGCGATGATAATGGACTTCAGTACATTGAAACAAACTGAGCACTCTGCCCTCAACATTGACGTAGAGGAGGTAGAGAGGGTGGAGTGCTTCAAGTTTCTTGGAATCCACATCTCTACCGTCTTCACCAGGACAACAATCATCTCCCACCAGGTGGGGAAAGCACAACCAAGGATGTACTTCCTCAAGAATCTCTGACAAGCCCATCTACCCTGACCCCGACAGACGAACTTTTACCCCTCTGCCATCGAGAGCCTCCTGATCTACTGCTATACTGTGTGGTTCCGTAGCTGTACTGCAGAGGACAGAAAGGCTTTGTCACAGGTGGTGAGGACAGTAGCGTGGGTAACTGGAACAGCTTTTACCCACAAGCTGTTAAATGTGTAACCACCACCATCACCACCACCACTGGGGGATAATGGATCAGCGTTCACGTCGCATCCCTCGTCAGTACCCATCTGGGGAAACTAATGATCCAAACCAGCCGACTGAATTCTAAAATGAATCCCAGTCCTCAGCCAAACAACAACAATAACAACAAAAATGGACGCCACGACTTTCAAGACGTCGGCCCCACTATGCGACTCCTCCAAATCAATGTGGAGGGCCTATCAGCTGCCAAGCGAGAAATACTTTCTGAAATATGCCCTACCAACAACATAGATGTGATCTGCATCCAGGAAACACATGTTGCTGCTGATGCACCTGCATGCCGCCTCAAGGTAAATGGATATGATCTTATTTCCTTGTATGGCCATAACAAGCATGGACGGGCAACATACGTACGCTCAGACATGGCAGATGTTGAAATGGTAGAATCAGCAGAATACTATGACACAATCCGTATTGGAAGCTACACCGTCACAAATGTGTACAAACCTCCGCCTGCCCAATGGTCTGATGCACCACTTCCAAACTATCAACACCCAGCTATTTATTTGGGGGACTTTAATAGCCACCATACCATCTGGGGATATGATAGAGAAGATGAGAATGGTGACTGGCTGATAGAATGGGCTTCATCAAACAATCTCCACCTAGTCTTAGACCTGAAGCAGCGCCGGTCTTTCCACTCAGCACGATGGAACCAAGGATACTCCCCAGACTTATGCTGGGTTACAACCTCAGAAGGCCATCCTCTCCAAGCTACACCTCAGGTGCTAGACGATTTCCCAAAAAGTCAGCACAGACCCATTGTGATACACATTGGACTCCGGATACCACTCACCAAATCTGTTGAGAAACCGAGATGGAACTTTAGGAAGGCTGACTGGGAAATGTATACTGAAAAAACTGAAAAGAGCATTGTCTGTATACCCAAAACTGGCATCCCCATTGAAAAATGCTTTCAAAGATTCCGCTTTGCAATCTACAAAGCTGCAGGAAGTACCATCCCAAGGGGGTACAGACCAACATACACCCCATGCCTAAACGAAGAATGCCAACAACTCTTGACAGAGTACCAGGAGTCTGGAAGCACTGACATTGCCGAGCACCTGATAAGTGCACTAGATAACGCACGTCGGGCAAGATGGGAAGAGCTTACTGAAAAACAGAACTTTACCCACTCAAGCCGCAAAGCCTGGAAGCTTCTTAGACACCTCGGAACAGGACAGCAACCACCAAAATTGTCACGCCCAAGTGTGAAACTGAATGCTGTTGCTAACCATTTAGTGAAGCTTGGGAAAACTCCCATTGAAAAGACCCAAAAGAATTAAGTTGTGAAAGAGCTTGAGACTTTAGAAGGTCTGCCCATACAAATACAACCCAAGCTGAAACAGTTGTAAGTGCAGAGGTCACTACTGCT
Organism: Plotosus lineatus; assembly: GCA_024760905.1. Classification (NCBI taxonomy): domain Eukaryota; kingdom Metazoa; phylum Chordata; class Actinopteri; order Siluriformes; family Plotosidae; genus Plotosus; species Plotosus lineatus. The sequence goes on along the minus strand of CM045738.1, from coordinate 6,059,963 downwards.
CTGAAGTCACTGAAATCTGGGAAGGCAGCAGGATATGATGGAATCTTTCCAGAATTCCTTTGTCACCTTGGACCACGTGCACAAACCTGGTTAGCAGCCTTCATGTCCCGTATTATACGTGAAAGACAACTGCCAAAGCTATGGAGAGAAGCAAAGGTTATCGCTATCCTGAAACCCGGGAAGGACCCAAAACTAGCATCTAGCTACCGACCCATATCCTTACTCTCAGTCTGCTATAAACTACTGGAACGCATTATCCTACACCGAATTAAGGATGATGTAGAAGCTGTACTCAACATTGACCAAGCCGGCTTTAGACCAGGTAGAAGCACCCAAGATCAGGTGCTAGCACTCACCACCTTTATAGAGAATGGATTTCAGGAGAATAAAAGACTGGTGCAGTTTTCCTAGACTTGACAGCTGCATATGATACAGTGTGGCACTCAGGTCTTCTACTGAAACTATCAAAAATCCTTCCTTACTGGGTAGTAAACACAGTTGAGCTATTGCTACAGCACAGACGGTTCCGTGTTCATCTTGGTGGATACAGCAGTGCATGGCGAACACAGAAGAATGGACTACCCCAAGGTTCTGTCCTGGCACCAACTCTATTTGCACTGTACACCAATGACCTACCCATCACACACTCTCGTAAGTTTGTATATGCAGTCGACATATGCTTTGCTCTCCAAGCAAAAACATTTGATGAATTGAATGAGAGATTAACTGAGGACATGAGGGATATGAGCACCTACTGTAAACAGTGGCGGCTTCAACCTAGTGTGAAGAAGACCGTTTCTAGTGTTTTCCATCTACACAACGCTAGAAGTAAACAAGAGCTGGATATAACACTCAACAACAGCCGCCTGTCTCATGATGCAAAACCAGTGTACCTTGGAGTCACCTTGGACAGGACTTTGACATACAAAGCCCACCTGCAAAAAGTAGCCAAGAAAGTTCAAACAAGAAACAACCTTGTGCAGATGTTGGCTGGTACTACATGGGGAGCCAGTGCAAGGACACTACGTTCAGCAACATTAGCACTGTCATACTCTGTAGCGGAATACTGTGCTGCTGTCTGGAGGAACTCAGTTCACTGCAAACTAGTTGACACCAGATTGAACTGTGCTATGCGGACCATATCAGGTACACTAAAATCAACACATACAGACTGGCTGCCAGTTATGTGTAATCTTGCCCGCCAGATATCCGCAGGGAAGCTGTCACTGCAAAGTTACTGGACTCTACACTCCAGATCCCAGGCCTTCCCCTGCTGAATGATATTGAGCACCACCCACGATACCGACTGACTTCAAGAAAACCCATCTGGTCTAACCTGCCCACAACAAACTACTCCATGGTAGAAAACTGGCAATCCAGATGGAATAAGGGAACAGCACCAAACAGGGACATCGTGAATGATCCAACAACTGCACTAAATGGTATGGATATTCGTCGAGACCTGTGGTGTAAATTGAATCGTTTTCGCTGCGGTACTGGCCCGTGCCGATACATGTTGGAAAAATGGGGATACATTGATTCACCAAATTGTGATTGTGGAGCTATCCAAACTATGCAGCACATACTACAAGAGTGCCCTGAAACACAACTGACAGGAGGCCTCTATGAACTACATGAGGCCACGGATGTCGCGGTTGAATGGCTGAGAAACAACAGCATACGATAGAAGAAGAAGAAGACCACCACCACTGTCACACACACTGACTGAACAAGCATCATACAGACCATCTTCCTGGACCGTGCAACACTCATGTTTAAGTTTCAGGTGCAAGACCCATGTTTAGAGCAGGTCTTCAACATCATAACATATTTAAAAGCTCTACCCCTTATCTGGTGTGGATCATGTACGTTTGACTATCATTCACCCTTTTGTATATGTGTGTATATATGTACAGTCTGTAAATGTGTGAATAGATATACAGGGATCCCTCCCTACTTCGTGCTTCAATTCATGTGGCTTCAGTGCATCGCGGATTTTAAAAAAAAATATGAATCGAATTAAAAAATAAGGAAATTAAGGAAGAATAGGGGTAAAAGTTTGTCTTTGGTGTGAGGCATGTAAAAGAACTATTGCTGACTTTTGTAAAGCGTAGGCTGCATAGCTGTCAGCATGTTTCTGCCCCTTGCTAAAAGGTTGTGTCAGGAAGGGCATCCGACGTAAAAACCTATGCCAAATCAAACATGCAAATCAGATGATTCGCAGTGGCAACCACTGAAAAAGGAAAGAAGCCGAAAGGAAAAGAAGATGTGTGTACATATGTATGTATCGGTGACATGCAGTCAGGAGAGGCAGGAGAGGCCATGCCTCACCAGTCATCATGGGAATAAAAAAATGTAAAATGGTTATAATTATTCAGTGACTTGTCCTTTAAAGTTATTCTACATTTAACTTCACCATTTTAATAATTTTTTTTTCAAAATCTCTGCTTTTTCACATTTCCTGTTCAAATGACGTGCGGTGAGGCAGCAACCAGCTGAGCTTCACCATGGATTGCACAATGACTCCACTAACTGTGCTGACAAGTGATGAGGTGAAACCGTATTATTGTCGCTCTGTATGGTGCTATTAAAATGTTCAAACACTTATCATCATCATCATCATCATCATCATCTTTCACTTAAATCCGGGGTCGGGTCGTGAGGGCAACAGCCAAAACAATGAGGTCCAGACCTCCCTCTACACAGCCACTTCCTCCAGCTCTTTTGGAGGGACACCGAGGCTAAGAGACATAATCATTCCAGCGTGTTCTAGGTCGACCCCGGGGTCTCTTCCCAGTTGGACATGCCCGAAACACAACATCAAGGTAGCGTTCGGGAGGCATTCTGACCAGATGCCCAAACCACCCTAACTTATTCCTCTCAATGTGGATTTTTCCTGAATCCAAGGTTCAACTATTGGTCAGATCCTCCTCTCCAGCAACCCTACATAGACTTCCCGGGTAGGCTTAGGAGTGTAATTTCACGATAATTGGAACACAGCCTCTGGTCCCCATTTTTAAAAAGGGTTACTACCATCCCGGTTTGACAATCCAGAGGTACGGTCCCTGATGACCACACAATGTTGCAGAGGTGTGTCATCCTACAACATCCAAATCCCTTAGACATTCATGCCGGATCTCATCCACCCCTGGAGCCCGACCACCGAGGAGTTATTTGACTACCTCAGTGACCTCAGCTCCAGTGATGGGCGAACTCCCACCAAAAACTCCCGGCTCTTCATGCACCACAGAGGATGTGTTGGTGGGATTTAGAAGGTCCTCAAAGCATCCCCATTCGAGGCGAGCAGCTCCCCACTTCCACTGTAAACAGTATTTTTGGATAACTGCTTCCTTCTTCCCCTTGAGGCGCCGGATGGTGGTCCAGAACCTTTTTGTGGCCAACCGATAATCGCTCTCCAGGCCCTTACCGAACTCCTCCCATGCCTGAGATTTTGCATCAGCGACAGGAAGTGCAGGAGTGTGTACAAAGGAAGAGATTAGCTAAGAAGAAGTGGGACATTGAGAAAACCGAAGAGAGTAAACAGGAGTACAGGGAGACACAGAGTAAGGCAAAGGTAGCAGTGTCAAAGGCCAAACAGAGCGCGTTTGATGACTTGTATGCTCGGTTGGAAAGTAAGGAGGGAGAAAATGATTTATACAGGTTGGCACAGCAGAGAAATAGAGATGGGAAGGACGTGCAGCAAGTTAGATTGAAAAAGGACAGAGAGGGAAATGTATTGACTGATGACAGAAGTGTGCTGGGAAGATGGAAAGAGTACTTTGAAGAGCTGATGAATGAGGAAAATGAGAGAGAAAAAAGAGTAGAAGAGGTGACTGTTGAGGGCCAGGAAGTAGCAAAGATTAGTAAGGGTGAAGTGAGGAGGGCATTGAAGAGGATGAAGAATGGAAAGGCAGTTGGTCCTGATGACATACCGGTGGAGGTATGGAAGTGTCTAGGAGAGGTATCAGTAGATTTTCTGACAAGAACATTTAACAAGGTCTTAGAGAGTGAGAGGATGCCAGAGGAATGGAGGAGAAGTGTGCTGGTGCCCATTTTTAAGAACAAGGGAGACGTGCAGAGTTGTGGCAACTACAGAGGGATAAAGTTGATGAGCCATACGATGAAGTTATGGGAAAGAATAGTGGAAGCTAGACTAAGGGCAGAAGTCAGCATTTGTGAACAACAGTTTGGTTTCATGCCAAGAAAGAGCACCACAGATGCAGTGTTTGCCTTGAGGATGTTAATGGAGAAGTACAGAGAAGGTCAGACGGAGCTGCATTGTGCCTTTGTGGATCTGGAGAAAGCATATGACAGGGTGCCGAGAGAAGAACTGTGGTATTGCATGAGGAAGTCTGGAGTGGCAGAGAAGTATGTTAGAGTGGTGCAGGACATGTATGAGAGATGTAAGACAGTGGTGAGGTGTGCTGTCGGTGTGACACAAGAGTTCAAGGTGGAAGTGGGACTGCATCAAGGGTCAGCTCTCAGCCTCTTCTTGTTTGCTATGGTGATGGACAGGCTGACAGACGAGGTTAGACAAGATTCCCCATGGACTATGATGTTTGCAGATGACATTGTGATCTGTAGTGAGAGCAGAGAACAAGTGCAGGAAAATCTAGAGAGGTGGAGGTATGCCCTGGAAAGGAGGGGAATGAAGATTAGCCTCAGTAAGACAGAATACATGTGCATGAATGACAAGGACCAAAGAGGAACGGTGAGATTACAGGGAGCAGAGATAAGAAAGGTGGAGGATTTTAAGTACTTAGGCTCAACAATCCAGAGCAATGGAGAGTGTGGAAAAGAGGTCAAGAAGCGTGTGCAGGCAGGTTGGAATGGTTGGAGAAAAGTGTCCGTGTGATGTGTGATAGGAGGGTATCGGCAAAAATGAAAGGAAAAGTGTACAAGACGGTGTTGAGGCCAACGATGCTGTATGGGTTAGAAACAGTGGCCCTGGGGAAAAGACAGGAGGCAGAGTTGGAGGTAGCAGAGATGAAAATGTTGAGGTTCTCTTTGGGAGTAACGAGGATGGATAGGATTAGGAATGAGCACGTCAGAGGGACAGCACATGTAAGAGGTTTTGGAGACAAAGTCAGAGAGGCTAGATTGAGATGGTTTGGACATGTACAGAGGAGGGATAGTGAGTATATTGGTAATAGGATGCTGAGGCTGGAACTACCAGGCAAAAGGCCTAGAGGAAGACCAAAGAGACGATTCATGGATGTGGTAAAGGAGGACATGAAGGTCGTTGGTGTAAGAGAAGAAGATGCAAAGGATAGGGTGAGATGGAGGCAGATGATTCGCTGTGGCGACCCCTGAAGGGAAAAGCCGAAAGGAAAAGAAGAAGAAGACAGCCTGCCGGTACCTGCCAGCTGCCTTGGGAGTTTCACAGGCCAATAAGAAGCAATAGGCCTCCTTGTTCAGTTGGACGGCGCTCTTCACCACAGGTGTCCACCACCGGGTTCAGGTATAACCGCCCGACAGGCACCTATAGCCTACCGGCCACATCTATGCGCTGCCACCTCAGCAATGGAGGCACAAATACACAGCCCATTCAGAGTCCATGTCATCCGCCTCCTTCGGGATGTGGTTGTAGCTCTGCTGGAGGTGGGAGTTAAAGGGTCCTCTGACAGAAGACTCCACCAAATGTTCCCAGCAGACCCTAATTACACGCTTGGGCCTGCCAGGTCTGGAGGGTGGCCTCCCCCACCATCAAAGCCAGCTCACCACCAGGTTCAGCTGCCCTCTTCACCCAGGTGTCCAGAACATGCAGCTGCAAGTCCAGTGACATGACTACAAAGTCAATCATCTAACTGTGACCATTTGAGCACCAAGATGGGTTGGCAACAAGGATGTCTTGTCTTCGAGCCCCTGTGATCTGTGTTCGGGCAAGGAAAACTGTGTCCTTGTTTTCGTTTTATTTGGCATAGGGGTCATCTGAACCTCACTTCATCTGGACCTTCACCCAGGACCTGTTTGCCGTGGGGGTGAACCTACCAGGGGTATTATGCCCCCAACAACATACCTCCTAGGATCCTTACGTCACACAAACCCCTCCACCACGATAAGGTGGTGATTCAAGGAGGGGAAACATCGCGTGGTCATTGGGGGCTGTACCTCTGGATTGGCAAACCATTGTGGGAACATAAATCCAAGATGGCGCTCCCCAGAGGGCGAAGTCACAGAGTTCTCGGAGTCAAATTGTTCTTTGTTTGTTTTAATTTGTTTTGTATGTTGTTTTTGTTTGTTTGCTTTTTTGCACTATGCTTATCTATGACCGGGTGACCCTACTACAGCTATGAGAGTGCAATCCTTTTGGACATTTAGAACTGAGCACGCTCAACTCCTATCCTGAGCTAATATGCGACCGCAGCTCAATGCTAGCCGCACCCCGGATAACAATAAGCCCAGGCAGAGATGCGGCAGGCGAGGAGGGGCTGAAGGATGACTCCGGCGCTTGGACAGAAGTGGAAGGGTAGCACTCCCGTTCATACTGCTTGAAAATGTTCAGTATCTGTGAAACAAGATGGAGGAGCTTCATGCTCGGATTGCAGCGCAGAGGGATCGACAGGATTGCTCCATGCTGTGTTTCTGTGAAACATGGCTCGAGAGGAGTACACCTGACGAGGCGATTACATCAGCCGACTACACGGCCTTCAGGCCTTCAATTAATTGGTCGAATTCATTTCCAGTGAGGGTTGGAGTCCACCAAGGCTGTCTTTTGCCAATTCTGTTCATAATGTTTATGGACAGAATTTCTAGGTGCAGCCGAGGCATTGAGAGGTTCTGGTATGGTCGCCATTGGATCTTGTCTCTGCTTTTTGCAGATAATGTTGTCCTTTTGGTTTAATCAAGCCAGGACCTCCAGCTCTCATTGGAGCGATTCACATTTGAGTGCAAAGCGGCCGGGACGATATTGCCCCTCCACTTCCGAGGCCATGGTCCTCAGTCAGATAAGGGTGGAATGCACCCTCCGAGTCGAGAATGAGGTCCTGCCCCAAAATGGAGGAGTTCAAGTATCTCGGGGTCTTATTCACGAGTGAGGGAAGGATGGAGCGGGGGATCGACAGACTGCTGAGCCACAAGGCAAAGCTCTCAATTTACCAGTTGATCTATGTTCCAACCCTCACTTATGGTGACGAGTTTTGAGTCGTGACTGAAACAAGATCGTGGATACAAACGGTGAGAAGCTCCACCATCCAGCAAGAGCTTGAAGTAGAACCGCTGCTCCTCCACATTGAGAGGGGCCAGTTGAGGTGGTTCGGGCATCTGGTCAGAATGCCCCCTGAACGCCTCCCTAATGACGTGTTTCTGGCATGTCCAACCGGGAAGAGACCCCGGGGTCAACCTAAAACACGCTGGAGGGACTATGTCTCTCGGCTTATCTGGGAACGCCTCGGTGTTCCCCTGGAAGAGCTGGAGGAAGTGGCTGGGGAGAGGCATGTCTGGACCTCATTGCTTAGGTTGCTGACCCCGCGACCCGATCCCATAAGAAGCGGATAATGATGATGATGATGATGATGACTGTATGTGTAACGTGTTTCTTGTGCTGAACAATCATAAAACGCCTGCCAAGAGGCACAACCTGAGGCATGCATTTCTTCTGCCTCATGCCATGGGGCGCTGGTGATTCCAGGGCTTCTTCTTACAATGCCTCCGCTGCAGAGTAACAGAACTAATGACAGCAAGGGACGGGAAACAGTTAGCAATCAAGTGCAGGCATTCAGTTGTTTTTTTCCTATTGCTTCGCCTTATAGGCAAAATGGAGGATTACATATCCAAACTGAAACAATTTTCATGGATTTCATATCCGACACACACACACACACACATACTGTAGTTTATATATATATATATAAATATATATATATATATATATATATATGTAGGATATGCTTCGTGGAGTTCCTTAGTTGCACTTTCTTTTGATAATTGCTGCGAAACTGGTTTTCATTGTTCATGAAACAGCGACAATAAAGATCTCTTCATCTCATCTTTCTTGCATTCAGAATTTTAGGTTTGAGTTCCAGAAACATTCCATCATCACATGCAATGAAAACATATTTAAATAATCTAAAATATAAAGATATTAAACTTACATAATTTCACGTGATATCAATATTCTGTAATAATGAGGGTTTTACTTTGAATATAATAATGATGATGATGATGATGATAAAACTTTCATTCCTCTGACGTGCTTCTGGATTCTCCCTCGTTTCAGATGTATTTCTTTCTTATCCATTCCACAGTACAGTGCTTACTGCAGATGTTTTGGATCGCATTTTCTTTATTCAGCACAGAATAATATTTTCTGTTCAAATCTTTTACCTTTTAATTTGTGTCATGGAGTCAGAAATCTACCACAAACACAACATCCAGAATAAATCTTACATGGAAATTAATAAAAATAGAGTATTTACCTTAATGGGACCCATTTTGCTTGTGAATATTTTCGAAAAAATTAAACTTTATCAACATATAATGTTCGATTTGACCGGTAAAGCGTTTGAATACTGTCGCTTGAATATGACGTCATTGTGGCGGAAATAAAACGAGACCTTTGAGGTTTAAATTTTTTTTTTTTAAACAAATTCAGTGTGTTAATATTAATTTATAATTTTAGTATCCTTACATATAAAACCGATATTTTAAACTACATATGTAACATACTATTTAAAAAAGTATTAAAAATAGTGCAAAAGTGTGAACACGTTACAGCTAAAATATCTATAAATAGGGCAAAATAAGCGCAAAAGATTTTTAAGGTCACTTTTTAAATTGATGTTCAAATGATTGTGTGAAATGATTTTAAACCGAGGAACGTTCTCAGAGTGAAGACCCCACCAAGACAGTAATCCAGCCTTACATGGGTGATCGTGGCAGATGTAGTGTTCAGTTGCCTCCTTGTGGCCCCGCCCAAAATTATTCTTCAGCAAAGTTAAAAAAAATCTTCAAAACAGTCCTGCGTCCAAATATTAATCAACTCTTTGTTAACCCAAGAACCATTAATTAAAATTTTACACAAATCCATCAATTTAAGTTATTGCGGTCACACCAAATGTCATATCCGCCCCCTTTAAAAACTGAACAGATACAGATACCATTCATTTATTGATTATTCTTTGAATTCTCCACAAAGTGAAAGGAAAAAAAGTGTAATCAGGACAGTCCACACAGAGACAGTTCTGATCATTGTGACTTATCTACATTCAGAACAAAACAGAGAGAGAGAGAGTGAGTGAGAGAGAGAGAGAGAGAGGGAGGGAGGGAGGGGGGGAGGGAGGGAGGGAGGGAGAGACAGCTGTGTATTTATTTATAACCGAATATTCACGTTGTGTTGGCAGAGAGGAAAACATGTGTCTGCAGCTCTACTTCTTTCTTGACATCACCACAGGTCATGAAATAAAATACAAAAATTAATAAACCAAAAACATCCCCTTGGGGAAAGGTGAGTGCAGAAAATGTGAGATGATTCCACGCTCCAGTTACACACTTATGTGAGAATCATTATTTACAAACACACTTCTGCCATGTGTTTATTCTCTTTAATCCAAAAAACCCCCCAAAACAATAAAAAGCTTGGGGGAGGGGGCGAATCCAGGATGGTGTCAGTGATGGACAGTTTGATTACTTTCTCCTCCTGCTGCTTGATCTGCTCCTTGATCTCCTGCACACACACACACACACACACACACACAGGAGAGAAAGTGCTGTAAATAGGATATAACCTTCAAGTGGGAGGAGACAATGAAGAAATGAGAGAAAGAGAGTCTGACCTGCGGGTGGGAGGAGAGCGTGCGGTTCTGCGCAGGCGTGCTGGAGGAGAGTAACTGAGTGATCGGGAATCTCTGAGAGAGTCTGCAGGTTCTCTTGTGCGGTGAGGAGAACTGTGAGGAGAAACAAAACTTTGTGAGCGAGCGAGCGTGAGTGTGAGAGAGAGAGAGAGAGAGAGAGAGAGAGACACACACACACAGACTCTCCTGATTACCGTCCCCGGGTCTCATTCCCACATCTCCCACTTGTCCCAACATCAGATCCTCACTGCTGGCCATCATTATCAGATGATCTGCCAGTGTCTCATGCCACATGATAACACTGCACATGGGGCTTACAAGTTTTAGCAGTAATGAGTGCCCCAGAGATTTGTACCACCTGCACACTAGCACCGGCTTTAAAAAATTAACAACCGAGTTATCAGAGGCCTGCCACGTCCCTCACTGTCTATGGTAAGAGGTTCATTTAAAAGAACCACTACTGACTTTTGTAAAAGGGAGCTACACAACCATCAGTGTGTTTCTGTTCTGCGATGGCCTGGAGAGCTGTCCAGGGTGTACTCTGCCTTCAGCCAGAGTCGACTGAGATGGGCATCAGCGGTTCAGAAAATGTCAGGAATTAAGTTCACAGCACAAAACCTCAACTGAAGTTAGTTCAGAGAGGATCCAGAGTTCAGGAAGGTTAAAATAGGCGTCTGAGCGTCTCAAAAAGCCGATAGTGTGTTTGGTGAAAAAAAGGTCATTCTAAATTGGTTCTTAAAATCAAACATCAGACTTCAGTGATATATTTTGTTGCTTTTGGTGTTCAGTACGAATCAGAAACGGCGCTAGCAGTAGAACTCAGGCATGAGATTGGCCATGGATGAAAAAAGAAGAACGGGGGTGGGGGGGTTCAGAAATTTTTTTGAAAAATGGATTACTAAATGGTGGTATTACACGCACTTAAAAATAAGTTTTGGAACATTTATAATGTTATTGAATAATTCCCTTTTTAGAATAAATCATCAAAATATCTTAAGAGTTACAAGTACCCACTGATATAATCATATTTTACATGTGTACTCTACCACAATTTCAGTGTTCAAACGAAGTTAACACCTAATTATTTATTTCTACAACAATTAAAGTAATAATAAAATGAACCTAGAAATATCTAACATAAATCAATTATCTCTCCAAAAGATGAGTAATTTCATACCTTTTGGAGAGGGTTTGAAAGGTTAAAGTACGTACTTGAAAAAGGAACGGCACTGCTGTATCACACGTGTGTAGAAAAAGCAGATATGCAGATTATGTTAGATGTTCCTACAGTGTTTTTAAAGCCATACAATAGATTTTCTGTATTTACCGTAGGCCCTCAATATTTGCGGGGGTTCGGTTCCGGCCCCTCCCGTGACTGAAGATAATCCGCGAGTTCTGTACCCGGAAGTAAAGCCCCATGTATCACATTACATGCGCGAATGAGCAACCGAAAGTAAAATACTATGTACGTGTCTATTACATACGCTAAAATATGCTTCTTAAACACATTCTATAGACCAGGGGTCACCAACCTTTTGGAAATGGAGGGCTACTTCTTGGTTACCAATTAATGCAAAGGGCTACCAAGTTGATACACACTTGTGACATAAATCTGCTCAATTTAACTTTAATTATTATTATTAATAATTAAATGATATTCATCGATGTCAGTGGTCGGGAACCGTTTTGACGAAGAGAGCCAAAAAAGAAAAAATTAAAATCTAATCCTCTGAGAGCCAAATATATTTTTTAATACTGAGACCAACAATTTTAGAGTATAATACGACTCTGAATTAATTTTAAACGACATTGTCATAAAGTTATTTATTAATAAGAAAAGTATTTCTTACTATTAACGCGACTTCTGGTGCTGCATGGATTTGCTGATAGCTTTGTAGTTTGGTTGATAAGGGGTGAGGTTCAGCTTCATGCAGACATTTAGGCTTCCATCTATTACGTGACCGCAAGTTGGTCTTGATGCTTTTCAGGTGTGAGAAGGACCACTCGCGTGCGCACATAAAGACTGCAGCATGTGCGTTACACATAGCTGTCAACCCCTAAGATTAATAAAGAGCGAGAAGCAGGGGTCCAGGGGGCATAGCCCCCAGTCAGGTCCAGGGCGATGCCGTGGTGTGGGGGGTGTAGGGTGGGTGTGACGCCGTGGTGAAGATGTAGGGGGGCAAAGCCCCCCGAAAATTTGTTTTAAGGGTTTTTAATCCATTTCATGCAAATTTTATATACATAGGGGAAAATACAAAATTACACACATGTCTTTAAGATTTAATAATGTAAATGAAATCTTCAATGAAAAGACCTAATGAAATATGAAGTGAAAACTAATAATATATCAAAAATAAGGTTGGCTAAAGTAAAGTATTAATTGTAGAATTTCTCTTTTTTGAAGTTTTATCCAAATTACATGTTATACACCTGTGTATTTTAGACAGTCCTGGAGTGACCCAACACTGCCGGAGCACATTTTAATTTATATTTATTCTATCGATCGATCGATAGATAGATAGGATTTTTTGAGTAGATCCTTCCGTAGGAGAGTGCTCAATACTTTTTGGAAGAGCAAATAACAATAAAAATAAAAGGACAGGACAAAGACTTTCTATTGAAACTCCATTTATCACTACAGATCTGTTTCGAGGTGTGGTGAAACCATCCTCTCTCTTCAGGTGATTATAGAAGAATATATATTATCACCTGAAGAGAGAGGATGATTTCACCACCCCTTGAAACAGATCTGTAGTGATAAATGGAGTTTCAATAGAAAGTCTTTGTCCTGTCCTTTTATTTATATATATATATATATACACACATATATATATATATATATATATATATATATATATATATATATATATATACACACACACATATACACACACATATATTTATATATATACACCCCTCCCTGAATCGCCACCTTATCGTGGTGGAGGGGTTTGCGTGACCTAATGATCCTCGGAGCTATGTTGTTGGGGGCGAATGCCCCTGGTAGGGTCACCCAAGGCAAACAGGTCCGGGGTGAAGGTCCAGACGAAGTGCGATTCAAAAAACCCCTATGACACATGACCATCTGAGAGAGCACAGGAAGCAGTCTCCCTTGCCCGGACGCGGGTCACCGGGGTTCCCTCCTGGAGCCAGGCCCAGGGGACGGGCTCGAAGGCGAGCGCCTGGTGGTCGGGCTTATGCCCATGGAGCCTGGCCGGGCCTAGCCCGAAAAGGAGACATGGGTCCGCCCTCCCATGGACCCACCACCCATGGGAGGAGTTTAAGGGGTCGGGTGCAGTGTGAGTTGGGTGGCAGCCAAAGGCGTGGGTTCTGTCGGACCGATCCTCGGCTACTTACTCTGACCCTCAGGACATGAGATGTCACCTCTCTGGCGGGAAAGGAGCCTGATTTGGTGCGTGAGGTGTAGAGGTACCGACTAGATATAGTCGGGCTCACCTCAACGCATAGCTTAGGCTCTGGAACCATCCATCTCAAAAGAAGCTGGACTTCTTCTATTCTGGAGTTGTTCATGGGGAGAGGTGGCGAGCCGGTGTGGGTATTCTTGTTGCCCCCCGTCTCGGTGCCCAAATGTTGGGGTTCTCCCCGGTTGACGAAAGGGTAGCTTCCCTCCGTCTTCGGGTGGGGGGACGGGTCCTGACTGTTATTTGTGCTTATGCACCAAATGACAGTTCAGAGTACCCACCCTTTTTGGAGTCTTGGGGGGGGGGGGGGGGGGTCTCTCTCCCTCGGGAGACTCGTTCGTGACTTCAACGCCCATGTGGGCAACGATAGTGTGATCTGGAAGGGTGTGATCGGTCAGTACGGCCTCTCCAGTCTGAACCCGAATGGTGTTTCGTTGTTGGACTTCTGTGCTCGTCATAGTTTGTCTATCACGAACACCATGTTCGAACATAAGGGTGTCCATACGTGCACTTGGCACCAGGACACCCTAGGTCGTTTGTAGTCGTGTCATCGGATTTGCGACCATATGTTCTGGACACTCTGGTGAAGAGAGGAGCTGAGCTGTCTACCGATCACTACCTGGTGGTGAGTTCGCTTCAGTGGTGGGGGAGTTTGCCTTCCAGACCTGGCAGGCCCAAGCGTGTAATCAGAGTCTGCTGGGAACGTTTGGCGGAGTCCCCTGTCCGAGAGGCCTTTAACTCCCACCTCCGGCAGAGCGACAACCACGTTCCGGAGGAGGCGGGGGACATGGAATCCGAATGGGCCATGTTTCGTGCCTCCATTGCTGAGGCGGCAGCCCATAGCTGTGGCCGTAAGGTCGTCGGTGCTTGTCGTGGCGGTAATCCCCGAACCCGGTGGTGGACACCTGCGGTGAAGGGGGCCGTCCAGCTGAAGAAGGAGGCCTATCAGGTTTTATTAGCCTGTGGGACTCCTGAGGCAGCAAACGGGTACCGGCAGGCCAAACGTGCTGCAGCCGAGGCTGTCGCAGATGCAAAATCTCGGGCGTGGGAGGAGTTCGGTGAGGGCCTGGAGAGTGATTATCGGTTGGCCTCAAAAAGGTTCTGGGCCACCATCCGACGCCTCAGGAGGGGGAAGCAGTTCACCACAAACACTGGGGATGTTGTTGAGAGGTGGAGGGAATACTTTGAGGACCTCCTCAATCCCACCAACACACCCTCCGTGGAAGAGGAAGACCCTGGGGGTTCGGGTGAGGGTCCACCCATCACTGGAGTGGAGGTCACTGAGGCTATGAAAAAGCTCCTCGGTGGTGGGTTGGACAAGATCCGCCCGGAATATCTCAGGGCTCTGGATGTTGTAGGACTGTCTTGGTTGACACGTCTCTGCAACATCGCGTGGTCATCAGGGGCTGTACCTCTGGATTGGCAAACTGGGGTGGTGGTCCCAATTTTTAAGAAGGGGGACCGGAGGGTGTGTTACAATTATCGGGGAATTACACTCCACAGCCTACCTGGGAAAGTCTATGCAGGGGTACTAGAGAGGAGGATACGACCGATAGTCGAACCTCGGGTTCAGGAGGAACAATGTGGTTTTCGTCCTGGCCACAGCACTCTTGACCAACTCTATACGCGCCACAGGATTCTGGAGGGGGCATGGGAGTTTTCCCAATCTGTCCTCATGTGCTTTGTGGATTTGGAGAAGGCTTTCGACCATGTCCCTTGAACGATCTTGTGGGGTGTGCTCCAAGAGTACGGCGTTCCGGATCCGTTGCTCCGAGCTATTCGGTCGCTGTATCACCGGAGCCAGAGTTTGGTCCGTATTGGTAACAGCAGGTCGGATTCGTTTCCAGTGGAAGTTGGAGTCTGCCAAGGCTGTCCTTTGTCACCGATTCTGTTCATAATTTTTATGGACAGAATTTCTAGGCGCAGTCGAGGCGATGAGGGGTTCTGGTTTGGTGGCCATCGGATATCGTCTCTGCTTTTTGCGGATGATGTTGTCCTTTTGGCTTCATCAAGTCGGGCCCTCCAGCTCTCATTGGAGCGATTCGCAGCTGAGTGCGAAGCAGCCGGGATGAAGATCAGTACCTCCAAGTCCGAGGCAATGGTTCTCAGTCGGACAATGGTGGAATGCACCCTCCGGGTCGGGAATGAGGTCTTGCCCCATGTGGAGGAGTTTAAGTATCTTGGGGTCTTGTTTACGAGTGAGGGAAGGATGGAGCGAGAGATCGACAGACGGATCGCTGCAGCCTCTGCTGTTAAGCGGTGCCTGTACCGGTCCGTCGTGGTGAAGAAGGAGCTGAGCCGTAAGGAAAAGCTCTCAATTTACCAGTCGATCTCCGTTCCAACCCTCACCTATGGTCACGGAGCTTTGGGTAATGACCGAAAGAACAAGATCATGGATACAAGCGGCTGAAATGAGCTTCCTTCGCCGGGTGGTGGGGTTCTCCCTTAGAGATAAGGTGAGAAGCTCCGCCATCCGGGGAGAGCTCGGAGTAAATCCGCTGCTCCTCTGCATTGAGAGGGGCCAGTTGAGGTGGCTCGGACATCTGGTCAGAATGCCCCCCGGACGCCTCCCTGGTGTAGTGTTTCGGGCATGTCCAACCGGGAAGAGACCCCGGGGTCGACCTAGAACACGCTGGAGGGACTATGTCTCTCGGCTTGTCTGGGACCGCCTCGGTGTCCCACGGGAGAGTTGGAGGAAGTGGCTCGGGAGAGGGACGTCTGGACCTCTTTGCTGAGGTTGCTACCCCCGCGACCCGACCCTGGACTAAGCGGAAGATGAAGATGAGATATATATATATCTAAATAAATTATATCTATAAATAAATAAATTTGGTCTAGTGGATAGGGCGCAGGATCACCGATCCTAAGGTTGGGGATTCGAGTCCCCACAGGGTTGTCACTGTCCCCCCAAGAGCAGCTAACTAGGTTATCAAAGGCGGGCCATGTCTCTCACTGTCTATGGTGAGAGGTTCATGTAAAAGAACCATTGCTGACTTTCATAAAGAGTAGCTGCAAAGCCGTCAGCGTGTTTCTGTCCCTTGCTAAAGGGTTGTGACAGGAAGGGCATCCAACGTAAAAACCCATGCCAAATCAAATGTGCGAATCAGATGATTTGCTGTGGCGACTCCCGAGAAAGGGAAAAAGCCGAAAGGAAAAGAAGATCGAAATAATTCTTCATAATAATCTTTGTTGTCTTTGCTGATAGATGGCATGTATCATATGCAGCAACCTTGCAACTACACAATTAGTTTACAAAATGAAACTAATGAACCATGTTAACAAATCTACTGATATACTATTCCTTCTCAAAAAATTATCATATTGTGATAAAGTTCATTATTTTCTGTAATGTACCGATAAAAATTAAACTTTCACATATTTTAGATGCCTTGCACACCAAATGAAATATTTTCAGGTCTTTCATTGTTTTAATACTGATGATTTTGGCATACAGCTCATGAAAACCCAAAATTCCTATCTCAAAAAATTAGCATATCATGTTCAGGTACTCTTAACGAGCTACTAACCTAATCATCTGAATCAACCAATTAACTCTAAACACCTGCAAAAGATTCCTGAGGCTTTTAAAAACTCCCAGCCTGGTTCATTACTCAAAACCACAATCATGGGTAAGACTGCCGACCTGACTGCTGTCCAGAAGGCCATCATTGACACCCTCAAGCAAGAGGGTAAGACACAGAAAGAAATCTCGGAGCGAATAGGCTGTTCCCAGAGTGCTGTATCAAGGCACCTTAGAGGGACGTCTGTGGGAAGGAAAAAGTGTGGCAGAAAACACTGCACAACCAGAAGAGGTGACCGGACCCTGAGGAAGATTGTGGAGAAGGGCTGATTCCAGACATTGGGGGACCTGTGGAAGCAGTGGACTGGGCTACAGGTGCCGCATTCCCCAGGTCAAGCCACTTTTGAACCAGAAACAGCGGCAGAAGCGCCTGACCTGGGCTACAGAGAAGCAGCACTGGACTGTTGCTCAGTGGTCCAAAGTACTATTTTTCCGATGAAAGCAAATTTTGCATGTCATTCGGAAATCAAGGTGCCAGAATCTGGAGGAAGACTGGGGAGAAGGAAATGCCAAAATGCCTGAAGTCCAGTGTCAAGTACCCACAGTCAGTGATGGTCTGGGGTGCCATGTCAGCTGCTGGTGTTGGTTCACTGTGTTTTATCAAGGGCAGGGTCAATGCAGCTCGCTATCAGGAGATTTTGGAGCACTTCATGCTTCCATCTGCTGAAAAGCTTTATGGAGATGAAGATTTCCTTTTTCAGCACGACCTGGCACCTGCTCACAGTGCCAAAACCACTGCTAAATGGTTTACTGACCATGGTATTACTGTGCTCAATTGGCCTGCCAACTCTCCTGACCTGAAGCCCATAGAGAATCTGTGGGATATTGTGAAGAGAAAGTTGAGAGACACCAGACCCAACACTGTGGATGAGCTTAAGGCCGCTATCGAAGCATCCTGGGCCTCCGTAACACCTCAGCAGTGCCACAGGCTGATTGCCTCCATGGCACGCCGCATTGAAGCAGTCATTTCTGCAAAAGGATTCCCGACCAAGTATTGAGTGCATAACTGAACATAATTATTTGAAGGTTGACTTTTTTTGTATTAAAAAGACTTTTTTTTTTTTTTTTTTGGTCAGATGAAATATGCTAATTTTTTGAGATAGGAATTTTGGGTTTTCATGAGCTGTATGCCAAAATCAATAAATTAAAACAATAAAATTAATTAATTAAAACAATAAAAGACCTGAAATATTTCAGTTGGTTTGCAATGAATCTAAAATATATGAAAGTTTAATTTTCATCAGTACATTACAGAAAATAATGAACTTCATCACAATATGCAAATTTTTTGAGAAGGACTAGTATGTATGTATGTGTATATATATATATATATATATATATATATATATATATCTCAGTTATATAGCGTGTTACCCTTGTGTTAAGACGTCGTCTCTGTGATCTTTGTGTTTACACTATTTTGCGGACATTTGTAACCCTAAGCAAATATGGTTGGTCGGAAGTGTAAGCCTACGAACATGGGTGCATGTCTCATACACAGAGATGAATTAACTATCTGCTCAGATCGGCACAATCTACCACGCATACTCAGTTAAGCAAAGAGAGTTGTAATATGAAAACCCGAATCCACAAATTACAGAACAATTACAGATATTTATTATCTTTTAGCACAGGGGTGTCAAACTCAAGCCACACAGGGCCATGTGGCTGCAGGTTTTTGCTTCAACCAAGCAGCAGCACACCTGACTTGGCTCATTTAATCAATTGAGCTGAGTGTTCAGACAGTTGACTGGTCAGTCTCTGTACAGAGCACAAAGATTGACCAATCAGCTACCTGAAGACCTAGATCAGTTCGTTAAATGAGTCAAGTCAAGGTGTGCTGCTGCTTGGTTGAAACAAAAAGATGCAGCCACATGGCCCTCTGTGGCACGAGTTTGACACCCCTGTTTTAGCAGAATCCCAAGAGTGTATACTTATTTTTATATTAATATTCATTAGGATTTGTATTTGTTCTTTGTATGCATCTCTTGAATAAAGTTTACTTACTTACACAAAAGAAAGAGCTCTCTGCTTTGCTGACTTTGAATCAGTACAGGCTGTTTTCTAAATGAGTTCAATGGCACCCTTGTGCACTTGAAAGACCGGAAGTCCGTATAACCCACAACAAGTACACTACTTTCGGTATTGAGCACTTCACATATTGTAAGCGTTGATTGACTATTTTCAGCTTCATTTAAAGTAGCTCTGTATAAATAAGTGACTTATTTGAAATTAATGTTGATGTTATTTGATATTATTTTACAATGTTATGTTTATAATAATTGATTTATGGGTGTTTTATGAGATATGGTAATAGTATTTATGGATGTATAGTACAGTATGAGCGTCACACGTCATACGTCACTGTAACAACTTACGTTCCCCCGTCCAGAACCAATTAAAAACGTAAGTCGGGGGTCGTCTGTATAGAATGAAATGTTTGAATAAAATGAAAATTTTGTTTGATTCGATGGCTTTTTTCTGTGTTTTTATTTAAAGTACAGCAAAATTATGCAGGAGTTATTCTGTGAAGAAAGGCCACCTGATTTATCTGAGAACCAGACAAAAGAGACACGTCTGGCTCGTAAACCATAGGTTCCCGACCTCTGAACAGGCTCGCGGGCGACTCATGTTGTCCTTGTGGGCGACCTGGTGCCTGCGGGCACCATGTTGGTGACCCCTGCTAGAGACAGTCTTACTCATTAATACAGTATTAATGTAGTAAAATGTAGTAATGATTAAGAAAATCTTTTCAATTTTTACTGTTATATTTATTGATGATAAAATATAAACATTATACAGCATATACTGTTGTAAAGCATTAATATTCAAGTCTTTTTCAATTATTCTTCCAGTACAGTACCCAAGTTAATGTTTACAATGTTTGTGTGTGAGATTTTATGTTCTGTAGCATGTTTAACAAACGATACAAAAAGGATAAACTTTATTATGCTTCTTGTCCTTTTGCATTGAACGTGACGTCCCCATGATGGCGCTGCCTAGAGGGCGACGTCACGGAGTTCTCAGAGTCAAATTGTTTCTTTATTTTCTGAAATCTTATCTCTTCAGAAGAGACATCCAACGTTTTCTATCGCTTAGCCAGAGAAGATGCACAGTGTTTGAGTGGCATCATAGAGCTGAACTGGTACTTAAAGCACACTAAAAAAAGAGGCACATTGACAACTTTTGTGCGAAAGAGGAAAAAGGGGCGTTACATCATCTCAACCAATCAGCAGGAAGGAGGACAGCCATTGGCTGAATTTGAGTGACGTGTCAATTGCTTGGCAGTCCGCGAATACTCAAACCGTGAGTGCACAACCGCAAATAGTCAAGGGCCTACTGTATTACAAAAATTCAATTATCTTACCTTGTAAACTTTCAAGATGAAGGGACCACTCTTAAAATTTGTGCCTTTGAGAAAAACAGTTTATTTACACTAACTTCTATGTTCAATATTTACACTATGTACAAATCTCAATCTTGTTGTTTTACTTCTTAATCTTCTTTGCGAGCAAAAAGAGCTCGGCTGTTCTTTCCGTCTTTTTAGCTCTCTGCTGTGCTTTCTTTTCCTGTTCCTTCTGATGGTCTAAACTTGCTCTTTTTTGCTTGCTAAAATCGTTTTTATAAAATACAATCACTTATTATACACATGTAAGTCGCTTTCGTATTTGAATGACCAAATTAAAAAAAATGAAATGATTCTACAGTATATTTGACTTTGTTTACAATAAGGCGATGCCCATGAAGTGATAGGAATGAAGCAAACACACTTTTGAAATCGCGCATGCATTGCTCTCGCTGGTAAAATGATAATTGCAATAGCACAGTAGTGAGATAATTTCAGTAAATGCGACGGGCTCGAAAGTAGACGCCCGTTGCAAGTGACACACAGAGCTTGTGAGAGAAAGTGTGGCTTATCCGGACTTTCAAGTGAGCAGGTGATGGATGAGTACTAAACAAGTTGAAAGATCTTAAGTCCAGATAAGCCGCACATTGTCTCACAAGCCCCGGGAGTCACTTGCGACAAAGTGCCTACTTTTGGTGGTACTTTCCGACGAACATGTACATTTCATTAGAGGCTTAGTGTTAAACAGGAAAGTACTTTTATTTATACACACACACACACACACACACACACACACACACACACACACACACACACCCTGACTTACATACATCCGTTTTCTGGGTTTTTTTTTAAGTCAAATTTTGAGTTTAGTTATACCTACAGAGACGCTGTGTCCATTGTTTACAAACGAGACTGAACATGCCCCTCCTTCTTCCCAGTTCAGTTTTTTATTTATATATATCAGTTATATGGCGAGTTAACCTTGTGTTAAGACGTCGTCTTTGTGTTTCCACTGTTTTGCGGACTTTTGTAACCCTAAGCAAATATGGTTGGTCAGAAGCGTAAGCCTATTAGCATGGGTGCAAGTTTCATACACAGAGATGAATCAACTATCTGCTCGGATTGGCACAATTTACCATGCATACTCAGTTTAAGCCAGTGGTTCTTCACCTTGTTGGCAGTACCGAACCCCACCAGTTTCATATGCTTATTCACCGAACCCTTCTTTATTGAAAAATAAAATATGATTTTTTTTTTTTTTTTTTCAAATTTAAGACCTAGGTAGTGTATTTGTTTTTACTGGGGCACCAAAATGAACCGTGCATTAAAATCACTGTGTACAAAGAACAAAACCAATAGAATGCATGAACTCCCCCCATCAAAATTACTTACATTTTTATATGAGGTGTGCATGCGTGTGTGTGTGCGCGCGCCACGTCTGTATGTGTGTGTATTTATATTTTATTTACAGCTTATGCGGTATTTTTGAATGTTTAATTGTTATTATAAGCATTTATAGCGTTGAGTATGTATTTATTGATATATACATCTCTCATATACACATATACATGTACGTCAATCAGCAGGGGGGGGGTTCATCCTACTTTGCAAATCATGCAGATAGGACGCTGACGAGCATCACATTCCGTTATATATGTGAATCCATGTTCATCCGACCACTTTATTTTTTGCTCAACATAGTATGGATTAAACCATTAAGAAAGAAATCACACGACGTACCATCACAACAGTCACAATTCGAGTACTGAACACACCAAATGCCAAGCAATGTAACGTGATCACCTGCAGCCAGTGATTGCCAAGCGGGACGTGTCGTCATGACTATGAGTTGAGTGTGTGTCTTGACCTCCGCCGAACCCCTGAGACTGACTCACCAAACCCAGGTTAAGAACCACTGGTTTCAGCAAAGAAAGTTGTAAAATGAATGAAAATCCAGGAAAGAGCTCTGCGATCTGCTGGCTCCACATCAGTGCAGACTGTGTTCTAAACGAGTTCAACCGCACCCTTGTGCACTTGAAAGACCGGAAGTCTGTATAACCCACAGCAAGTACACTACTTTTGCAAGTACACTACTTTCAGTATTGAGCGCTTCACATATTGTAAGTGTTGATTGACTATTTTCAGCTTCATGTAAAGTAACTCAGTATAAATAAGTGACTTATTTGAAATTATGTTGATATTATTTGATATATTTGATATTATTTTACAATGTTATATTTATAATAATTGATTTAGGGGTGTTTTATGAGATACAGTAATGGTATTTATGGATGTATAGTACAGTATGAGCGTCATATGTCACTGTAACAACTTACGTTCACTTTTAACTTACGTTCGGCCGTCCGGAACCAATTAAAAACGTAAGTCGGGGAGCGTCTGTGTGTATATATATATATATATATATATTTTTTTTTTTTTTTTTTTTTTTTTTAACGGATTTGGAATAATATAAAAATAATAGCCTCTGGAGGTCTGAAAAAGCGGATTTCAACCAAAAAGCGGAAAAATCTCATGCCTAATAACACCACTTTTCTTTTTGGCTGTTCCCTTCAGGGGTTGCCACAGCGAATCATCTGCCTCCATCTCACCCTATCCTCTGCATCTTTTCTTACACCAACTGCCTTCATGTCCTCCTTCACCACATCCATAAATCTCTTTGATCTTCTGAATGGAAGTTCCAACCTCAGCATCCTACTACCAATATATTCACTATCCCTCCACTGTACATGTCCAAACCATCTCAATCTAGCCTCTCTGACTTTGTCTCCAAAACCTCTTACATGTGCTGTTCCTCTGATGAACTCATTCCTGATCCTATCCATCCTCGATACTCCCAAAGAGAACCTCAACATTTTCATCTCTGCTACCTCCAGCTCTGCCTTCGTTTTTTTCCTTCGCGCCACTGTTTCTAAACCATACAACACCGCTGGCCTCAACACCATCATGCACACTTTTCTCCAACCATTCCAACCTGCCTGCACACACTTCACCTCTTTTCCACACTCTCCATTGCTCTGGATTGTTGAGCCTAAGTATTTAAAATCCTCCACCTTCTTTATCTCTGCTCCCTGTAACCTCACCGTTCCTCTTGGTTCCTTCTCGTTCACATACATGTATTCTGTCTTACTGAGGCTAATCTTCATTCCTCTCCTTTATAGGACATACCTCCACCTCTCTAGATTTTCCTGCACTTGTTCTCTGCTCTCACTACAGATCACAATGTCATCTGCAAACATCATAGTCCGTGGAGATTCTTGTCTGTCAGCCTGTCCATCACCATAGCAAACAAGAAGGGGCTCAGAGCTGACCCTTGATGCAGTCCCAACTCCACCTTGAACTCTTCTGTCACGCCAACAGCACACCTCACCACTGTCTTACATCTCTCATATGTGTCCTGCACCACTCTAACATACTTCTCTGCCATTCCAGACTTCCTCATGCAATACCACAGTTCCTCTCTCGGCACCCTGTCATATGCTTTCTCCAGATCCACAAAGGCACAATGCAGCTCCCTCTGACCTTCTCTGTACTTCTCTTTTCACATCCTGATGCTAGCAGTATAACATGAAGATTAAATTGAGATCAATCCCATGAACGTTTCAGGAGGAGTAAAGCAGGCTTTCAGACCCAGTTAAGATTCGCCCAAGGCATCGTTACCTTTTCTTCTTTACTTCCTCCTTCTCTTCCGAGGACGAGCGTCGCCGTGCCGCTGCTCTCCCCCGTCTGGAAAACAACAAAACCTTTTTGTTACTTCACACAGTCTCCTTCCTCCAGCATCCATCCATCTCACCCATTACTCACCCTTTCTCGGTCTCAGAGTCCGAGCTATCCGAAGATGAGGATGAGGATGAAGATGAGGTTGACGAAGAGCTGGAGCTGCTTCTGCTGTCACTCTTCTGTTGCTTGGAATCTTCCGTCTCTGCTCTCCCATTCACCGTGTCCTCCCCTCTGACTGGTTGATCGTGGCTCCGAGTAGTGCGTCTCTCTGCAGGGGATTGGCTCCTTGATCTGCCCACCGAATACTTCGTGTTATCTGACTTGCTGACGGGAGGAGATCTGGAGCGTGGGGGCAATTGTTTGGGGTGTGTGGATGAATTCTGAGAGGAAAGAGGGGAAGAGGAATGGGAACAGGGTCTCTTAGTGGACTTCCTGTCCTGCAGGGGTTCGGGTTTCCTCTGAGGAGAGGGCGAGGATGAAGCGGACGTCGAAGAAGAGGATGGACAGCGGCGAGGAGGTGATCGTGCTTTCTTTTCTCTCCCTTCTTCACGCTTGTTTTCTCTCTCTCGCTCTCTCTGTCTTTCACGCTCTCTCTCACGCACTCGTTCCCTCTCCCTGTCTCTCTCTCGGGACAGAGAGCGACTGCTCCTGCGCCGGTATGCAGGAGAAGGAGAACGACGGGATCTGAATGGATAAAACGACATGATTAATGGGTTTCCTCCTTGAGCACCAGCAATAAGCACCAGCAATAATGTCGCCAAGTGGGTTTGCCAAGGCACTTGGAGCGTTATTACTTACCTGTAGGAGGGTGAGCGTCTGCGAGGGCTTCGTGACCTGCTGCTTCTTGTCCTTCGTTCTCGTGAGCGGTCTCGGTCTCTCTCCCCTGGCCTTCTCCTATCTCGGTCTCGACGTGAGGGCGGGGACGCTCTCCAGACCCCTCTCTTTGGGCTCAGGGAGCGTGGGGGACCGGTGCGGTGTCGTGGTGGAGAACGGACCTGTTTGTTCTTACTGCCTTCCTCCCAGGCTCTGGGTGGAGACGCTCGCTTTCTCTCCCTCGTTCTGCTTCTCTCTCGCCGCTCGAGGTCCGAGGGTGAGTACCGGTCACTCCCACGCTCCCTAGACTGTTCCAAATCCTTGCTGTGAGTTTTTACTTTCTCCGGAGTGTACCTCTTGCGTGCTGGAGAAGACAAGGGGGGAGGAAGAGGAGGACGAGGAGATGGAGGAGAGCTGGATGTTTCGTTGGGAGTGTACTTATCTTTTCTTCGATCTCTCTCTTTTTGAGGAGTCGGAGATCTCCTGTTCCTGCCGCCATCTGCATCATCCTTTCTGGTGAGTGGAGCCTGTGTGGATACAGAGGCAGAAATCTCCCGCTCCCTGCCCCCCTGTTTCTCCTGCATTTTCCGAGTCACGGGCTGTGTGACGTCTGTATTGGGTAATTCTTTACCTTGTGCCTTCTTTTCATCATCAGAGGATGACGAAGATGAGGAGGAGGAGGAGGAGGAAGAGGAAGAGGAGGAAGAGGAGGAGGAGCTGTCCGAGTCACTATCGCTGCTACTGTCGTCACTGCTGCTGTCGCCGCTGCTGCTGCTGCTGCTACTGCTGCTCGAACCTTTCGATTTCTTCTCTTTGCTTTGCACTCTTTCCGTCTCTCTCCCCACTGGACTCTTCTCTCGGGTTTTCCCCGCTCTCTCGTCCCGTCTCTCTGGCTCCGCTGCAGATCTGTATCGCTCTTCCCTCCTGTCTCCCATTTCGTCTTTCTCAGGGTCTCTCTCTTCAGAGCGTCTCTTGTCCGTTTCTCGCTCATCCCTCATCTCCACTCGCCCCTTCTCTCTGTCTCTTGATCGCTCGCTCTTCCTCGTCTCCTCTTTTCCTTTGTCCCTGTCACTTGTTCGTTCTTTTCTTCTTGCTTCCTCTTGCTCTTTCTCTCGCTGCTCCTCTCGCTCGCTCTCCCTCGCTTGCTCCACCTCTCTCTGCTGGCTGTTGGATGGCGGTGAGTGGTGTGCAGGTGAGAGAGATGAGTCGCTGGAGCGAGCTCTCTGTCGCTGTTTATCGTCATCTCTTATTCGACTCTGCAGGACACCATCTCGGGCCCTGTCTCCATCGCTCTCGTTCCTTCCCGTCTGCTCTCGTTCTTCTTGTTTGTCACTCTCTCGCTCGTTCCTTCTCTTCTGCTCTCGTTCTTCTTGTTTGTCACTCTCTCGCTCGTTCCTTCTCGTCTGCTCTCGTTCTTGTTTGTCACTCTCTCGCTCGTTCCTCCTTGTCTGCTCTCGTTCTTGTTTGTCACTCTCTCGCTCGTTCCTCCTTGTCTGCTCTCGTCCCTTTTCTCCATCACTCTCGTGCTTGCCCCTCCTCTGCTCTCGTCCCTTCTCCCTGTCACTCTCCCGCTCGCTCCTCCTTGTTTGCTCTCGTCTCTTTTCAGAATCTCTCTCTCGTTCTTTTTCTGCATCCCTGTCTTGCTGTTTTTTTCTTGCCTCCTCTTGGTCTTTCTCTCTTCGCTCCTCTCGTTCCCGCTCCCTCTCTGCCTCTTTCTGCTTACCATTGGAGCGTGGTGAGCGGGGAGCAGGTGAGACAGATGAGTCGCTGGAGTGGGCTCTCTCTCTCTGTTTATTCCCATCTTTGATTCGACTCTGTGGGACTCTACCCCGGTCCTGGTCTCCACTGCGTCCTCTTCGCACTTGTTCTCTCTGCGGTGAGGGCGACGGCGATGAGGAGTCTTGTCTTCTCTGAGCAATGTCGTTCCGCTTCCTCCGGTCATCTTGGCGTTCTTTCTCGGTGCTCCTCTCTCTCCGGTCTCTCTGTCGTTTGGGAGACGGAGATGGAGAGGACGATTCGTGTCTTTTCCGAGGAGGAGGTTTCTCTCTGTCTCGCACCTCATTGTGTACTCGTCGGTCTCTCTGCTGTTTAGGAGGCGGAGACCGAGACCGGGATGAAGAAGCTTTGCGTCTTCTTTGAGACCTGTCATTCACTTGCATCTTTTCTCTCTTCCGCTCCGTCTGGTTCCGATCTGTAGATCTGGAACGCCTCGAGGACTTCTGAACAAAGAAACATCATGGAACCAACAGCATCACTCTCACTACTCACCGTAACGCTCACAAAATCAAGTGACCGTTATCTCGTATCTCTCTCACCTCATTCTCGGAACTGTTTCTGTGGCGCCCCCTGCGCTCCAGAGATCTGTACTTCCTCCCCTCAGGCAGATCATGCGGCTTCTCTTTGACTGCAACAGGAGACCTGCTGAACA
The DNA here is from genome assembly GCA_024760905.1 of Plotosus lineatus. Classification (NCBI taxonomy): domain Eukaryota; kingdom Metazoa; phylum Chordata; class Actinopteri; order Siluriformes; family Plotosidae; genus Plotosus; species Plotosus lineatus. The sequence continues at coordinate 6,032,842 of CM045738.1, read as the reverse complement.
ACAGGAACACAAACACACGAATGAGCTTTGCCTCTTAAGTGTGTGTACTGTTGCTATCGAAAGGCATTTCTTATGTTATGATCTGATACCTGCGAGATGAGGTGGATGAGCCTCTGCGTTGCCGATGCCTCTTTGTAGGGGGCGGAGTGTCATTTTCACTACTCCTTTTTTTATTCCTTTTTTTATCCGGCTTGTCGTCAGACATACTGTTAAACACAAAGCAGCAGCAACAGCAACAACAACAACACACACGTTAAATCAAGGAACCAAAAAAATTTATCTCTAAGATTTATTTTTTTCATTTGGAAAGGTGCAACTCACCTCCCAGAATCACTCTGCACTGATCGCCCTCTACACACACACACACACACACACACACACAAATTTTTTTTTATTTGGGGGATTTGAATTTATCACCCTGATGCCTTGAGAGCGTACAGTGATCTTTAATAATCACACCTTTTCTTTTTCTTGGACTTGTTTTTTTTCTTTTCTCTTCGAGGTGATGAAGATGAACTGTCAGAACTGGAGAGAGAGGGAGAGAGAGAGAGGGAGAGAGAGAGACCATAATTAATGCATCAATAATCAACCCCTCCCACCTCACTTTACTAAATTTCTCTGTTCATTTCATTACCTCTCTCTACTCCTCTCTTTCTTCCTTTTCTTTTTCCGGCTCTGTTTCCGAGTGGACGAAGAATCTGAATCATTTGAGTCTTCGATGATTCTGTGGGGATTGAGAGAGAGAGAGAGAGAGAGAGAGAGAGAGAGAGAGAGAGAACTGGGTCTCGAGGGTTTAGAGCATGAGCTATACTGACAGATTGATTTATCCTCCACTTACTGATATTTCTGCTGCTGCTGTCTCTCTCTCTCCAGTCTCTCCTGCTCTCTCTTTTCTCTCTCTCGCTCTTTACGCTCGGGGTGAAAGGATGAGCCATCCACGTAGTCGGAGCCAATGCCGAATGCCTCTCTGAGCCGGTCGTTCTTCTGCTGGTTGGCAGCAGCGAGAGCATGTGTTTCTGTCACACTGTAGCAGAGAGAGAGAGAGAGAGAGAGAGAGAGAGAGAGAGAGAGAGAGAGAGAGAGAGAGAGAGATGGTCACACAGAGTTGCGTTTTGTGTGTGCGAGAATGTTTGTGATAAAAGGAGAGAGAAGTGTGTGTGGGATGGAGAGAGACTTTGTGATGGAGGAGATTTAAACAGATCATTGATCCTCCAGGAATTTTCTTATTAATCCCACTCCCACCTGCTCCGACTGGAATGGAACCAATGAGGATGATAAAAACACCATCAACAAATCAAAACACAACCATCTCACTGCTCATTACAGAACAGGGTTTGCATTTTAAAATCCTCCATCAAACCTGAAAAAACTCCTGTTCATTAATAAAAACTCTAACCCACAACACAGGCCGGGTCCTTCAGCAGACTCATTATTAAAATCCTGGCCCACCAATAAACAGGTTTGACTCATCAGGAGAAACAGAATCGTTAACACTCACGTTGGTTTCTCTGCAGCAGCTGGAGCAGGTTCCTGTTTCTCCTGCAGCATCATACGGAAGCTGCTCACCTTCTCCTCAATCTCCTCAGCCGAGTACCTAGCATAGAAAACCCTCTGATCAGCAATTAAAAAACAAACAAAAAAAAAACAACCCCATAGCATGATTTTTACAAGTTTTTATTCACACATTTAAATATCCTTGCACATGCAAATCACTAAATATTTCCAGGTACAGTCGATCCGCTACTTACGAAAACCTCCGAGTACGAAAAATCCAGGTTACGAAAAACATTTTCCCAAATTTTCGTCCTCTTTTTACGAAAACAACCTCTTTTTACAAAAAAGCACCAAACGCGCCATTCAAAAATTCAAACGTTCCATTCAAAATTCAAACAATGCGCGAGTCGCTCTCTCATTGGCTGTCTCCCAACATCCCGCCCCGCTGGCCTCCCATTGGCCAGGAGGGAGCTGACCTGTACCCATACTACCTGTACCCATACTTCCTGTTTGTCACACACGTGGAGAGTTGAACAGAACTGTTGGCTTGTTTAGAGATTGATCATTGCGTTATATTTCGTTATCGCCGAAACCCCTCTACAATCGGGACGATATTGAAGCAGAAGGAGACCTTAAAGCGGAAATACAGTGACGGAGGTGATTATTTCGACACGATATTGAAGTAGAAGGAGCATGAAAACAGAGTGCTCCGAGGGACAAGACCTCCAATCTCACAAGGAAGCAAGTTAATATTGAATCAGGACCTCTGATCTTTCAAACAGGTACTGCAATTCCGCTTTAAATACAACATCCCATCCATTTAAACATTTAAATACAATTGCTCCGTCGGCTGCGCGTTGCATGTGGGCAGAGCCTGCATTCGGCAAAACACACCAGAGACACAGAGAGAGAGTTTTGTGTGTGTGTGTGTGTGTGTGTGTGTGTGTGTGAGAGAGTTGTGTGTGTGGGTGTGTGTATATGCGTTCATAAAAAATGTTTAATAATGGTTTAATTAATAAATACATTAATAAAATGGTTTAATATGTTAATAAAATGTTTAAATGGTTTAATAAATAGTTTTCTTTTACTTTCAACACATTTCATACAAAATTGGTGTACTTTTATCATTTTTAAAGGGTTTATGGGGTAGTCTTGGGAGCCTTGAAATGAATCACGCATTTTACATGCAAAATGCGCCTCTACTTACGAAAACTCCAGGTTCTAAAAAAGGCTCTGGAACGCATTAATTTTGTAAGTAGAGGGCCGACTGTATACAGCAGCGAAGTGCAGAGAATTTCCTCTGAGACACCTGATCATCAGGTGCGCAGGAACAAACTCATTTTATCACAGATCTAATATAACTGAGATCTTATTACAGAATGTATTATTCATCTGGATGTATTTATTTTACTCACAGAATTATTTAACATTTTCACAAAGCGATTTTCATTTTACACTTTTCAGAATTTTATTGTTCTTCTTTATGAAAATAAAATGATTGAAAATGTTCAGATATGATAAACTGTATGGTACCACTGATGTTATACTCTGGTAGTAACCTCTACTATACCAAAATGGTGTGTTTTAAATCATTGATATAATTATTTTATATGTGGTCCATGTTCTGGGGAGAAGTGAGAAACTCAGAGGTGACCCTTACCCTTGTTCTTCCATCATGTCCTGAAGTTCAGCACATTTCACCTCCAACTGTCTCTTCCTCTGGTGCTCCAGGATACCAGCGTTGGGCTGACGGTTCAGCTGACTCTCCAGCCTCTCCTTGTCCTTCTCATCCTTCGGTCCTACATGATCGTCTCGACTACGCTTGGACCGGACGCACGACAGGTTCCTCTGAACATAGCCGTTGGTGCCGCTGCCACGCGGTGTGGTCAATCCAATCCCGTTATACATCTCTGCTTTGGAAGAACACAGAAGACAGACAGACACTACAATGTGAGACATGCGCATTAATGCAGATGTCTGCAGCTCATGTCAAAGAGTTTGACCCTGCAGTCTTCTGATCAGTAACAGAAAACTTTATCATTGTCATACTCAAGGTGTTTCAACATATTTACCTCTGTAGAGAACATTTATCTTCTACATATTGGAAGAATGTTTACTTTATGCAAATTCGTACTTCTACACTTCCTCCACAACCCTGTTTAAAATTTTAAAAATATATAAAATAACAAGAGTGCTTACAGTGTCATAACTCGTAATAAAGATTCAACAACATGGAAGAGGTACGTCATCACTCATGAATGTTTATAAACTCTTCCTCACCCATCTCAGAGTCCAAATCAGAGTGGTATAAATTACTGTACTTTGGTTATAAACTGCACACTATTACATTATACATCCAAGTCTGAGGTGTGCGAACCTCACAGTTCACCAATTACAGAGCCAGATCAGTAAAGATAAATTAATCAGTCCAGACAGATGTAAAGTTGTCTGCCAAAGAAGTGCAGCAGTACTTGATGTTTTCACTATATTAAGTGTCTGTGGCACAAATACTGTACAAGCACTATAAGGTGTACAATAAAGCCCTGTGCCTAACACCACACTCAGGACAAACGTAGTGAGGATTATTCAACAGGTGGTGCACAACCCCAGGCCAAGTAATCATTACCTCAGCACCACCATCCACCAGCAACACAATGACCTGCTCAAAAAAAAGACTACAGCAACAACCCATTTTAATTAATCATTACAACCTACTGTGTTGACGTGACTTTCACAAATCCCTGGGATATCTTTGTATTGTTTTATGATAAAATCTTTCATCATTATCACAATATAAACAGCTGCATAACTTAACATGGCGCTGATCATTTCACACTGGAGATTACAAAACACAAAAAGAATGGGTTCTATTGAAATGTCACACGAGTTATCATATGGATTTCCGAAGAGATAGAGTGATAATCAATAATAATAATAATAATTAAAAACACAGTGGTATAATTAAATTGTCCTACCACTGCGCACACAGCTGCTCGCGAGCTCACGAGCCTGAAGTCAGCTCCACGGCCTTCTGACTGAAAAGCTAACGATGCTAACAACGTCAAACAGCTAAACCCCTAACCGCACAATATATTCACAACAACAAAACTAATCACACTTCCTTATTATTAACGTTTATATACATTAATAACTACTGAATAAACAGAGCCAGGCGTGAAGCGCGAGCATGAAACGGTCAGGAGCTAAGCAGATTAGCTAGCTTGCTAATTGTTAGCTTTCATGATAAATATGTACCTCTTTATTTCGGTGTGAAGAGAAATAACAGAAACAAGACCCTAAAGAGGAAAAAAAATCAGTCACGAACAAATATCTGCTGACGAGTTTAAAACAATCAGCAGAGACGAAGAAAACAAAAACTCTAGGTTCGTAACGTTGGCAAAAGAATGCGCCTGCGACATCACATACACGTCATAACCAAGTGACCAGCGATTCCTGCTGATGACGTAAAAAACCGGCGTCTTCAAATTTGATCCTGAATTGCTTCCAAAGAATGACGTTAAGTAAGGTGATTTATTGAAATAGAATATTAAGCGCAGAATCACGAACTGTTCTGCGTTTATATTATTGAAGACTCCAAGTCTGAAGAAGCACAAGCACCAACACCGTACTGTCTCATCAATATCAAATATTATATATTAAAAATTATAACCTAATGCTCCCATTTCACTGGAGCACGGAATGTAATGATTGTGGCAGAAAGGCGCGGAACACAGTCTACGGAAGAGCTTCGGCATTTTTACACGGAAAATGGGACAAAATCCTACGGAAAATTGTACATTCGGAACACTTTCAGAACGTTCATGGCATGTGCGGAACAGACACGGAAAGACTACGGTACAATTTAGGAATGCATGCGAAAAAGCGCATGTATTAACTGCGGAACAACTACGAGTAGCCACGGATTGCAGAAAGATTTACGGATAGTTCACGGAAAGCACGGAACACTCAAGGAATAACTACAGCACTGAAGGAAGAGCTTCGGAATGATTGCGGAGACACGCAAAATGAAGGCGGAATGTTTACGTTCAACACGGAATGACTGAGCAATACCCAGCGTAACCACGTTTCAACACAGAAAAATCGGCAAAGATCAAAGGATTTGCTCCTGATTCCGCCTATAAATTCACGGATTGGACTAGGGAAGCTCATTCTGCCAAGCGACCCCGTACTGGAAACACCAAGAAGCTCTCCCAAAATGGACAATGATAGATCAATGGCTGACTTGGAACTGCTCCACATGCTGATGCTGCTTCACCAATACACCAAAATGCAACGAGACGACCGCAGAGGACGAGCAAAAAAAGGAGATACACACATACAGGAAATGCAGCCATGAGGCGGGGGGGGGCACTAACCAGTGTCTCTCCCCCTTATGCCGGTCCCAAGCCCGGATAAATGCAGAGGGTTGCGACAGGAAGGGCATCCGGCGTAAAACTTCTGCCACATTTAAAAAAAATGCAAATGATCAAAACAAAATTCATACCGGATCGGTCGAGGCCCGGGTTAACAACGACCGCCATCAGTGCTGTCAACCAACAGGGTGCTGATGGAAATTGGACTACTGTTGGTCGAAGACGTCGAAGAAGGAGAGGCGGGAGGCGTGTCCGTAGGCAGAGAGAGAAGAGGAAATGCGTGAGCCTCGGACTGAGAGTAGGGACTTTGAATGTTGGAACTATGCAAGGAAAAGATAGGGAGCTGGCTGACATGATGCAGAGGAGGAAGGTGGACATACTGTGTGTTCAGGAGACAAGGTGGAAAGGTAGAAAGGCTAAAAGCTTAGGAGCAGGGTTTAAACTGTTTTATAATGGTGTGGATGGGAAGAGAAATGGAGTAGGAGTCATCTTGAAGGAGGGGTTTGTCAGGAATGTTCTAGAAGTGAAAAGAGTGTCAGACAGAGTGATGAGTCTCAAGTTAGAAATTGAAGGCGTGATAGTCAATGTTGTTAGTGCTTATGCCCCACAGGCAGGATGTAAGCTAGAAGAGAAGGAGAGATTCTGGAGTGAGTTAGATGAAGTGATGCAGAGTACCCCAGAGGTGAAAGAGTGGTCATTGGAGCAGACTTCAATGGACATGTTGGTGCAGGCAACAGAGGGACGAGGAAGTGATGGGCAGGTTTGGTATCCAGGACAGGAACACAGAAGGACAGATGTTGATCGATTTTGCAAAAAGGATGGAAATGGCTGTGGTGAATACTTTCTTCCAGAAGAAACAGAAGCATAGGGTGACTTATGAAAGCGGAGGTAAGAGCACACAGGTAGACTACATCTTGTGTAGGCGATGTAATTTGAAGGAAGTCAGTGACTGCAAAGTAGTAGTGGGTGAGAGTGTTGCCAAACAGCATAGGATGGTGGTGTGCAAGATGACACTGATGGTGAGAAAGGTGAAAAAGGCAAAGGTAGAGCAGAAGACAAAGTGGTGGAAGCTGAAAAGGAAGAGTGTCGTGTTGTCTTCAAGGAGGAGTTGAAACAGGCTTTGGGTAGTCAGGAAGTGCTTCCAGAGGACTGGACAACCACAGCCAATGTGATCAGGGAGACCGGTAGGAGAGTATTTGGTGTGTCCTCTGGAAGGAAAGTAGATAAGGAAACTTGGTGGTGGAATGAGGAAGTGCAGGAGTGTGTACAAAAGAAGAGGTTAGCCAAGAAGAAGTGGGACATTGAGAGGACCGAAGAGAGTAAACAGGAGTACAGGGAGACACAGCGTAAGGCGAAGGTAGCAGTGTCAAAGGCCAAACAGAGGGCGTATGATGACTTGTATGATAGGTTGAACAGTAAGGAGGGAGAAAATGATCTATACAGGTTAGCACAGCAGAGAAATAGAGATGGGAAAGACGTGCAGCAAGTTAGAGTGATAAAGGACAGAGAGGGAAATGTATTGACTGATGACAGAAGTGTGCTGGGAAGATGGAAAGAGTACTTTGAAGAGCTGATGAATGAGGAAAATGAGAGAGAAAAAGAGTAGAAGGGGTGACCGTTGAGGAGCAGGAAGTAGCAAAGATTAGTAAGGGAGAAGTGAGGAGGGCATTGAAGAGGATGAAGAGTGGAAAGGCAGTTGGCCCTGATGACATACCAGTTGAGGTATGGAAGTGTCTAGGGGAGGTAGCAGTAGATTTTCTGACAAGAATATTCAACAAGGTCTTAGAAAGTGAGCAGATGCCAGAGGAATGGAGGAGAAGTGTGCTTGTGCCCATTTTTAAGAACAAGGGCGATGTACAGAGTTGTGGCAACTACAGAGGGATAAAGTTGATGAGCCATACAATGAAGCTATGGGAAAGAATAGTGGAAGCAAGACTAAGGGCAGAGGTCAGCATTTGTGAACAACAGTTTGGTTTCATGCCAAGAAAGAGCACCACAGATGCAGTGTTTGCTTTGAGGATGTTAATAGAGAAGTACAGAGAAGGTCAGAAGGAGCTGCATTGTGCCTTTGTGGATCTGGAGAAAGCATATGACAGGGTGCCGAGAGAAGAACTGTGGTATTGTATGAGGAAGTCTGGAGTGACAGAGAAGTATGTTAGAGTGGTGCAGGACATGTATGATAGATGTAAGACAGTGGTGAGGTGTGCTGTCGGTGTGACAGAAGAGTTCAAGGTGGAGGTGGGACTACATCAAGGGTCAGCTCTCAGCCCCTTCTTGTTTGCTATGGTGATGGACAGGCTAACAGATGAGGTTAGACAAGAATCTCCATGGACTATGATGTTTGCAGATGACATTGTGATCTGTAGTGAGAGCAGAGACCAAGTAGAGGAAAATCTAGAGAGGTGGAGGTATGCCCTGGAAAGGAGGGGATTGAAGGTTAGTCTTAGTAAGACAGAATACATGTGTGTGAACGACAAGGACCCAAGAGGAACTTTGAGGTTACAGGGGGCAGAGATAAAGAAAGTGGAGGATTTTAAGTACTTAGGCTCAACAATCCAGAGCAATGGAGAGTGTGGAAAAGAGGTGAAGAAGCGCGTGCAGGCAGGTTGGAATGGATGGAGAAAAGTGTCCGATTGTGATGTGTGATAGGAGAGTATCGGCAAGAATGAAGGGAAAAGTGTACAAGACGGTGATGAGGCCAGCAATGTTGTATGGTTTAGAGACAGTGGCCCTGGGGAAAAGACAGGAGTCAGAGTTGGAGGTAGCAGAGATGAAAATGTTGAGGTTCTCTTTGGGAGTAACGAGGATGGATAGGATCAGAAATGAGTACATCAGAGGGACAGCACATGTTAGATGTTTTGGAGACAAAGTCAGAGAGGCTAGATTGAGATGGTTTGGACATGTACAGAGGAGGGATAGTGAGTATATTGGTCGTAGGATGCTGAGGTTGGAACTACCAGGCAAAAGGCCCAGAGGAAGACCAAAGAGAAGATTTATGGATGCAGTGAAGGCGGACATGAAGGTCGTTGGAGTAAGAGTAGAAGATGCAGAGGATAGGGAGAGATGGAGGCAGATCATTTGCTGTGGCGACCCCTGAAGGGAACAGCCGAAAGGAAAAGAAGACACACCCAACGCTTCTGGGTACGTACATGGCTGAGGGTGGAACAAAGAATTGGCCTTGGGAACTACGACAACCTCATGGAGGAGCTCCGTATCGAAGACAAGCAATTCTTCTTCAACTATTTCCGGGTCCCACCTGAACTGTTCAACGAGTTGCTGATGGTTTTTCTCTCCTCGACTGACAAAGAAGGATACTAACTTCAGAAGCACCCTCAGTCCTGGTCTGAAACTAGCTGTCACCATGCGTCGTCTGGCCTCAGGCAACAAGTATCCCACTCTAGCCTACAACTTCAGGGTATCTCGTCACATCATTGCAAGTTTCCTACCAGAGGTGTGATTGATGGTGACCTGAATACAAGGTCATACAGTGCCCACATACTGTGCAGGAATGGAAATCACTCAGCTGGGATTTCCAGGAAAAATGGAACCTGCCTCATGCCTCATGCCTCATTGGAGCCTTGGATGGGAAACACGTTACCATTAGAAAACCACCACCTTCAGGAACTTTTTATCGCAACTACAAGGTTAAATGGATTTTTCTCCATTGTTCTGCTAGCACTGGTAGACACCAACTACAGGTTCCATGGTTGCACGGGCCACATGTCTGATGCCCAGATATTCAACGCCTCAGAGCTCAGAGAGTGCATCGAAGATGGCACCATCACCTTCCCCACACTAGAGTCTCTGACCCAAGATGACGCTGACATGTCATACTTCATTGTTGGTGACGATGCTTTTGCTTTCAGGAAGTACTTCATGAAGCCATATTCCAGGCGAGCCCTTACAGAGGAAGAACTGGCGTACAACTATAGGATATCCAGAGTACGTCGAGTGGTTGAGAATGCGTTTGTCATCTTGGCCAATCGCTGGCAGTTCCTACTGTCTACACTGCAACAAGGACCAGATGTCGTCAGACTTATGGTTGAAACTGGGGTCTGTCTTCACAACATCATGAGGATGAGATACACTGTCACTGAGGATGCAGTTTTGGACCGAGAAGACGATGACCACAACATTTTTCAGGACAGTGGCGTGAATCTACTAATATGCATGACTTGGAACATGTGTGGGTCCCAACAGAGGCACTGTAGAGGCCAAGAGACAGAGAGTACCTGAAGCTCTACTTGAACAGTGAAGTTGGAAAAGTCTCTTGGCTAGCCGTATGACAATAGCCAGAAGAAAGTGTGACAATGAATTAATTGAACTACCATATTATATGCTGGTTTCTGTTAATGTTGATATAACTGTATGTTCTTTTTGACGCTTGTTTGTATTAAACTCTTTTTTAAATTTTAACTTTGTTTTAGTCCTGCCTAGTGTCAATATGTTCCTTTTATTTGCACCTCAATAAATCATTCCTGACTACAAAAAATGCACACAAGTCAAAACCACAGTGATTATAACTTTATTACATGAACATGAAAAAATAAAAAAATAAAGTGAATGAATTGAAATAAAAAAACCCAAAAGTCTCATGGTTCGCTGGTGGAGTTTGAGTCCTCTCAGTCATCACAACACTGCCTGAGCACACTGGAAATGTTGAACATGTTGTGCTCACTTCCACTTGTGTCTCTAGCCGCAGTGGTGGTTGCAGGGGTTGATGTGCATGTAAGCAGAGGGCAACTGACTGGTCTGCTGGGTTGTGGTTGCTGCTCTCCTGCAGAGGACATCGGTTGTTGTGGGCACGATGGTGTTGCCCACCTCGCGTCTTGAGGTCTCCAAACAGGCATAGGTGGACCAGACAGCTGCGTTTTCCACTGCATCCATGGGAGCGGCCAGTAATGTTGCTGATGCCACTGGTGGTGCAGAGGTGGTGGTCGATGCTGCTGAGAAAGCTGCTGGTGGTGTTGCTAAGAATACTGCTGAGGCTGGAGCTGCTGTGACTGCTCCTGCATTGGAGGTGATGGCTCCTGTGGCTGCATCTCCAAGGCCTCAGCTCTGTCTGAGCAGTCATCCAGAAGTTCTTGAATCTTCAGCTTGGCATGCCTGCACACATGTTTTGGTAATTTCTGCAGTACAGCTGCCGCCCAACTAGTGAAAATCGCCCTCTCTGACTCATCGGCCGTCTGTACTTCCCTTCTCTGTCTCACCAGCTGTTCGGCTGCTGCGAGAATCCAGTCGGCACTGTTGTCAAGGCTGGAGGTTGCAGATCCAGACCTTGCTAAGGTGGACCTGGATGCTGGGGTGACCGGTGTTGCGTCGAGGGGGATGATGGGTGTTGCCTCTTCTGCCAGCTGGAGGTCGACAGCTGCAATGTCCTGTGTCCCCTCTGACGTTGATGGCAGTGAAGGTTCTCTAGTGGTGGTGGGCGTGGAACTGCCGGAGCCAGCTGCAGCAGCAATCTTTGCCTTCAGAGAGACAACGTTCCTCCGCTGTACCTCGACAATGTGTGGACATAGGAAGCTGAAGCTGTCGTATATATATCCACTGGTCCCTCTGAGACATGTTCATGTCAGCTTACCCCGACTTCCAACTTCTCAGTTTTCCCAGCCTCGTCCGCACATTCTAGAACTACTGCTTCAGCTCCTTGTCGGTCTTTCCCATGCATGAAGCCTGAGCAGCCCAGAGTCTGGCCTTGTGCTGCTTGTCCGTCCAGGATCGGAGTTGTTTTGTTTTAAAGGCACTCGTTCGCCTGGATGAACTCTACCATGGCCTGCTCCTCATCGTCGGTGAGCTTGATAGATACTCGTACCTTTTTGTTTGGGTCAGCAGTGATTTCGGAAGCGCCATTTGACTCGGCGTCGACCTCAGCTTCCTGACAAGGTTCTTCCACTGAGTTTTCCGGCATTGGAGAACATGGCCTCATGGTGGTTGTCTACCTCTTGACTTTCGGCATTGTAGTGTTTCTCGAAATGAATGGCTATTTGTCTTGCACACCTGTATTTATAGTCGAAGTGAGTTCCGTGAGTGTTCCGTAAGTCTTCTGTGCTATCCGTGACTGTTCCGTAAACATTCCATATGTATTCCACAAACTGTTCCGCTTTGTTCTGGGTAATGTCTACGGAAGTGTCACAGTGTTTCTTTATTGTTCCGTATGTATTCCGTGCCTTCCGTGAGTATTCCATGGGGATCCGTAGATGAATGGGACTGTTCCTTAGCCGCTTTTGATCATACAGAAGAAGGGAGAAGACTTGCAGATAAGTCACGGAACACTTACGGTATAAAAGGAATGATCAAGGACCATTTGCGGAAATGACGGAATGTTTACGTAAGGACTACGGAACCAAAGGGAACACTCACTCAAATTTTTGTAATTTCATGAAATCACATTCATGGAAGATTTTGGTCTGCCGGAAGTGGATGAACACATACGGAATCATACAGAATGACACGGAAGATGAGGGAATAAGTGCGGAACGTTGGTGGATGGCAACATCTTTGCTTTCATAAGTCTGCCGTGCTCCAGGTGAAATGGGGGTATAAGCTACTCAAAAATGACTCCACGTATCGATTAACTCGACTCACTAATAGCTTCTTCCTATTGTATATAATTTCGTGAAGCATTTAGTTCAGCAATAGTTCAATGTAGTTTAGTTCAGTAATAGTTCAGGATTTAACCGCAGAATGTGAAATGTTGGGAAACTTATAAACAGTCTACAGTGCAGTATTGCACAGAACCTTCCTCTGCAACCTCATCACACAGATGATGACGATGATTGATTGCTCTTGTGAAATGCATCATCCCAAAGGCCTTGACCAAACCCTCTGTGTGTTTAGTTACAGTGATAGTCACCACATTCGAGCGACTAATTTAATAATAATGAAATGTTTTGAATTTTCACTGAATAAGAGCGACATGGTATGGTAGTGGATACCATGTCCACCTCACAACAAGAAGGTCCTACGGTTAAGTCCCACGCTCAGTGAGGGTGGTTCTGTTTGGAGTTTACATGGTCTCTCCATGCTTGTGTGGATTTCCTCCAGGTACTGCAGCTTCATCCAAGGGCAGTGGTGGCCTGGTGGTAAAAGGTGCTGGATCACTGATCCTAGGGCTGGAGGTTGGAATCCCACTCTCCACAAGGTTTGTCACTGTCCCCCCCAGTGCACTAACTGGGTTATCAAAGGCTGGCCATGTCTCTCACTGTCTGTGGTGACAGGTTCATGTAAAAGAACCATTGCTGACTTTCGTCGAGAGGAGCTGCAAAGCCGTCAGCGTGTTTCTGCCCCTTGCTAAAGGGTTGTGTCAGGACGGGCATCTGATGTAAAAACCTCTGCCAAATCAAATATGTGAATCATTAACATGACTTCCATGAAGATGGAGGCAGATGATTCGCTGTGGCGACCCCTGAAGGGAACAGCCGAAAGGAAAAGAAGAAAGAAGAAGACTGCAGTTTCATCCAACGTCTGTTGACATCTTCATTCTTTTTATTGGCTGTTCCAGTTTGCCCCAGGATATGATTGAGAATGTTGACCCTGAGATGCACTGGTGAATTGTTCAGGGTGCGCCACGCCTTTACCCAGAGTCACCTGAGATGAAACCCTAGTAGGATTAAATTCATTCATCGTTCATTTTCTGTCACCACTTAATCCTAATTAGGGTCACGGGAAGGCTGGCATCCAGCTCAGCTGACTCCGGGCGAGGGCAGAGTACACCCCGGACGGCTCGCCAGGCCATCGCAGGGCGTAAACATGCTGACGGCTATGCAGCTCCTCTTGTCGAAAGTCAGCAATAGTTCTTTTACATGAACCTCACACCATAGACAGTGCGAGACATGGCCGGCCTTTGATAACCCAGTCAGTGCACTGAGGGCTGTAGGGTTAAGTGATGAGGCAAATGAATTCATGAATGTTTTAATATATTTCCTATTCACCACCATCACCACCACCACCACCACCACCACCACCACCACCACCACCACCACCCCCAACCACACACAGTGAGAAAGAGAGACACAGAAATAGACAGAATGTAATGCTAATATATAAATGATGTATTGTGTATAATGCATCACAGAGAACTTGAGAAAGTGCTGTAGGTTTATGGCTTTGAGTGGTTTATATTGAACTATATCTGATTCCATCATTCATTTGTTTTTCTTTTTCAATTGCTCTTGAAAGGTGCCAGTTCAATTCCCTTCCTTTCAAAATTTTGTCTTTGTTTACATATGGCTCACTGGGTTTTTACTGTAGACAAGAAATTTCATTTCTTTTTATAACACATCACAAAGTTTTTCTTGATGTATGTTTCATATGTGAAAGTTCTGAGCAAAATATGCCTGATTTTCTTTCCCCTGTGACCACCAGTGGGACAGGAATGTTTGGTTCTTAAAAATAACAATTACATTACAATAAACACAAAAGTATTAAAACATACCTTCTCGACCAAAATATCTTCAGTTTTATTTTATGATAATGATTGTGATTAATTAATTTGTTTTATGATAATGATTTTGTTTCCACCACACCGTTTGGATATTGTTGCGGAATATCGATGACATCAAAAATGGCGTTCTGCTAATTAGCACAGAGGCTTATGGTATAGGGTGAGCTGGCTACTTTAATGCTACAGTAATTGTGTTTCTCAACCTGTTTATATCCACATTGAACAATAAGTTTGTATTTTATGTTTCTCGTGTCGTCATATCTTATTAAACATGAAATCTGTGACTGATTAGGTCTCATAGCTATAGTAAGTATAGTAAGTCGTGGTTCTTCAGTAAATCGTATGGACTTCTGTGATGATTCTGTATTTAGTACATTATGCAGAGATTTTACAGCACTGATGGATAGCAGTTAACTACATAACACTGAGCAGTAAGATAATAAAGACATGAAGTACATCCTTATTGGAAATCATGAAATGGTTTCATTTCCTTTCCAGAGAGGAAAAATCCGAGGTCTGTCTGAGCAGAGTGGTTGATCACTCATTGTGTGTCTCAATGAAGGAGTACTCGGCTTTGTGGTGCATAATCAGCTTATCGTTTGCAAAGTAGAAACTGTCAGATCGCGTCTCGAACGGGTGAGCAATCATCTCTTCAACTGGAAAAGAAAGAGTTAACACTCATGAGGTCAGAACTATATCACATTCATCTTTATGACTTGTGTGTGTGTGTGTGTGTGTGTGTGTGTGTGTGTGTGTGTGTGTGTGTGTGTGTGTGTGTGTGTATGTTACTGGTGTGTGTATCCAGGTCTGGGAGGCTGTAGATGTGCTCGCAGGTGTTCCTGCTGTATGGGATGCAGAAACCAATCTCAAAGTCAAAGGTCTTCAGCAGGAGCTCTCTAAAATAGTGTCTCTCGATGAGTCGGAACCGGTTGACCGCTTTACTGCCCACTGTAAACTCCAGCCTGACACACACACACACACACACACACACACACACACACACACACACACACACATACACGCAAAACACGGACACAACACCAGCGTGAGATTATAATGCAGCTGTAATTCTTAATCATCTTTCATCTGTAAAAATGAAAATGTGACATACGTGGCGCCGATTTCTCTCAGGTTCAGAAATGAAGGTGTGAAGTGATACTGAATAAAACGTGCTGCTTCTGTTTCCAAGACATCTTTAATTTCTAGTGAGATAGAGAGAGAACGGAGATGTCAGAGATGAAAGGGCAAAATATCTCTTATTTCTCGCCCATGCCCACAAGACTCCACCCACGAGGTCACAATTTTGAACGTGTTAATGTGGGCGTCAGAGCTGCTGATATTCATTCATTTCTTTTCTGAACTATTTAATCCTACAAGGCTCAAGAAGAGATTGAAGCATATGTAAACTGAGTTTGGGCAAGGGCGGGGTACACCCGAAACAACTCGCAAGCTAATGAGCTTGTGAGACCACACACACACACACACACACACACACACACACACACACACACACACACTCTCTCTCTCTCTCTCTCTCTCTCTCTCTCTCTCTCTCTCTCTCTCTATGTCAGCTGAGTTTGGGCAAGGGCGGGGTACACCCGAAACAACTAGCAAGCTAATGAGCTAATGAGACCACACACACACACACACACACACACACACACACACACACACACACACTCTCTCTCTCTCTCTCTCTCTCTCTCTCTCTCTCTAGAAGAAATTTGGAAAAGCTCATTAGCCTGCTGTGCATGTCTTTGAACTGCAAGGAAACCGGAGTACCCAGAGGAAACTGATAAAAGCACATGGACAAAGTCATACCCACCCACCCACTCCCAAGCCTGGGACTCAAACCCATGACCTTCTTGCTGTAAGGTGGATGTAATAACCACGACAGCACTGTACCACCGAGCTGAGATCTCTGGGCAGTAGCCCACTCACTGAAATTTAGGAGTACAGTAAAAGAAAATAAAATTGTTGGAAAGTATAATTCATCTTCTTCATCATCATCATTTAACCATTACACCCAGTGGTGTGTCTGGCAGCAACAAAGTTCTCCCACCCCTGCCTGTCCTGAGCCATCCTTTTCAAAGAACCCCAAGAATGCTTCATGGCTTCCATCTCACTCTCCACTGTCCTCCTCCACGTTACTCTTGGTCTCCCTCTCTTCCTCTTTCCATCTGGGGTCCAGTGCAATGCCCTTCTTGTTATAGACTGCTGGTCTTTCCGCAGCACATGTCCAATCCATTTCCTTCTTGTAATGATGGTACTCATGTCAACTTGCTTACATCGTCTCAGCAGGACCTCATTGGAGATCTTCTCAGGCCAGAAGATTCGGATGATTTTTCGAAGGCATGTGGTGTGGAATGATCTTAGCTTAGCAAGATCTGCCTCTGTCACCCTCCAGCATTCAGATCCATACAGGAGCACAGAGATGACGCAGCTCTGAGTTTGGTGTTGAAGCTGTACTGTGTGGATCTCCAAATGTTGTTCATCTCCTTGAAAATGCTCCTGGCCTTGCCTAGTCTGCTGTGGATGTCTTACCTTGTTCCCCTTCGAGGATCACCATCTTGCTGCGATGAAGGGGCTTGTGTGCTTCAATGACCCTGAGAGCTATGCTGGCGGAAGCGTAAGCTCCTGGTAGGGCCACCCATGCCAGACAGGCCGATGGATAGAAGCCAGACTAATAATGATCCACTGGCCCTCCAGGTTGGGGGTTGGGCACAGGGCTAACAACTCTGTCCCAGAAAAAACAAGTATGTTTTACGGAATCAGCAACAGAGACAAACCGAGCGTGGCATGAGCCTTCTGAGTCTAATGTGACCTACTTGTATGAATGCTGATGGCCGAAGCCGAAAGGAAAGTATTAATGAGGAATAAATATGTTGTTTTTTTAATTATCCTTCAGATCAGGTCAAGCCTATAGTACAGCCAGGGTTGACTTGAAGTGGGGTATCAAAAAGGCCAAGCATGACTACAAGCTGAAGGTGGAGGAATACTTCATCAATTCTGACCCACGACGCATCTGGGAAGGCATTCAGGCCATCACCAACTACAAGCACGGCAACTCCACACTAGCTGCAATGAACATGTCCTGCTTCAATGAGCTGAATGACTTTTATGCTCATTTCGACAAGGACAACAAGGACAAAGCTGGAAAGACCAAGCCATCAAATGACCAACAGATCCTTACACTCTCCCTTGTAGCGGTCCATAATGCACCGAGCTGAATTAATGCACGTAAGGATGCTAGCCCTGATGGAATTCCTGGATGTGTGCACACAGTCTGTGCTGAACAGCTTACAGGGGTCTTCACAGACATATTCAACCTGTCTCACACCCAACCAACAGTACCAGCATGTTTTCAGATTGCTTCGATAGTGCCAGTGCTGAAACACTCCTCTCCAACGTGCCTGAATGACTACCTCCCTATTGCACTAACACACATTGTGATTAAGTGCTTTGAGCAACTGGTCCTGGCACACCGCAAGCAATGTCTGCCTCCCACACTAGACCCACATCAGTTTGTATACCAAAGCAATCGGAATACAGAGGATGCTGTATCCACAGCGCTGAGCTATGTTTACTCACACTTGGACAACATATGCAACATATGCAAAGAACATATGCAAGAAGCTGGTTGTTGACTTCTGCTCAGCATTTAACACAGTTATTCCCTCCAAGTTATCCACAAAACTTGAGTATCTTTGAATCAATACCCTCCTCTGCAGCTGAATCATGGACCTTCAATAGATATCAATATGTTAAGTCAGGCCAGAACTGTTCCTCCATCATCATACTCAACACTGGCGCACCTCAGGGCTGTGTGCTGAACCTGTTTCTTTACTCCTTTATCACCCATGACTGTAGGTCTATGTAGGGATCCAATTCTATCATAAAGTTTGCAGACGACACCATGGTGATCGGACTCATCAGAGACAATGATGCGTCTGATGACAGGCTACAGGTAAAGCACCTAGCTTCATGGTGCGCTGACAACGACCTGTTCCTGAACACCAGCAAAACCAAGGAGCTCATTGTGGACTTCAGGAAGGAAAAGGGGGACACATCATGACCCTATCCATATCAATGGCGTGGCTATCGAACATGTCTCCAGCTTCAAATTCCTAGGGACCCACATTGCAGAGAACCTGTCCTGGTCAACCAATACCTCCAGCCTGATCAAGAAGGCCCATTAGTGCCTGTGCTTCTTAAGGACACTGAAGAAGAACCACCTGTCTGCTGACATCCTGGGTAACTTCTACTGTTGCACAATAGAAAGCATCCTGACCAACTGTGGTACAGTCTGTCTGTCTTCCTTTCGGCTTTTTTCCCTTTTACTCAGGAGTCACCACAGCGAATAATCTGATTCGCATATTTGATTCGGCAGAGGTTTTTACGTCGGATGCCCTTCCTGTCACAACCCTTTTTAGCAAGGGACAGAAACACGCTGACGACTTTGCAGCTACTCTTTACGAAAGTCAGCAATGGTTCTTTTACATCAACCTCTCACCATAGACAGTGACAGACATGGCCCGCCTTTGATAACCCAGTTAGCTGCACTGGGGTGGGGGTGGGGGGGCAGTGACAACCTTGTGGAGGGTGGGACTTGAACCCCCAACCTTTGGATCAGCGATCCAGCACCCTATACCACTAGACCACCACTGCCCCTGTGGTACAGTCTGGTATGGGAATTGCTCTGTCGCGGACCGCAAGGTGAAAACTGCCCAACACATAAGAAGAGATGTCTTTGTCGGGCATGCAACATTCTCAGGGACTCCTCTTATCCTACCAACAGACTCTTTCAGCTCCTCCACTCCAGAAGGTGCCTCAGGAGCCTTCGGACAAAAATCAGCAGGTGTCACCCTGCTGATCTCAGTCCCCTGCTGAAACTTCCCTTTCAGTCCTCACTACACTATCCACACTACGCTATATCAGTAATATTCATAGCATTCATATAATTCATGCACATTTACCTGCTTCCACTGTTATAGTTTATTCACAGTGATTTTCTTCCACTACTGTGTATACATCCATAGCACAGTGTATGTATGTGTACACACACACACACATGCATACAAAACACATTTGTGTGTGTATATATATATATATATATATATATATATATATATATATATATATATATATATATATATATATATACATATATATATATATATATACACATGTTGGGAGATCGGCAATGGGAGATAGCTGCGTCATCCCTCATCGCCAATGGGAGGCCAGCGGGGTGGTATGTTTGAACGTCATTGATGGGAGAGCAGCTCATGCATTGTTTGAATGTTTGAATGGCGCGTTTGAATTTTTAAGACGGCGCTTTTGTAACATGAACTTGTTTTGTATCCAGAGACAAAAATTTTCAGAAAATGCGTTTCGTAACCTTTATTTTTCATTTGGTGAGACTTTCGTAAAGTGAGGTACCCCATTTACACACACACAGGGGTCCCTCACTTCCCGTGGTTAATTGGGACCGAGATCCCCCCGTGACCACTGAATTCCGCAAAGTAGGATCACCCCCCCTGACTCCCCCCTGACTGATGTATACATACTGTATATATAATATCAATGAATGCATATTCAATGCTAAAAATGCTTATAATAACAATTAAACATTCAAAAATAATGCAGAAGATGTAAATAAAATATAAATACACACACATACAGATGCACGCGTGCACGCACATACTCAGATGTGCACCTCATATAAAAATGGAAGTAGTTTTGCTGGGAGGTTTTGGGTTGTTTTTTGTTTTTGATTGTTTGGGTTTTTTTGCATAATTTGTCTTATTTTTGCTGCATTTTCCTTAACTTTCCCCCCTGTTCTTCCTTAATTTCTTTATTTTTTAATTCGATGAATATTTAAAAAAAGAAAAAATGCAATGCACTGAAGCCTGATCTGAAGCGCGAAGTAGAAAGGGATATATATATATATATATATATATATATATATATATATATATATATATATATATATATATATGTATATATATATACAGTGGTATGAAAAAGTATCTGAACCTTTTGGAATTTCTCACATTCTCAAATGTGATCTGATCTTTGTCAAAATCACACAGATGAAAAAACAGTGTCTGCTTTAATTAAAACCACCCAAACATTTTCATATTTTAATGAGGATAGCATGCAAACAATGACAGAAGGGGGAGGAATAAGTAATTGAATCATCACATTTAGTATTTTGTGGCCCCCTTTTGGCAGCAATAACTTCAACCAGACGCTTCCTGTAGCTGCAGATCAGTCTGGCACCTCGATCAGGAGTAATCTTGGCCCAGTCTTCTTTACAAAACTGCTGTAGTTCAGTCAGATTCTTGGGGTGTCTGGCATGAATCGCTGTCTTGAGGTCATGCCACAGCATCTCAATGGGGTTCAAGTCTGGACTTTGACTTGGCCACTCCAGAACGTGTATTTTGTTCTTCTGAAACCATTCTGAAGTTGACTTACTTCTGTGTTTTGGATCATTGTCTTGTTGCAGCATCCATCCTCTTTTTAGCTTCAACTGTCTGACAGACAGCCTCAGGTTTTTCCTGCAAAACATCCTGATAAACTTTTGAATTCATTTTTCCATTAATGATTGCAAGTTGTCCAGGCCCCGAGGCAGCAAAACAGCCCCAAACCATGATGCACCCTCCACCATGCTTCACGGTGGGGATGAGGTGTTGATGTTGGTGAGCTGTTCCATTTTTCCTCCACACATGACATTGTGTGTTCCTCTCAAACAATTCAACTTTGGTTTCATCAGTCCACAACATATTTTGCCAAAACTTCTGTGGAGTGTCCAAGTGCCTTTTTGCGAACCTTAAATGAGCAACAATGTTTTTTTAGACAGCAGTGGCTTCCTCCTTGGAGTCCTCCCATGAACACCATTCTTGGCCATTGTTTTACATATAGTTGATGTGTACACAGAAATATTTGACTGCGCCACTGATTTCTGTAAGTCTTTAGCAGACACTCTAGGGTTTTTTTTTACCTCTCTGAGTATTCTGCGCTGAACTCTTGGCGTCATCTTTGGTGGACGGCCACTCCTTGGGAGAGAAGCAACAGTGCCAAACTCTCTCCATTTGTAGACAACTTCTCTGACTGTCATTTGATGAACATCCAGACTTTTAGAGAAGGTTTTGTATCCTTTCCCAGCTTTATACAAATCAACAATTCTTGACCGCAGGTCTTCTGACAGCTCTTTTGAGCGAGCCATGGTGCACATCAGACAATGCTTCTCATCAAGACAATTCTTACCAGGTGTGTGTTTTATAGTGGGCAGGGCAGCTTTAAGCCACTCATCAGTGATTGGGCACACACCTGACTTAAATTGTTTGTTAAAAATTGGTTTCAATTGCTCTTTAAGTCTCCTTAGGCAGAAGGTTCAGTTACTTATTCCTCCACTTTCTGTCATTGTTTGCATGCTATCCTCATTAAAATATGAAAAAGGTTGGGTGGTTTTAGTTAAAGCAGACACTGTTTTATGTGAGAAATTCCAAAAGGTTCAGATACTTTATCATACCATTGTATATATATACATATATATACTGTATATATATACATGTATATATACATATATATGGGCAGTGGCGGTCTAGTGGATAGGGCGCAGGATCGCTGATCCTAAGGTTGGGGGTTTGAATCCCCACAGGGTTGTCACTGTCCCCACAGTGCACTAACTGGGTTATCAAAGGCGGGCCATGTCTCTCACTGTCTATGGTGAGAGGTTCATGTAAAAGAACCGTTGCTGACTTTCGTAAAGAGGAGCTGCAAAGCCGTCAGCGTGTTTCTCCTCAAACACTCACCAACCCGCACTGCACCAGCGTGGTGAGTTATGGTTCAAACCCACAACTATGAAGGTTGTGGAGGCCAGCTCTGCCAGCAGTGGCATGACAGGCTGATGACGATGACGATGATGATGATGAGTGATATATATATATATATATATATATATATATATATATAATAGCACATCTGTATAGATATTCACACGCAGCACATCTGTATATTTGTACATACTACATCTGTATGTTTGCATATTTCATATACTGGTACACATAATGTACATTTGAATACTACTTCTGCATATTTTATTGTTCGGTATAGTAATTTAGAACATGTGTATATTGCTCCCATGTAAATTAATTATAATTCATTCTCACCTGTACTACCCATATCTGTGCATAACTGCTCACCTTGTTTCTGTTCACTTGTTTACACATAATCTGAACATGACTATTTCATACTTTACATGCTGCCCTTATCTGTACACAACTGCTTCTTACTATACATATTGTATATATTACACTTGCTGCTCTCTGCACTTCTGATTAGATGATAAACTGAATTTCGTTACCCTGGATGTACATGTGTGATGACAATAAACTTGAATCTAATCTTATCTAATCGCAAACTATGGAAGAAGAATGTTTATTTGTTGGCAGTTTGTAAACACTCACACACACACACACACACACACACACACACACACACACACACACATACACACACACACACACACACACACACACACACACACACACACACACACACACACACACACACACCTGTTGAACAGTGTCGTTTCAGGTCCAAGATGATGGATCCTCTCTCCAGATCTCGGATTTTGAAACGAGAGAAGCTGATGTTATACACGTTGTCCTCAGGAGAGCACAGATAATCTGCAGAACATTCAACAGGTGAAACTACGTGTGTGTGTGTGTGTGTGTGTGTGTGTGTGTGTGTGTGTGTGTGTGTGTGTGTGTGTGTCTTTCGGATGGGGGGGTGTCTCTTTTGGACACTGTATTACATATTCTACACTGGAGGAAAGGAAGAAATCTCAAAAGGGCACTTCATCCCATTTAATTTCCTTCAGAGGCAGCCTGGAGAACCCTATAGGGAACTTTTATGTTTTTTTTAACCACAGCGCCACCATGCCCTCAAGTCTGCTAGGAATTATCCCAAAGCTAAAATAAAATTTCAGTGTTGTCATCTGTACTTAAATAGATTCACATTCATAGACCTTAATGCTTCCTGGTAATCTGGAGGTCATAAACTTCCTTTCTCGTTTGTAACATTAGCTAACGATGTCCAAAAGCAAGTGAGGGAACATTACCAGTGTATCTGTCGCAAAGTGGACACTGAGGTCCTGTGTCACTGCTCACCCTGTGTGTATCCCGCCATTGTGAGGACATACTGAGGGGTCACAGGGTCACCGGGCTTCCAGTCCACCACCACATCATCCTCTCTGGCCCTTTCCACATCCCCGTCCAGAACAAACCCATTCCACCCCTCCTCGTCCTTCGTCTGTCCTGTCATGTCCTCCTCATCTTCCTCATCCTCTTTCAGGCCTATCACTTCTCCTGCCTCGTCCTCCTCCTGCTGGCTCCCCTCCTGTCTTTCAGGAGACATCTCACACACCTTCTCTTCCTCACTGTCCATGTCTCATGTCTCAAATTAGCTTTGTGTCTCAGCTCTGTGACCTGATGTTTGGACTAGAGCTCCACCCCCCCCCGCCACACACACAGAGTGTCTCTGTGATTTAAACGGATTAAGGTTCTCGCAGCACTAATCTGAGACAATCCTTTATTAAACACAGCATCAGCTACGGTAGCCTGCAGGGGACAAAAACAAAACTGTGGACAGTGAGAATCAACCTCCATAACAGACCATAAGCTTTAGTTTATTCATTCATTCATTCTCTGAGCAGCTTAATCCTAATCAGGGCATGTGGAGGCTGGCACCCATTTCAGCCGACTCTGGGCAAAGGTGTAATAATACACCCTGGACAGCTCACCAGCCTATCACAGAGCTAACACACACAAGATTCACACTCACACCTGGAGGGAATGTGGAACAGCGAATTTGAATACCGTGCACGATTTTGGACTGAGGATCAGCGCCTGGATACCGTGTCGTTGCAGGATAACAGTCACGCTTCACTTTTAACCTCGGCGTTCTCCATCCAAATTCCATGTGGGATGTAAACATGTGCAGATGAGGGTATGCATATAAACGCGGCAGGGATTTATTACTGCATGTGTACAGTGTATACATCATGTGTCAGGAGGAGAAAGTGAATAAATACTGTACTGAGAAATTTTACACTCATGACCTTGCTGACCTCAAACAAAACCCCAGGGTTTGTGTCTGTGTTTCTCAGAAAGAGAGAACAGGCGTAGAACTTCAGCAGCATTACATCAGGGGCTAGCTCAACCACTTCCTGTAGGCCTCCTCCCTAAAACTGGGTTCACGTGGACCAACTCTGTCGATGTTGAACATCCTTTCTCTCTCCCTCCCTCCCGCTCTCTGTTATTGAAACAACCAGTCAATAAACACTTGCGAGATGTGCTTCTGTCGGGGTTTTTTTTTTTTCTGTGTATGGCAAAAGGAACTGAAGTATTCGGAGGAAACCCTCGCAAGCACGGGGAGAACATGCAAATTCACAGAAACACCCGAGCTGGAACTCGAACCCAGGGCCTTCTTGCTGTGAGACAGACGTCCTAACCATTCCACTATTGTGCCGCCTCTGTGCGTGATATAATTACAAAATGTTTATTACAACTTGTTTTATTTCTCCCAGCAACAATTTGTTCAGACATGATTTATCAAAATATTTAAACAAAAACCTGAAAGGTGTGTGCAAACGTTTGCGCTTTACCTCAGGTGACCTCAGCATACCGAAAGCTTTTCTTCTGTAGTTTGATTCTGAGTTAACAGGGTCTTTCTCCTCTGCACACAGATGAAGTGAGGTGGAGCCACCACACCACATCCTCCCTCCAGCTCTCACCTCAGCGAAGTGCTACCATGGCAACCAAACAGTCATTTCCGTCCTAACGTCAGCCAGTGGGTGGGAAGTATCCCAGAAAGCATCTGTGTCAAGAGTCACTCACTCAAAAGAGGAAACCATGGAGAAAGGGGAAGAAACGGAGAGATGAGAAGGCCACGATACGGTGCCGACATGTTTGGTTATTTTTGTTTTGTTTGATAAAATACGAGACGAAATATTGAAGAACAAGTCAGAAGGTTTGGTTCTGAGTTTCAGAGTTTCTGTGAGTAGAACCGCACACCATTTGGTTTCACACTAACGCAAACTAACGTGCACTTCCTGCTTTCTGAAAGCGCATTTTATTTTCCACTGTATCACTGAAACACAATGAGAAGCAACAGAGTTTAACTTCGTCACGTATGTGTGTGTGTGTGTGTGTGTGTGTGTGTGTGTGTGTGTGTGTGTGTGTGTGTGTGTGTGTGTTTTAATAAAAAATCTGTGACTGTAGAAGAACAGTATCCTTTCTGGGGTATTTTTCACTCAAGTCTGTGTCTCCTTCTTCTCCAGGACACATCACGATGAAGATGGGTGCCGTGGCTCTCTCCATCTGGTTTGCTCAGGCCCTAACACTCTGTGCTCTCCACGAAAACCTCCTGACCACTCAGGAGCTGGACAGTTCCATGACAACCGCAGTAGAATCCAAAACAAACCAATATGTCGAGACAAAAACAGCTGAGACAACAATGACAACCACAACGACATCAGAAGAAGAGTTGTTGTCAGACCTCATGTCACCGTTGTCTCACAAGCCAGAGCTGAGTGACTTGACGAGCTCGGTGGAGGATGAGAGAAATAAAACGATCAGCACCTCTCACCAAAACATCACAAGTCTTACAGAGAACATTGCTTATACAAACACCGCGAGTGTCGAGACAGAATACAGAGAAACAAGAACTAGCACTGAAAGCACAAGTATACACCCTCAGGCCACATCTCAGATATCAACATACGGAACATCCAGCCAGCTACACCATGATGTCCAAACAACAACATCTTCAAGTTGGACCGAAGACAGAACAAGTGATAATCATGAAGCAAATGCTAGCACGCTGCTTCTGGTTTACTCAACATCTGGGACTGATGTAACACTAACTAACGGAAGCTATGACACAACAGACCACCAAAGTCCGGCTCTAACGACAACCCCTCTGGAGATACTTTCTACAAGCCAAACACATCCTAATGACATAACAAACTCCAACACACCAACCGGAACATCAGGGTCTATCACTTTAACAGCAACACCTTTCCATTCTACAGAACTTACAAGCAGTTCTACAGAGAACACAGAGGAACCCCTGGTGTCTAACACAAAGATGATGGACTGGACAACGCAGGAGAACACGGAAGCTCTCACAACATCTCAAACAAACATATATGATACAACAAATACCACCTGGAGAGATTATGCAGGGTCTGCAGTCACTAAAGAGAACTGGAGCACCACCAACACCACCACGTCCACCAACATCTCTATTTCAAGCAGAGAGACACCACAATGGACAAACTGCTTCAACACGGATTCATTCCCTCAGTCTCGCCGTGTATCAAAGCTGGCCTGTTTCATCACAATGTGGTCTCTCGGGATGGTCGCGTCCATTTTCCTGGGCCTCACTGTGTTCCTGTGGGTGCGTCTGTCAGTCACAAGAAGGAGGGCAAGACTCAGGGAACGAGGATGGGGGGACAGAAAAGCAAAAGGAACAGCAGTGAAGGAGAAAGTAAGCCTGTGGGCGGAGTCATGCTCATCCACCAACGAGATAGTAGAGTTCTGGTACGCCAATGGGGACACTGTGCAGGAGGACAAGAAAAGACACAGAGCGAAACAAGTGAGGATGAGAAAGGATGGACAGAGACCAGTGGGGACGGAGGAGGACATGTGGATCCAGCCGAAGGTGACGCTAAATGACATCACCGAGTTCTGGTATGCGAACAGGAGAGTGAGACACAATGAGGAGACACCATGTGAACTCCATGAAGAATAAGATAGAGACAGATACAGAGACACAGAGACAGACACACACAGAGAGAAAGAAAGAGAGAGAGAAGGAGAGAGAGAGAGAGAGAAGGAGAGAGAGAAGAAGAGAGAGAAAGACAGACTGAAATAGAGAGAAAGAGAGAGAGAGAGAGAAAAGAAGAGAGAGAAGGAGAGAAAAGAAGAGAGAGAAGGAGAGAGAGAAAGACAGACTGAAAGAGAGAGAAAGAGAGAGAGAGAGAGAAAAGAAGAGAGAGAAGGAGAGAAAAGAAGAGAGAGAAGGAGAGAGAGAAAGACAGAGTGAGAGAGAGAGAGAGTGAGAGAGAAGGAGACAGAAGGAGAGAGAAGGAGAGAGAGAGAGAGACAGATAGAGAAGGAGAAAGCGAGAGACAGAGAGAGAGAAGGAGAGAGAGAGAGAAGGAGAGAGAAAGACAGACTGAGAGAGAGAGTGAGAGAGAGAGAGAAAGAGAGAGAGCGAGAAGAGAAGAGAGAGAGAGCGAGAAAGAGAGAGAAGGAGAGAGAGAAAGACAGACTGAGAGAGAGAGAGAGAGAGAGAGAGAGAGAGAGAGAGAGAGAAGGAATGAGCAGGAGAGAGAGAGACAGAGAGAGAGAGAGAGAGAGAGAAGGAGACAGAAGGAGAGGAGAGAGAGAGGAGAGAGAGAGAGACAGAGAGAGAAGGAGAGAGAAGGAGAGAGAGAGAGAGAGAGAGAGAGAGAGAGAGATAATGAAAGAAATACAGTACAGATGAAGAGAGACTTTTTTCATAGGTGCATTCTGGGTAATAAATCTATTTTTTTGTATTTTGTTTGAACGTTGACGTCCGTGTTTTTCGAGTCGAATCCCTCGTGTGCAGTATGTAGTGAACAGGGTGCGAGTCGAGTCAGAAGAAAAACACAATCGTGTAAATGTTTGCTTTAATAAATTGTTAAAAATTTCGATGATTCTGTTTTGAATATCTGAAATTAAAGAGCTGTATAAAGTGCATCATGTGATTAGATGGCATGTCTTTGTCTGGAACACACGTGACACATTTCATAAACTGATCTGTCAATCATCAAATTGTGGCTTTATCCTTACTTCTAGATGTTTGTTTCCTCTTGTAAATGTCCACTAACTCTGAAAACCATAAAATATTAGTTTGATATCACTTTCTGAACGGTTTTATTCTTTATTAGAGTTACGGGGGGGGGGGGGGGTCGAGGGAGGAGCCTATCTCATTTCTAGTCACATTCATGCCTCTGGAAAATTTGTGACAGTCAGTTCACCCAATTTGAATATCGTTGGACTGGAAGTGGCGACCAGACTACCCAGAGGAACCCACACAAGCACAGGGAGAACATGCAACCTTCACGCTGTCATCGCTGAGCCTGAGACTCGAACCCAGGACCCTATTGCTGTGATGCAGACATGCCTGCATTGCACCACCATCCCTTTGTTTATTTATATTTATTTATTTATTTATTTATCTACGGCTACATCCAATAACACACATTTCCTTTCAGCTCTTTATAAATCTATGAACACAGAAATTAAAGGCTGAATATGACATCGAGACAATAAAATAATAAAATAGTAAAAATAGCCCATAGCAGTTGATTCTGTGATCTGATTGGTCACTCCTCTGCAGTTAATATGCAAGGAGTTGAAACACAGCGCAATGTTTATTAATTGGTTTTAAAGATAAATAGTTTGTTCCCCGTTTGTTTTGATTCTCTTTAAGATCGTCTCTGATCCCCGAAGCAGTGAGCAACATCACGTCGCCGTGTCGTTTCTGAGTCGTTATCAATGCGTTGTGGTTTAGAGAAAAAAGATTGTGATAAAATAATGAGTAAACAGTGCAGACACACAGGAGAAGATGACGGTATCTCTTTCACCACAGTAAAAATAAACGCATGCGACTCAACCGAGTGTTGCACTGGCGTGTTGAAACTGCATGGATCCGTTCACCCAAGGTGGTGTCTGGCCTCACAGGGGGCGAGGTATTTCCCCTTTTGCCCAGAGTTTTCTGTTTCCATCAGTCAGCTTAAAATAAACTGTAGAACCTTCTTGGGGAAAATCCCAGGAGATCAACAGCTTCTGAAACTCGGGCCAGAACCACTTTGCACTCACTGAGAGCACTGCTGCTGCATGACTGGCTGGTAAGATAGGGCATGTCTCACAGCAAGAAGGGCCTGGAGCCGAGTCCCGGGCATGGCCAGGATGTTCTCCGGGCATGGCCAGGATGTTCTCCGTGTGGGCGCACTTCCTCTTGAGGTACATTTGGTGAATTGGTTGTTGTAAATTGCTCCTGAATGTGAGTCTGTCTGTCTTCCTTTCGGCTTTTTCCCTTTTACTCGGGAGTCGCCACAGTGAATCATCTGATTGGCACGTTTGATTCGGCAGAGGTTTTTACGTCGGATGCCCTTCCTGTCACAACCCTTTTAGCAAGGGACAGAAACACGCTGACGACTTTGCAGCTCCTCTTTATGAAAGTCAGCAATGGTTCTTTTACATGAACCTCTCACCATAGACAGTGACAGACATGTCCCGCCTTTGATAACCCAGTTAGCTGCACTGGGGGTGCTCCTGAATGTGAGTGACAATGGGAAAGTTTGTCCTGCAGGACAGGTGTGCTTTTACCTGACAGGTTTCCAACCCTTTCAGCAAAAATCCTTTGGGCGGAGTCACTACTATTCCCGCCACTTTGTGGATTATTTTCCTAGAAAAGCACGAGTGTTCACTTCCGCCGCAGTGGTTTATCTTTCCAGTGACATCACAGTTACATATAGAAATGAATCGTCTAGGAACCTCGAGATAGCAGACCAATCAGATCATGCCGTTCCCGTTTGGTCGAGAATAGAATGATTTCTTTATTCAACTTTAAAATAACAATTGTGCATTTCAGTGTAGCGGCTGTAAACAATCGTTCCTTCAGCAGCTTCTCTTTTCACTTTCTCATGAAGGTCATTTACATATAAAGATATTTATTCCCTTTTTAAACTTCTTTGAAATCGTCTTGAGCTGGAAGTGACAGAAATGTTACATGAACAACA
This sequence comes from Plotosus lineatus, assembly GCA_024760905.1. Lineage (NCBI taxonomy): Eukaryota > Metazoa > Chordata > Actinopteri > Siluriformes > Plotosidae > Plotosus > Plotosus lineatus. The sequence goes on along the minus strand of CM045738.1, from coordinate 6,002,685 downwards.
TCAAATCTGAAATAAACACATCATCAGCGGCGACAGGGCTGCGCGCTCACACTGATGTAAATTTAAACCATGACATCAGGAGTGTTTGCACGCGCATGCAGAAATACATTTGTGTAAAAAGAGGAATCAGCCGAGTTGCATGGTGCATGTTTCTGTTATTTTTGAACTGATGGTTACGAGGAAGAGAAGCAGAAGGTACAAAATACCCAGCGAGTCTCCAGCTGCACACTCTGAACTCAAACCTCATGAGAGGTGCTGATCCCGGCTCCCAAGTGGTGCATCGACAAGGTGCGTGAATATTAAACCGGAGATCGCAAGTTTGAATGTCATTTGAAGGTATTTGAAGGTCAATGCCATAGCCGACTGTGGCCAAGAGTCCATGGGAGCTAATCGGCTGAGGCCTCACGGGAGGGGGGACGGCATACCCTCACTTTCCTGTCACTCACAGAGATCATGGCAAGGGCATAGGCTGGTCTGACTGTGGGGGGTGCACATCTCTGTTGACCGGAACTCGAGTCCCAGGGCTATAGGCCTGAGCCTAGTCGGTAGCTTAAGTATAGTTTATTGAAGCGATTGTGGCTTAAATTTTATATCATAAATAAACCATTGCACACACAGCGGTTTTGTTTTATGTGCTTGTCGTATAAGTTATCGATCCGAAAGCCGCTGTTGCTAAGAGCCCGCCTACACAAAGGTACCGTGACGTCACCGAGTTGGTATAAAGTACCACATGAAATCTAGTGCATGCATGTCACAGCATATGATATAAACAACATGGAATCTCACACCAACAACACGCACAGATTTTCAGCAGAAGACGATTCATCTATTACTCTCAGAAAACAAATCAAATATTATAGTTCAACCAAAAACATCCTCAAATATATTTCAAACTACATCTGCAAGTACATGTGATAAATACATTTACAAATTGAGTTAAAGTTATTTATCTATTCAAAGGCACAAACAAATATTAATCATATTGACAGCACAAAGACATACTATTAATGTTATAAAAGTACTGAGCATGAGGCTGCAGATCCAGGCTGGATGGATTATGATTATTTTATCCATTCATTCTCTGTGCGTCAATGTTTGTGTTCTAACACAGGTGCAGGAGCCGGAGGCGGGACGAACAAACTGTGCTTTATTCTCACACTCACACTTTGTTTGATTGACAGTGTTCAGCTATTATTGCTTACTGATAATATTATGTTTGTTGATTGGTCAGCTCGGGCGTGCACATGCGCAGTGCCCGTTACACGTTAACTTTCGGTTGACTTCCGGACTCTAGAACTTATCTCCGATTTCTCTTCAATAACAGTCATTAAGTTTATTTATAAGATTGTGAATACACATCATTTCTTGTCCAGCGGAACCCAACTCCTGCTGTGTGTGTGTATGTGTGTGTGTGTGTGGGGGGGTGCACCCTGTGCAACCCCCAGTCTACGCCCTTGCGTGGGCATCTGTGAGCTCATTCATATGAGGAGGTGGATCGTGCTTTCCCTCCGAGTGTGTTAGACCGCCCAAAAATGCTCATGTGCCGCAGTTTGAAAAGAGGTGGGTGGCTAGCACTGCATGCTTTTGCCCTTCCCTGGTGGAGGTTGGGTGATTGGGAAGGTAATACCTGATGGGTGGGAATGGGCTACAACTAAAGAAGTGAGAAAATGGGGGGAAATGCAAAAAAGAAAAAAGTTGCCGATCCTTTAGCATGTCATGCTACACCTTCACGATTAGCACATGTTAGCATTGTTCAGTTTATAAAGAGACAACGTTAGCATCGCTTTAGGTTAGAACCATGCCAAGTTCCAATACATTATTTTTATTTACACTAGATTTGGATGATTTGGTTAGAATGTTATAATCAGGACACTCCGAGGTTACTGATGTGATGTGCGGAATATTTTCGGCAAGTTTCTGGTGTATATATTCAACATTGAAGAGTCTTTACTGTCATTATGTTCACACAACAGATTTTTGTACGAGGCTCTCGGCATTAAAAGGTGAAAACAAGTTAAAAATGTGCAAATGACACAATAAGCTGCAGTTAATGATGTTAAGAGCAGAATATAAACTCAAGTAATTCTGTACACTCAACTTTAAGTAAAAATATAAAATAGAAATGTAAACTCTGTACTTATGAATGAGAAACCAACACTGAGATATACAATATGTATACGTAGTGAGGTGCTGTGGAATGAAATAAATAACTAAATTCATTCATTTTCTATAACCACATAATCCTAATTAGGGTCACAAGGAGGCTGGCACCCATCCCAGCCGACTTCCGTGCGAGGGCAGAGTACACCCTGGACAGCTTGCCAGGCCATCGCAGGGCGGAAACACACTGACAGCTTTGCAGCTCCTCTTGTGGAAAGTCAGCAATGGTTCTTTTACGCGAACCTCACACCATAGACAGTCAGAGACACGGCCGGCCTTTGATAACCCAGTTATCAAAGTAAACTGGGAGGACAGGATTGACAACCTGTGGAGAGTAGGGCTTGAAGCCCCAACCTTAGGATCAGTGAGCCAGCACCTTTACCAGCAGGCCACCACGAAATAACTACATAAATAAATAAATAGTCATAGCAAGGTGGATGAACTCGAACGTAAACCAGATAAAAATGTGGCAGTGCAATACAGTTGGAGAGTTTGTGAATTCAATGTCATTTTACAGAGAACTGA
>CM045738.1:5950000-5995000 GCA_024760905.1 Plotosus lineatus | reverse complement strand
TGTGAAATTAGGTGGGGACTGTGAGAGTCCAGAGGAAGGTGACATACAGGGTCAGGAGAAGATGGATGGGGTTGAAGTGACAGGGCTGAGCACCTTCGCAACTTTGGAGGAGAACGGAGGTGTGGGACGGCCGGGGTCGCCCGAAGCTAAAAACTGGGAGGAGAAAGAACCTCTGCTGTACATTGATGAGGAAGGTAAAGAGAAACCGAAGGAGGAGGGGAAGAGCGATGAGGAGGCAAAAGCTAACGAAGGAACCGGAGAGAAAGATGGCAAGGAAGTGGAGCCGATTGGAGAAGAAACGTTTTGTCTCACCACTGCCGTGTGAGATCTCCCGCATGCTTTCCTTCATGAACTGAGGAATTCCAGATACTTCAACATGTGCTCACGTCAACAAATCAGAACGTGATGAGTTCTTTCTCAGTTCCTTTTTATTTCACTTCTTCAGACAAAACTTGAAAAAATATCGAAAACTGAAAAAAAAACAAACGTATGAAAGTTGTCTCAGTATTTTTTGTTCCATTGTTTATTGAGCACAGAACTGTGTGAGCACGACAGGAACCTACACTCCGCCCCCACACAGAGAGCTTCGTTTCATTTTATTTTGCATTTTTTTAAGTTGTACTTTAGTTTTTGAAAATAAATTTGTATAATAATAATAATAATAATAATAATAATAATAATAATAATAATAATGTAAACATTAAGGATGAGGACTGAACAGTGCCAGTGTCTGTAATGACAGACTCTGATTTAATTTGTGTATTTTATGTTCGTCAAATACAGCTGTTTGTCTGCTGCTTTCTTTCTTTTAGTCATGAGAATCAATTTTTAAAAATTCAAAAGCTGCAGAACCATGCAGTGAAACACATCAGCCGTGTAATTCATACCCTACGAGGTCTCTGAGTGCATATTAACCCCATAGAGCCCAGTCATAGAACGCAACATGGGAAAAATTCTAACGAGAACTTGTTGCACATACTGTATGCAACATGGGGTACTACAAGGTTAAATAAAGATAGTGGGTGTGTCTTAAAGACTATACTATGGGAATATCATCGATTTGGAATTTTGAAGTGTTCGATTATACGGGTCATGTGATGCTGTAGGTAAAGTCTGTTGGGTTTTTACACCCGAGCCCAGTGGCTCATCAGGCTGGTGCTTATCCCCGGTTTCCAGAGTGTGAAGCGACTAGGAGTTCAACTCCTCCTGGATGGGACGCTAGTCCATGGCAGGTTACCTTCCCAGTATATTTTTACTGGGACCATTTCTACTGCTGGGTGAACAGAGGCACACTTGTGGTTGAGACCTTTCCCAGGGGTCTTAGCACAGTGAGGGTCTCAGTGGGATTCGAACTCACAACCTCCCCATCATGAGCGCAGCACCCTAACCACTACACCACCAGCCCCACAGTGATGCTGTACTTTTACTTATTTCGTAGCCTGTAATCGAATAAAGAAAACCTTTGATCTGTTTATACATAATATCAAAGCTCTGTAATACACTCATATGATTCCTCCTACCTCGTGTCCTATATCTGTCCATCTGTCTGCACAAACATCTATTACATCAGTCTCTGGGTCTGCATGTCCAGCCGTTCGGGTTAAATCTGCTGCAAAAGTAAAATATTTCACTTTATATCTATAATATACAATATATTGAGGCAACGCTCTCAATTTACCAGCTGATCTACGTTCCAACACTCACCTATGGTCATGAGCTTTGGGTAGTGACCGAAAGAACAAGATCGCGGATACAAATGGCTGAAATGAGCTTCCTTTGCCGGGTGGCGGGGCTCTCCCTTCGAGTTAAGGTGAGAAGCTTTACCATCCGGAGAGCTCGGAGGAGATAAGCTGCTCCTCTGCATTGAGAGGGGCCAGTTGAGGTGACTTGGGCATCTGATCAGGATGCCTCCTGAACACCTCCCTAGTGTGGTGTTTCGGGCATGTCCAACCGAAAGGAGACCTGAGGTCGACCTAGAACATCCTGGAGGGACAACGTCTCTCGGCTTCTCTGGGAACGCCTCGGTGTCCCCCCAGAAGAGCTGGAGGAAGTGGCTGGGGAGAGGGTCGTCTGGACCTCATTGCTTAGGTTGTTGCCCCCGCTATCCGACCCAGGAAGAAGCGGAAGATGATGATGATGAGCTATATTATACCTTTAATATAATCTATAATATATACAGTGATCCATTATATACAGTGTCTTTATTATTATTATTATTATTATAAATATTTATAAATAAATAGTATATATCTATCTATCTATCTGTCTATATTTTTTACTGTATATATATATATATATATATATATATATATATATATATATATATATATATATATATATATATATATATAAATTATTATTATTATTATTATTATTATTAATAATAATAATATAATGTCATATAAATAAATTATATTTCCAATATAAACAATCTATGACACCCCCTTCATTGTATATATTGTGTGTGTTAACTGTGTAACATATTGAGGCTTATAAACCACCAGTCTATAAACCAACTACAACAGTCCGCACAGCATCGTAGCATCTCCAGATGGGTTTGATAAACAGTAAAGGGTCAGAGAGGAGACAGAATAAAAAAGAGAGAGAGAGATAGAAGAAAAGAGTAGGAAGAAAGAAGAGAGAGGAGAGGAGAGGAGGGGAAGGGGGAGGGAGGGGAGGGAGGGAGATGAGGGGAGAGGAGAGGAGAGGAGGGGTGAGGAGAGGAGAGGAGGGGAGGGGAGGGGAGAGGAGAGGATGGGAGAGGAGAGGAGAGGAAGGGAGGGGAGAGGAGAGGAAGGGAGGGGAGAGGAGAGGAGAAAAGAGTAGAGGAGGGGAGAGGAGAGGGGAGGGGAGAGGAGAGGAGAGAGGTGAGAAGAGGAAGAGGAGGGGAGGGGAGAGGTGAGAAGAGGAAGAGGAGAGGAGAGGTGAGGAGAAAAAGGAGAGAGAGTAGTTGGTGTTTCCTTCCTTGTTCGTCGACCTGTTGGCCAGAACGAAGGTTGATGAGCCCTGTAGAACTCAGATTTGGACTGTGTGGCCCACATTGGTGTGGCGTGACTCCCAGCAGGTCGCTGATCTTCAGCCAGAGATCTCTCCAGTATTTTCTTCACCACAACACACAGGCTGCAGATATGAAAGGAGATATGAAAGGAGATATGAAAGGAGAGATGAGATTGGGATTGGATTGTTACGCATCAGGAAAGAACCTGTCATGCCAACTAAAGACCCGATCAGATCTGGGTTTTTTGTTGCTTTTTTATGATCGAGGCCAAACAGTAGTGATTATTTAAAAGAAACTATTTTTGGGCCTCAAAAATTCTAGTGTAGTTTAAACTGTAACAGAAGTGATGCATTTAAAAATTTTAAGGTTTTAATTTATAAATTGATTGACATCAAGAATAATCAAATAATTCACCCTACAGGAAATCAACATGGGCTTGACAGGGTTCATGATGACTTGAACCGGTAGAGGGCGCTAATATATTTATATTTCTTCTTCTTTTTCTTTCGGCTGTTCCCTTCAGGGGTTGCCACAGTGAATGATCTGCCTCCATCTCACCGGATCCTCTGCATCTTCAACTCTTACTCCAACTACCTTCATGTCCTCCTTCACCACATCCATAAATCGTCTCTTTGGTCTTCCACTAGGCCTTCTGCCTGGTAGTTCCAACCCCAGCATCCGACAACCAATATACCCACAATCCCTCCTCTGTACATGTCCAAACCATCTCAATCTAGCGGCTCTGACTTTGTCACCAAAACCTCTTATACTGGTCCTTCTCAAAAAATTAGCATATTGTGATAAAGTTTATTATTTTCTGTAATGTACTGATAAAAATTAAACTTTCATATATTTTAGATTCACTACAGACCAACTGAAATATTTCAGGTCTTTTATTGTTTTAATACTGATGATTTTGGCATACAGCTCATGAAAACCCAAAATTCCTATCTCAAAAAATTAGCATATCATGAAAAGGTAGTCTAATTCATGAATGTGGTGAAGGAGGACATGAAGGTCGTTGGTGTAAGAGAAAACGATGCAGAGGATAGGGTGAGAAGGAGGAAGATGACTCGCTGTGGTGACCCCTGAAGGGAAAAGCCAAAAGATCAAAAAGAAGAATAAGAAGAAAAGGTAGTGTAAACGAGCTATTAACCTAATCATCTGAATCAACCAATTAACTCTAAACACCTGCAAAAGATTCCTGAGGCTTTTAAAAACTCCCAGCCTGGTTCATTACTCAAAACCGCAATCATGGGTAAGACTGCCGACCTGACTGCTGTCCAGAAGGCCATCATTGACCACCTCAAGCAAGAGGGTAAGACACAGAAAGAAATCTCTGAGCGAATAGGCTGTTCCCAGAGTGCTGTATCAAGCCACCTCAGTGGGACGTCTGTGGGAAGGAAAAAGTGTGGCAGAAAACGCTGCACAACCAGAAGAGGTGACCGGACCCTGAGGAAGATTGTGGAGAAGGGCCGATTCCAGACCTTGGGGGACCTGTGGAAGCAGTGGACTGGACTACAGGTGCCGCATTCCCCAGGTCAAGCCACTTTTGAACCAAAAACAGCGGCAGAAGCGGCTGACCTGGGCTACAGAGAAGCAGCACTGGACTGTTCCTCAGTGGTCCAAAGTACTTTTTTCGGATGAAAGCAAATTTTGCATGTCATTCGGAAATCAAGGTGCCAGAGTCTGGAGGAAGACTGGGGACAAGGAAATGCCAAAATGCCTGAAGTCCAGTGTCATGTACCCACAGTCAGTGATGGTCTGGGGTGCCATGTCAGCTGCTGGTGTTGGTCCATTGTGTTTTATCAAGGGCAGGGTCAATGCAGCTCGCTATCAGGAGATTTTGTAGCACTTCATGCTTCCATCTGCTGAAAAGCTTTATGGAGATGAAGATTTCATTTTTCAGCACGACCTGGTACCTGCTCACAGTGCCAAAACCACTGCTAAATGGTTTACTGACCATGGTATTACTGGGCTCAATCGGCCTGCCAACTCTCCTGACCTGAAGCCCATAGAGAATCTGTGGGATATTGTGAAGAGAAAGTTGAGAGACACCAGACCCAACACTGTGGATGAGCTTAAGGCCGCTATCGAAGCATCCTGGGCCTCCGTAACACCTCAGCAGTGCCACAGGCTGATTGCCTCCATGCCACGCACGCACTGAAGCAGACACTTCTGCAAAAGGATTCCCGACCAAGTATTGAGTGCAGAACTGAACATAATTATTTGAAGGTCGACTTTTTTTGTATTACACTTTTTTTTTATTGGTCAGATGAAATATGCTAATTTTTTGAGATAGGGATTTTTGGTTTTTCTTTACTTTTTTTGCCAAAATTATCAATATTAAAACAATAAAAGGCTTGAACTACTTCGGTTGTATGTAATGAATCTAAAATATATGAAAGTCTAATGTTTATCAGTGGATTACAGAAAATAATGAACTATATCACAATATGCTAATTTTTGAGAAGGACTAGTATGTGCTGTCCCTCTGATGTACTCATTCCTGATCCTATCCATCCTCGTTACTCCCAAAGAGAACCTCAACATTTTCATTGTTACCTCCAGCTCTGCCTCCTGTCTTTTCCTCAGCGCCACTGTTTCTAAACCACACAACATCGCTGGCCTGAACACTGTCTTGTACACTTTTCCTTTCATTCTTGCCGATACCTTCCCATCACACCGGACACTTTTCTCCAACCATTCCAACCTGCCTGCACACGCTTCTTCATCTCTTTTCCACACTCTCCATTGCTCTGGATTGTTGAACCAAAGTACTTAAAATCTAACTCATTCCAGAATCTCTCCTTCTCCTCTCGCTCACATCCTGCCTGTGGGGCATGAGCACTAACAACATTGACCATCACGCCTTCAATTTCTAACTTGAGACTCATCACTCTGTCTGACACCCTTTTCAATTCTAGAACATTCCTGACCAACCCCTCCTTCAAGATGACTCCTACTCCATTTCTCTTCCCATCCACACCATGATAAAACAGCTTAAACCTGCTCCTAAGCTTCTAGCCTTGCTACCTTTCCACCTGGTCTCCTGAACACACAGTATGTCCACCTTCCTCCTCTGCATCATGTCAGCCAGCTCTCTACCTTTTCCTGTCATCGTTCCAACATTCAAAGTCCCCACTCTCAGTCCTAGACTCATGCCTTTCCTCTTCTCTCTCTGCCTATGGACACGCCTCCCGCCTCTCCTTCTTCGATCTCTCCTTCTTTTTCTACCAACAGTAGTCCAATTTCCACCAGCACCCTGTCAGTTCACAGCACTGATGGCAGTCATTGTTAACCCGGGTCTCGACCGATCCAGTATGAAATTTGTATTGACGGTTCTCATTCTGTATTTTAGCAAAAGTTTTATGCTGGATGCCCTTCCTGTCGCAACCCTCTGCATTTATCTGGGCTTGGGACCGGCATGAAGACGGACACTTTTTTGTGCCCCCCCCCCCACGGCTGCACTGGCACTGATATATTTATACATTATGTGTAATTATAAAGTTCAGCAGTGGTGGCCTGGTGGTATAGGGCGCTGGATCGCTGATCCTAAGGTTGGGGGTTCGAGTCCCACTCGTCACAAGGTTGTCACTGTCTCCCCAGTGCAGCTAACTGGGTTATCAAAGGCAGGCCATGTCTGTCACTGTCTATGGTGAGAGGTTCATGTAAAAGAACCATTGCTGACTTTCGTAAAGAGGAGCTGTAAAGCCGTCAGTGTGTTTCTGTCCCTCGCTCAAGGGTTGTGTTAGGAAGGGCATCTGACGTAAAAACCTATGAACCAAATCAAATGTGCGAATCATTCGCTGTGGCGACCCCTGAAAAAGGGAAACCGAAAGGAAATCTCATCTCAATGTATAATTATAACAAACATAACAAATAATAAATTAAAACAAATAAAAATATAAATAAACAAGCATATTCTTCAGCTTGTTTCTTTCCTGTAATGACCTGGCGAGCTGTCCAGGGCGTACTCTTCCCTCGCCCAGAGTCAGCTGAGATGGATGTCAGCCTCCTCGTGACCCTAATTAGGATTAAGCGGTTCAGAAAATGAATGAATGAATCAAAATAAATAAAGTAAACATGGCTGATTATCATGGTGGAGTAATGTCCGATAAAGATGATATTGTGATGTCAAACTAATAAATTGTATGTGAATTGTATCCCAGAATTAAATACTATGCCATGTGTCTATTTTATAAAAGCTATATGTGTGGGTGGAGCTTTGTAAGTGGGGGTGGGGTGGAGTGGGGTACTAGGTGTGTATTTGTCAGGCCATTATGAAATGATCTGTCATTTTTTTATCACATATTTGATTATGTTGTGTTGGATAGGTGCCAACATTTTGATGATAAAGTCGAGAGATTGATGTAGCCTCATTAAACAACAAGAACATCAACAACAAACAAATAAATTACATCCAATATATTAAATTGTGGGAAAATATTAACTTTCAGGGGCAGTCAACGATTGTCACTGCCCCCCACCCCCAGTGCACTAACTGGGTTCTCAAAAGCCGGCCTTGTGTCACTATGTATGGTGTGAGGTTCATGTAAAAGAACCATTGCTGACTTGCATCAAAAGGAGCTCTCTGGCCATCAGCATGTTTCTGCCCTGTGATGGCTTGGCGGGCCACCCAGGGTGTACTCTGCCCTCGCCCAGAGTTGGCTGAGATGGGCACCATCTTCCCCGTGACTCTAATTAGGTCTAAGCAGGTCAGAAAATGAATGATAAATTTCATTTTAAGCAAATAAGAAACAACAATCAATGTTGATGTGATAAACTCTGACCACCACCAGATAGAGCCATGAACACACACACACACACACACACACACACACACACACACACACACAGAGTGCACGTGAACACACACACACACACACACACACACACACACACACACACACACACACACACACACACACACACACACACTGGAGTTCCATTTTATTCATTTGTTCAGCTCTTAACAATTTCAATATCTGTTCATTATTTCTCCTTCTCTCATTTCTGCTTTGTTATAAAGAGAGGAAGTGTGTTTCTGTACACACACACACACACACACACACACACACACACACACACGTACACACACGTACACACACATACACACACACTTACCCACACACACACACACACACACACACACACACACGTATACACACACACACACACACACACGTACACACGTGTACACACATACACACATGTACACACACACACACACACACACATTCACATGCACACGCACGCAAACACACTATGCGCGAGCGCGCGCGCGCGTGTGTGTGTGTGTGTGTGTGTAACATGTTTACAACAAGGGAAAACTGCTGAGGATCACATGTAGGACTTCTGGGGACAAACACAATTCATCACAACTGTTTAAACAAAAACTACAGGAGACAGAAAGGGACAGAGAGAGAAAGAAAGACAGAGAGGGGGAGGGAGAAAGAAAGAGAGCAAGGGGGAGGAGAAGGAGGAGAGAGAAAGAGAGAGAGAGGGGAGGGGGAGAGAAAGGAGAGTCTTGGAATATGAATCTTCTGGACAAAAAGGAAGGATAGGAGGAGAGAGTGAGAAAGAGCAGGGAGGGCTGTTAACTTCATCTGGAACCGAGAAAGAGAGAGAGAGAGAGAGAGAGAGAGAGAGAGAGAGAGAGAGAGAGAGAGAGCAGGAAGAATGAAAGTGTGCAGTTTAGGGTGTCTGTACTGATTATGGAAAACTTGGAATTTTGTTTTTAAAACACAGGAAGGACTCTGTCTCCGCTGGAAATTTAAAAAGATCTGAAGAAGGGAACTAGACCCATGAAGAACTGAGGAACCTGAAGAGCATCAGAACCTCAACACTGAACTCCTCATCAGCCCACCATCGAGGAACTGGACTGAAATCTCTTTTCCCTGGATATTTATTTCCTGTACTATTCCTGGAAATTCAGGGGTTTTCTTGCCAAATCCGTGTGTGACCCTCAGCAGCAGGTAAATTCCAGCTTGCTTCTCTGATTCGTGGGATTACGGAGGCGTAAACTATGTCTTCCAGGTGCAGAGCCACGAGCCGACGTGTACTGACGGGTCAAAAGGTTTAAATAAGTTTAACTGAGGAGCTTTAAAGGAAAGTTTTCCATATTTACAGATGTTTCTTTGTTCATAAACAGTAATGAGGAACAGCTGCAGGATGGATCCAGAGTTTTCTCAAATCTCCACTGTATGTGTGGCGTTGTCTCAGAAACACTCTCCGTAATCCATAATCATCTCCAACCGAGTGTGACATGAACGAGCTTAGAGTGTGGGTGTGAGAAAGAAGAGAGAGCGAGAGAGAGAGAGAGAGAGAGACAGAGACAGAGAGACATGGAGAGAGAGAGAGAGAGAGAGAGAGAGAGAGAGAGAGAGACAAAGAGAGACAGAGAAAGAGAAAGAGACAGAGGGAGAGAGAGAGAGACAAAAAGAGAGACAGAGAGAGAGAGAGAGAGAGACAGAGAGAGAGAGAGAGACAGGAGAGAGAGAGAGAGAAAGAGAAAGAGACAGAGAGAAAGAGAGACAGAGACACAGAAAGAGAGAGAGAGAGAGAGAGAGAGAGAGAGAGAGAGAGAGAGCCACAGAGAGAGAGAGAGAGAGAGAGAGAGAGAGAGAGAGAGAGAGAGAGAGAGACTCCTAATTCTGGGGTTCAAGCTTGAACTTTTCTGCATGTGGATTTTTTAAATTAATTAATAATATAGTGAAAATATTAATCATATATTTGTCATATAAAAATGCAAAAATTTTGGTCAAGAGACATGATGATGTCACAGTTTTGCAGATGTGTGTGTGTGTGTGTGTGTGTGATCTCATACCATACACTTTGTTCATACTCACATGTGGTTCCAGTTTAGCAGCGACCGTAAGAGTGAGGTTTTAGGTTTTCAGTTTTAGGTAACTTCAGAAGTGAGACTCAGATTTGTTCTCTCTGAATAATAAACACCATCAGCGACTGACTGAGGGTGGCTACTTCCTGTCAGGAAAAAGGCACTTCCTGTCCCGGGAGGTCATGGAATTCCACTGGAGTCAGAGTGAAAGATGGCGCACACACAAACACACACACACACACACACACACACACACATACTAATTATAATAATAATAACAATAATAATAATAATAATAATAATAATAATAATAATCTACATGTAAAGCTTTAGAGTTTAAATGAAATAAACATTATCTCCTGGAACTTGGAGGAAAGAGTTGAAATCAGCTCTGAATGGGTTCTTCGGTTTCTCTCTTCTGTGTGAAAACACCTGAGGTTCTTCTCTTGTTCAGAGAACTCTGTCTGGATAAGAAAACCTGGTACCTGTCGGCTCTACACACAGAACCTTTAACAAATCAGAAGAACATTCAGAAGAACATTCAGGTGCTTTAAATATCATGAAACATGTGTTTCTCTCCGGAAGAGGAGAACCACAAAACAACTGAAAATCCTCGCAGGAACCTCTGATGGTCCACGTGTGTCGAGTTCTCTGTATAATGGAGTGTCAGGAGAGTGATGTCTCTCTCTTCGTCTGCTGTAGGATGGCTGTATCCCGGGGCTGCTTGTGCTGCGTCAAATATCTCATGTTCATCTTCAACCTTATCTTCTGGGTGAGAACCTCAACTCCTCCATCCATCCATTTATCCATCCATCCATTTATCCATCCATCCATTTATCCATTCTTCTATCCATCCATCATCCATTTATTCATTCATTCATCCTTACATCCATCCACTCATCCATCCATCCCATCTATCCATTTATTTATACATCCGTTTATCAATCCATCCATCCATCCGTCCATTATCCTATAAAGGGTCACAGGGAGGGTGGAGTCTATCTCAGCCAACTCAGGGAGATGGCGGGGTACAGTGTAAACAGCTCTCCAAACCATTGCAGGACGACACACACACACACACACACACACACACACACACACACACACACACACACACAAAACCATTCACACTCAGACCCAGGGTTCGGTTTGGAACAGACAATTGGCCTGCTGTACATGTTTTTGGAGTGTGGGTGGAAACTGGAGTACCTGGAGGAAACCCACATGAACACAGGGAGAACATGCAAACTCTCCACAGAAATGGACCATGACTTGAACCAGGACCTTCTTTCTGTGAGACAGCTGTGCCTCCCAACAACAACAACAATTAAAAAAATATTTAAAAAAAATAAAAATAAAAATAATAATAATAACATTGCGATTTTCTAACTCTCAAATGTAATCGTCTCATGAACAGCTAGGTGGGTGTGGCCTCTTTGGTGTAGGAGTGTGGCTGTCATTCCGCCAAGCTGAGATCTCATATCTCCCTCTGTCCTTCCCATCGCTCTCCGTGGCCAACCTGCTGCTAGTTGCTGGAGGTGTTACCATGGTGACAGGGTTCCTCGGCTGTCTGGGGGCTCTGAAGGAGCAGCGGTGTCTGCTGATGACGGTGAGACAGTAATGCGTGGACTGATGGCATCACAGCCAGTTCAGCTAACACAGAGTGTGCAGTTCTCCTCAGGTGCTCATAGGGTTCCCGGTTCTTCTGTTCTCTTCCCAGTTTTTTGTGATCCTCTTGCTTCTGTTCCTGACTGAAGCGGTGCTGGTTCTCATGCTGGGCCTCTTCCACAAAGAGGTGAGAACCTGCAGAACCCCTATACACAACTAAATGAAGATCCACAGCATGCAGAGCTTTGTTTGTGACTGTGCCATACAAGTAAACCAGCGGATGGTACGCGACAGTCAGTAAGTCTCGCCGTGAAAAAGTAAACACACAACGCAGAAACAGGAGGAAGGACTAAACACCTCTCCCTCCTTCATTCATTTTCTGAACTGTTTAATCCTAATTAGAGTCACAGGGAGGCTGGCACCCATCTCAGCTGACTCTGGGCGAGGGTGGGGTACACCCAGAACAGCTCATCAGACCATTGCAGGGTCAACACACAAACACAGCCATTCACATTCACACTCAGGGGCAATCATCTTATTGTGCTGGTTTTCAGACAGAAATCAGAATACGCACAGAAAAGCCATACAAGCGGGAGAGAACAGACAAGCCGCACACAGAAACACCCGAGCCTGGGAATAGAACCAAGGACCTTCTGGCTGTGAGGCAGACATGCTCACCGCTGCATCACCGTGACGCCTGATAAATGAAATAATAAACAATATTTCAGAAGAAACAACTACAGTCTGTAATCTTCTGTGTGATCCAGCTGGACCAAAAGGCGAAGGAGGACCTGATTGAGGGAATGAGGGATTACGACACTAATCCGGGTCTGAAGAAGTCGTGGGACAGCATGCAGAGGATTGTAAGAGGATCTCACTTCCCTTTATATCCATCTGTATGATAACAGTACATGCTTAAAGCCTTTTATTTGTGTCTCTTGTGAAGTTTAAATGCTGCGGCGTGAGCAACCACACTGACTGGTACAACCGGACGACAGAGGGACCGCCCCCTGAGTCTTGCTGCAGAGACCACACTCCACCGTGCCACCGCTGGGAAGAGGTCAGAGATCAAGTTTAAAATGCACCAAGTCACCCGAGGTCCATTTCACTCTGACGTTCTGGACTGAGTGGGAAGAAAATCAACGCGTGAACGATGATCTGGAATTAAAGATGATTATTATTCTATCAAACAGTCGATATAACGAGCAAAGTGTGAAAATATAACAAATTCCATGCACATGTTTTTTGATTGAATAATTTATTGTTTATTTATTTATTCCTGTCTGGCTTATTGATCGGTTTGTTTATTTATTTATTGATGGGTTGATTGGTTTATTGATTGATTGATTGGTTTATTGATTGGTGTTATTTATTTATGCATGGATTGATTGGTTTATTTATTGATTGATTTAGTGATAGATTGATTGGTTTATGAATGTGACTGAAAGTGATGCGGCCTGATATTGAACTCACCCTGCTTTTCCTCTGTCTCAGCCATGTTATGAAAAGGCCAAAGCGTGGGTTTTGGACAACATCACCTGGGTTTTGGGGTTCGGAGTATGTCTCGGCATTGTGCAGGTAACTTGCCACTTTTGAAAGGGTTCACACTATGAGATACTAACCACAAGGATGTGGGTTCTAATCAGGTGCCACCAAGTCTTTATTCCTAGGTTATAAATCTTTAACCTTCATTTCTGAGTCTTGAACAAATCCCACTCTGCTCCTAACTACAGAGCACTGAAAGGGACATGAAGAGAGAAATCATTGCTTTTGTTTTTCTCAGATGTTCCTAGCGTCAAAAGTTTTATTTAGCTGAGATGTTTTAAAACTTGTTCTTGGAGAATAGTCTGTCCTGCACATTCTGGTGTTTCTCTGCTCTTCTTTTCCTTTCGGCTTTTCCCTTCAGGGGTCGCCACAGTGAATCATCTGCCTCCATCTCACCCTATCCTCTGCATCTTCTTCTCTTACGCCAACGATCTTCATGTCCTCCTTCACCACATCCACAAATCTCCTCCTTGGTCTTCCTCTAGACCTTCTGCCTGGTAGTTCCAACCTCAGCATCCCACTAACAATATACTCACTATCCCTCCTCTGTACATGTCCAAACCATCTCAATCTAGCCTCTCTGACTTTGTCTCCAAAACCTCTTACATGTGCTTTCCCTCTGATGTTTGCTGATCCTATCCATCCTCGTTACTCCCAAAGAGGACCTCAACATTTTCATCTCTGCTACCTCCAGCTCTGCCTCCTGTCTTTTCCTCAGGGCCACTGTTTCTAAACTATACAATATCGCTGGCCTCAACACCGTGTTGTACACTTTTCCTTTCATTCTTGCCGATACCTTCCTATCACTCATCACACCGGACACTTTTCTCCAACCATTCCAACCTGCCTGCACACGCTTCTTCACCTCTTTTCCACACTCTCCACTTCTCTGGACTGTTGAGCCTAAGTACTTAAAGTCCTCCACCTTCGTTATCTCTGCTCCCTGTAACCTCACCGTTCCTCTTGGGTTCTTGTCGTTCACACACATGTATTCTGTTTTACTGAGGCTAACCTTCATTCCCCTCCTTTCCAGGGCATACCTCCACCTCTCTAGATTTTCCTGCACTTGTTCACTGCTCTCACTACAGATCACAATGTCATCTGCAAACATCATAGTCCATGGAGATTTTTGTCTAACCTCGTCTGTCAGCCTGTCCATCACCATAGCAAACAAGAAGGGGCTCAGAGCTGACCCTTGACACAGACCCACCTCCACCTTCAACTCTTCTGTCACACCGACAGCACACCTCACCACTGTTTTACATCTCTCATACACGTCCTGCACCACTCCAATATATTTCTCTGCCACTCCAGACTTCGTGATGCAATACCACAGTTCCTCTCTCGGCATCTCTATAAACATCCTCAAGGCAAACACTGCATCTTGGTGCTCTTTCTTGGCATGAAACCAAACTGTTGTTCACAAATGTGGACCTCTGCTCTTAGTCTAGCTTCCACTATTCTTTCCCATAACTTCATCGGATGGCTCATCAGCTTTATCCCTCTGTAGTTGCCATAACTCTGCACGTTTCCCTTGTTCTTACAAATGGGCACCAGCACACTTCTCCATTCCTCTGGCATCCTCTCACTCTCTATGACCTTGTTGAATGTTCTTGTCAGGAAATCTACTGCTACCTCTCCTAGACACTTCCATACCTCTACCGGTATGTCATCAGGACCAACTGCTTTACACTCTTCATCCTCTTCAATGCCCTCCTCACTTCACCCTTACTAATTTTTGCTACTTCCTGGTCCTCAACAGTCATCCTTCCCATGTCTATTTGTCTGCTGTGCCAACCTGTGTCAAACATTTTCTCCCTTCTTACTATCCAGCCTATCATGCAAGTCATCATACGCCCTCTGTTTGGCCTTTGACACCGCTACCTTCGCCTTATGCTGTATCTCCATGTTTACTCTCTTTGATCCTCTCCCTGTCCCACTTCTTAGCTAACCTCTTTTTTGTACACACTCCTGCACTTTCTCATTCTGCCACCAAGTCCCCTTATCTACTGTCCTTCCAGAAGACACACCAAGTACTCTCCTACCTGGCTCCCTGATCACATTAGCTGTAGTTGTCCAGTCATCTGGAAGCACTTACTGACCACCCAAAGCCTGTTTCAACTCCTCCTTCAAGACAACCCGACACTCTCCCTTTTTCTGCTTCCACCACTTTGTCTTCTGCTCTGCCTTTGCCTTCTTCACCTTTCTCACCATCAGCGTCATCCTGCACACAACCATCCTATGCTGTTTGGCAACACTCTCACCCACTACTACTATGCAGTCACTGACTTTCTTCAAATTACTTCACCTACATAAGATGTAGTCTACCTGTGTGCTCCTACCTCTGCTTTTATGTCACCCTATGCTCCTGTCTCTTCTGGAAGAAAGCATTCACCACAGCCATTTCCATTTTTGCAAAATCGATCAACATCTGTCCTTCTGAGTTCCCTGTCCTGAATACCAAACCTGCCCATCACTTCCTCGTCCCCAATGTTGCCTGCACCAAAATGTCCATTGAAGTCTGCACCAATGACCACACTCTTTCACCTCTGGGGGTACTCTGCATCACTTCATCCAACTCACACCAGAATCTCTCCTTCTCTTCTAGCTCACATCCTGCCTGTGGGGCATAAGCACTAATAACATTTAACATCATGCCCTGTCCCTGTCACCAGAAAAACAATCTGTACACTCATGCATACAAGGGTAGCACTTACCTCAGAGTGTGTTTCATATGGATGTCGGTGGCAACATCACATTTCTCTGAGGGTTCTGTGTTTGCTCACTCCCTGGTTTGTTTTGGTCGAGTGACAAATCAAATAAAAATGGAGAAAAATCCAAAGCAGCCACCCAGAAACTGTGTGGTTGGAACTGACCAGGAATTATCCAAACGTGGAAAAACTTCTCTGTGACATCATTACAGGAGCATGTAATGCTGCACAGGATGTTCCACTAGTGTGTCATATGTGTTACATGTAATGTAACACATGTGACACACTAGTGGAACATCCTGACAGAGAAACAGACACAGGGTCACAGAATCTGGCTCCCTAGAGCAAGTTGCCTGTCAATCAAATTGGATATTCAATGATAAAAGAAAACACTAATTTATTCAGGGGTTCATAGGGGTTCAAAAAACCCCTATGACACATGACATCTGAAACAGAGCACAGGAAGCAGTCTCCCTTGCCCGGACGCGGGTCACTGGGGTTCCCTCCTGGAGCCAGGCCCAGGGGAGGGGCTCGAAGGTGAGTGCCTGGTGGTCGGGCTTATGCCCATGGAGCCTGGCCGGGCCTAGCCCGAAAAGGAGACATGAGTCCGCCCTCCCATGGACCAACCACCTGTGGGAGGAGTTTTAGGGGTCGGGTGCAATGTGAGTTGGGTGGCAGCCAAAGGCATGGGTTCTGTCGGACCGATCCTCGGCTACTTACTCTGACCCTCGGGACATGGAATGTCACCTCTCTGCCGGGAAAGGAGCCTGATTTGGTGCGTGAGGTGGAGAGATACCGACTAGATATAGTCGGGCTCACCTCAACGCATAGCTTGGGCTCCGGAACCATCCATCTCGAAAGAGGCTGGACCTTCTTCTATTCTGGAGTTGCTCATGGGGAGATGTGGGTATTCTTGTTGCCCCCGTCTCGGTGTCCAAATGTTGGGGTTCTCCCCAGTTGATGAAAGGGTAGCTTCCCTCCGTCTTCGGGTGAAAGGGACGGGTCCTGACTGTTATTTGTGCTTATGCACCAAATGACAGTTCAGAGTACCCACCCTTTTTGGAGTCTTTGGGGGGGTGTTGAAGAACGCTCCCTCGGGAGACTCGCTCGTTGTCTTGGGAGACTTCAACGCCTATGTGGGCAACGATAGTGTGACCTGGAAGGGTGTGATCGGTAGGTACAGCCTCTCCAGTCTGAATCCGAATGGTGTTTCGTTGTTGGACTTCTGTGCTCGTCATAGTTTGTCTATCACGAACACCATGTTTGAACATAAGGATGTCCATAAGTGCACTTGGCACCAGGACACCCTCGGTCGCAGTTCGATGATTGACTTTGTAGTCGTGTCATCGGACTTGCGACCATATGTTCTGGACAGTCAGGTGAAGAGAGGAGCTGAGCTGTCTACCGATCACTACCTGGTGGTGAGTTGGCTTCGGTGGTGTGGGAGATTGCCTTCCAGACCTGGCAGGCCCAAGCGTGTAATCAGGGTCTGCTGGGAACGTTTGGCGGAGTCCCCTGTCCGAGAGGCCTTTAACACCCACCCCCGGCAGAGCTACAACCACGTTCCGGAGGAGGCGGGGGACATGGAATCCGAATGGGCCATGTTTCGTGCCTCCATTGCTGAGGCGGCAGCCCATAGCTGTGGCCGTAAGTTCGTCGATGCTTGTCGTGGCGGTAATCACCGAACCGGGTGGTGGACACCTGCGGTGAAGGGGGCCGTCCAGCTGAAGAAGGAGGCCTATCGGGTTTTATTAGCCTGTGGGACTCCTGAGGCAGCAAACGGGTACCGGCAGGCCAAACATGCTGCAGCCGAGGCTGTCGCAGATGCAAAATCTCGGGCGTGGGAGGAGTTCGGTGAGGGCCTGGAGAGTGATTATCGGTTGGCGTCAAAAAGTTTCTGGGCCACCATCCGACACCTCAGGAGGGGGAAGCAGTTCTTCACAAACACTGTTTACAGTGGAGGTGGGGAGCTGCTTACCTTGACTGGGGATGTTGTTGAGAGGTGGAGGGAATACTTTGAGGACCTCCTCAATCCCACCAACACGCCCTCCGTGGAAGAGGAAGACCCTGGGGGTTCGGGTGAGGGTCCGCCCATCACTGGAGTGGAGGTCACTGAGGTTGTCAAAAAGCTCCTCGGTGGCCGAGCTCCGGGGTTGGACGAGATCCGCCCGGAATATCTCAGGGCTCTGGATGTTGTAGGACTGTCTTGGTTGACACGTCTCTGCAACATTGCGTGGTCATCAGGGGCTGTACCTCTGGATTGGCAAACTGGGGTGGTGGTCCCAATTTTTAAGAAGGGGGACCGGAGGGTGTGTTCCAATTATCGGGGAATTACACTCCACAGCCTACCTGGGAAAGTCTATGCAGGGGTATTAGAGAGGAGGATCCGACCGATAGTCGAACCTCGGATTCAGGAGTAACAATGTGGTTTTCGTCCTGGCCGCAGCACTCTTGACCAACTCTATATGCTCCACAGGATTCTGGAGGGGGCATGGGAGTTTGCCCAATCTGTCCACATGTGGTTTGTGGATTTGGAGAAGGCTATCGACCGTGTCCCTCGAAAGATCTTGTGGGGCGTGCTCCGAGAGTACGGCGTTCCGGATCCGTTGCTACGAGCTATTCGGTCGCTGTATCACCGGAGCCAGAGTTTGGTCCGTATTGGTAACAACAGGTCGGATTCGTTTCCAGTGGGAGTTGGAGTCCGCCAAGGCTGTCCTTTGTCACCGATTCTGTTCATAATTTTTATGGACAGAATTTCTAGGTGCAGTCGAGGCGATGAGGGGTTCTGGTTTGGTGGCCATCGGATATCGTCTCTGCTTTTTGCGGATGATGTTGTCCTTTTGGCTTCATCAAGTCGGGCCCTCCAGCTCTCATTGGAGCGATTTGCAGCTGAGTGCGAAGCAGCCGGGATGAAGATCAGTACCTCCAAGTCCGAGACCATGGTTCCTCAGTTGGACAAGGGTGGAATGCACCCTCCGGGTCGGGAATGAGGTCCTGCCCCAAGTGGAGGAGTTTAAGTATCTTGGGGTCTTGTTTACGAGTGAGGGAAGGATGGAGCGAGAGATCGACAGACGGATCGCTGCAGCCTCTGCTGTTAAGCGGTGCCTGTACCGGTCCGTCGTGGTGAAGAAGGAGCTGAGCCGCAAGGGGAAGCTCTCAATTTACCAGTCGATCTACGTTCCAACCGTCTGGTCACGAGCTTGGGGTAATGACTGAAAGAACAAGATCACGAATACAAGCGGCTGAAATGAGCTTCCTTCGCTGGGTGTCGGGGTTCTCCCTTAGAGATAAGGTGAGAAGCTCCACCATCCAGGGAGACCTCAGAGTAGATCCACTGCTCCTCCGCATTGAGAGGGGCCAGTTGAGGTGGCTCGGGCATCTGATCAGAATGCCCCCCCGGACACCTCCCTGGTGTGGTGTTTCAGGCATGTCCAGCCGGAAAGAGACCCCGGGGTCGACCTAGAACACGCTGGAGGGACTATGTCTCTCGGCTTGTCTGGGACCGCCTCGTTGTCCCCCCGGGAGAGTTGGAGGAAGTGGCTCGGGAGAGGGACGTCTGGACCTCTTTGCTTAGGTTGCTGCCTAAGTGGAAGATGATGATGATGATGATAAAAAATAATAAAACAAGAATAAACAATAAATCAACTAACCCTTCTGATCATCGACTGCGGCTAAGATGTCATGTGGGTGCGAAGATGTCACATGGACAGGCATGCGGTGGTGCATAACGGAGGAGGAGGAGGAGAACTTTGTCCATGTGCACGCCACAAATGCCAGCAAGGAAAGGCTTGTAGTGAGCTCCGACAAGGCCAGTGCTTCTCAAATAGTGGAGTGCATTCCCCTTGAGGGCATGGTGTGATGCTGGGGAGGAGGGGGGTGACCCTGGGGATCATGCTTTTTTGCTATACTGTACTAGAATTAAGTGTAATTGCGCATCGACTACAGTAGTTGGCAGTTGCACTCTCATTGTCACGCTATGGTGTAGTGAAAAGCACTGAGCAATCAATATAAAGTGCAGTCAACAATATTGATAGGGGTGCTGGGGGGGGGTGAAGTGGGTTTTTTTGCTCGAGGGGCATCACAGAAAATAATTGAGAAGCACTGCACAAGGTGTTCTCGAAGTGCGGAGGAATACACGCAGACAATACGAGGCTAATTGGCCCAGAAAATCCATTTCAAGGAGAGCTTGTAAAGTGAATTTTTGCACATGGGATGGAGCAGATTTTTGGTGGGATCGAAGCTCGTATCATGGAAACATCAGTATAAGGGACACTCATTAGACAAGATACCACTGTACCTGCAATCGCAAACTTGTCCAGGACATGCCTCAACATGCCATGAACCAGGAAAAGTGAGTTCATACGATGCAGTACTGAAAGTGGCCAGTAGTGGTGCTAGTCTTATTTCACTTTTTGATCTGCGTGCGGTTGTGGGTACTGTAGAGGAATATTTTCGTGAATATCTCAGCAGATCTGAGTTCAGTTCGGTTTAAACTAGTTTATTAATCCCAGAGGGCTATTCATTCAGTTCGAGTTGTTCCAGAGCTGTGAGGAGTCACGGAAACTTCTTCCTCTTTTCCTTTTGGCTGTTCCCTTCAGGGCTCGCCACAGCGAATCATCCGCCTCCATCTCAACCTATCCTCTGCATCTTCTTCTCTTACACCAACTAACTTCATGTCCTCCTTCACCACATCCATAAATCTCCTCTTTGGGAGTCACCGAAACAGATAGAGATATGTTACTGTACTTCACTTCAACCCTTGATAAATCCTGGGTGTGAATGAAGGGCATGGCCTGGGGCAGACAGGGGGTCAGGTGATGTCTGGGGCAGACAGGGGGAGTCAGGTGATGTCTGGGGCAGGCAGGAGTTCAGGTGATGTCTGGGGTCGGCAGCGGGTAAGGCAATGAGCAAGAAATGTACAATGAAAACTGAAAAGCGTGAACTGAAAACAATCAATAAAAGTTTACATAACTTGTCGTGTTTGTGGGACAAAAACGGAAAATAAATCCCCTGACATAAAGTGAACTTTACTCGGAATTTAAACACAAGCACAGGATGACATGTGGTCCATTATTTCTGAAAAATGTATGAGAAGTCACGGAGTGTGATTGGTGTGCAGATGTGCTGATGTTTGCCTTCTCTTCCTCTCTCAGATCCTGGCACTCGCCTTCTCCATGCTGATGTACTGCCAAATCCTGCGAGTGGAAAAGTACATGGACTGATCGTGCAGTTTAATAACACAGAAGAGATTCTTCACTCCATTAGGAAGACAGATAAAAAAAAACATGTAAACATGTTTTATTACGTAAATTCATAATTAATTATATCCAACTTGTTTGAGAGGAAGTCCTCGACCCGAGAGTAAAGTGTGAAGTACAGAGAATTTTAATACATGTGTAGACGTCCAGTCAGGTGACATGTTTAATTCTGCACATTTTACTCATGAATAAACTGCCTGCACTGATCACATGCTCAGATTGATGATGAAAAGAAGTTTAAAAATGATCAGTGCTCTGGAGATTACTATACTGAACAATAAAATGTGATCCAACATTGACGAATGGTTTAATAAATCATAAGAATTGATGATCATTTTATTAATACATACGTCATCCATTCATTCATTTGTTTTCTAAGCCTCTTAATATCAAATAGGGTTGTGGAGAGGCCCATCTCAGCCAACTCTGGGCAAAGGTGGGGTAACTCCTTAACAGCTTGCCAGACCATTGCAAATCCAACACACACACACACACACACACACACACATACACACACACACACACACACACACACACACACACACACACGCAAACTCCACAGGAATCAATCAAACCTGCGACTTCCTTGCAGTGAGGCGGACCTGCTAATCACCACATCAAAGTGCTGCCCCAATATATTTTAATAAAGCAATCAGTGTTCTTATGTTAAAATTATGTGTAATAATAATAATAATAATAATAATAATAATAATAATAATAATAATAACTAGATAAGTTGTACTCAGAGAGTGCAAACCCCCCACCAAGCTGGACAAATAAAGAACACAGCACCCCCTGCTGGGTGCATTCTAATTCATTTCACACCACATTCTATCTAAAATATAAAAAACTTTTAAAAATTCCAAGATTCAGAAGGTGAAGATCCTTTAGACTCTGTTTCCCCTTTACCACACCAGGCCAGTCCGTCTCCCACTCTATTCCACCTCTTGACTGAGGTGGAAGACCCATTCCCAACAGAGACCACAAGTTGTCTTTTTCTGGTTGAGAACCATACGGAACCGCTTGAGCTATAGGGACTTGAACCCAGAATCTTCAGGCAGTGAGGCGGACATGTTGACCAGTACACCACCGTGCTGCTGCACTAGATTACGTGATTATACATAAATCCTTTCCAACAACGAGCTGGAGGACGCTGCTGGGAGAGGGACGTGTGGACCTCACTGCTCAGGCTCCTGCCCTGGGACGTGTGGACCTCACTGCTCAGACTCCTGCCCCTGCCCCGGGACCCGATCCCGGAACAAGTGGAAGAACATGAATGAATGATGTGAGGTCTGTATCTTTTCATGTGAATAATCTGTTGTGGGGCAGTGGTGGTCTAGTGGTATAGGGTGCTGGATCGCTGATCCAAAGGTTGGGGGTTCGAGTCCCACTCTCCACATGGTTGTCACTGTGCCCCCCAGTGCAGCTAACTGGGTTATCAAAGGCGGGCCATGTCTGTCACTGTCTATGGTGAGAGGCATGTAAAAGAACCATTGCTGACTTTCGTAAAGAGTAGGCTGTAAAGTCGTCAGTGTGTTTCTGTCCCTTGCTGAAAAGGGTTGTGACAGGAAGGACATCCGACATTAAAAACCTCTGCCAAATCAAAACGTGCGAATCAGATGATTTGCTGTGGCGACTCCCAAGTAAAAGGGAAAAAGCCGAAAGGAAGACAGACAATCTGTTGAAATGATTTCTTCATCTCTTCCAGAAGAGGTTCGTGTTGGGTATAACAGGTGCATCCTCACAGTGCTGCTGAAGTGAGGATAAGTTTTGTTTTTCGGTGTAAAACAAAATGAAAGACTTTTTTTTACCTGAACTGAGGGAGTAATGGAGTGTGGGTGGTCTAGTGGTATAGGGCACAGGCTCACCAATCCTAAGGTTGGGGGTTTGAATCCCACTCTCCACAAGGTTGTCACTGTCCCCTCGTTGCATTGACTGGGTTATCAAAGGCCGGCCGTGTCTCTCACTATTGGATATTGATGATTAAATTCATGTAATCTTATGCTGCCCTCTGTGGGTCATATTGTTTGTAAGTTTTGGTGCCACCTTGTGGTTTTTTCAATAAACGTTCTCAGTTTGGATCCTCATGAAGGAAGACTGTTTCTCTGTTTTCCCTGCCCATGTTTGGGAATTTAGGGAGTTTCCTGAACATTTTGGTGCCGAAAACCCGGGAATCTGAGAGTGTATTAGGCAGAGAAGCAAGTTGCAGTATTTTGAGGACTGAAAACCCAGCCAGGTGGCTGTATTAGCATGTTGAGTTGGCAGCGGTGAGTGACCTACGTGACTCGCTTGGTGACTAGCGGCTTGGACAAGATGGCGGCGCCCAGCGCATGTGGATGGGAAAGCGCACGCCACGAGGGAGTCGGCCCGGCCCTTTGTTAGCTGTTGTGGGCTGTGACTGCCGTGGGGTTGTCTACAGATGACAGTACAGTGAAACGGGTCCCTGGACTCAAGGTGAAGCTGCGAC
Source organism: Plotosus lineatus (assembly GCA_024760905.1). NCBI lineage: Eukaryota > Metazoa > Chordata > Actinopteri > Siluriformes > Plotosidae > Plotosus > Plotosus lineatus. The sequence continues at coordinate 5,971,572 of CM045738.1, read as the reverse complement.
GGCAGCGGTGAGTAGTGCACGTGGACGGGAGCAGCGCCCAGCACGCGCCTACATGACTGGCGGGATAAACAACATGGCGGCGCCCAGCATGCGTGGACATATCACGGCTGTGAGTTGCGGTGGTGAGTGGCGGAAGTGACTGGGAGTGCACGTGTGCTGCAATAACCGCACAGGGCATGTTTTCTTTGTGTCAGGGAACCGGCCCTGCCCTTTGTTATCTGTTGTGGAACTGTGTGAGGAGTTGAGAGTGGCTGCACGGAGCTGCACGGAGCTTCATATACCTTCATACCAGGAGAAAAACACAGTGCAGTGCACCAACTCCCTCTTAAGGTGATGTTGGCTTGAAATTGTGTTGTGTGCATTGACCTGGAGCATTACTCAGACTGTATTCTGTTGGATTGTGCTGTATAAAAACAAAATCATGTCGGACAGTGAGCTGGATAAGGCAGAGAAAGGCAGGGTGGCTGCCAAGGGATGGGTGACTCGGTCTGTCAAGAATTTGGCTGAATTATTGGACTCCTTAACTGTGGACCAGGGTGACTGAGGTGGTGCGAAGTGTCAAGTTGTTGAGTAGAGTAGTGCTTGTCACTTCTCGCTTTCAGCTAACATCGCTGGCTAGCATTTATGCAAAAAGGGGAGCCGAGTGCGTAAGTCTCCCCCTGCCAGTACACAGCCTCTCCGCCACAAGACCTCTGCCAGTGGCTCCTCGTGCCGTCACCTGGGCAACTGAGTACCTCACGGACTCGGGCAGAACTGGCAAGGACTCGGAGGAGGTTTGGCCCCCAGACGTGAGGCATGCAGGCCCACTGGCAAGTGGATACGCCCTGGTGCCTCACGAACCTAACCCCCAGCTATGGGCAAATAGCTCTACTGCCTTATAGGAATCTCGGGAGAGAAGAAGGCCAAGGGAGTAAACCCTGACAGAAAATCCGGAGCCGGAGTCCTTAAGGCGGTTCGACGCTGTACTCAGCCCGTTCCGGCAACTCCTGCGACGGCGTGGGAACCATGTGTACTGGCATCTGCCTTTCCATTGGACCATTCCAGCGACGTGGAGAGGGGGGAGGTACTGCCTGGGTAACAGTTCGTTCTCCATAATTATCTACCCAGGCCCTTGCACACTGGAGAGGACACTCCAGCTTCGCTACATTGCGTAGACAAAACACGGGAAGCAGCAGTCTACCGGTTATAAGTCTTCAGTTCAATTGGCGTAGAGCTGGACGCCAGGGGTTGCTTCCGACGGTAGGAGAGGCCATTGCGCCTCATTAGGCAGCTACCGCCTGCCTTAAGCTGGGCAGCCCCCAGCCAGTAAGGTGCTGCCCCGCCACGCTCCGTTAACCTCACTGGGTGCGTGGGGTTTAGGGTGAAAACCAACAAGCGGATCGTTAACTGCACCAAGCAACAAAAACAAAAAGAAAAAGACAATGAGAAAGGTAAAGAAGTTTGCTGCCCTGAAGTTGGGCACATGGAATGTCCGAACAATGACTGCGGGTCTCTCAGACAATCTCCAAGACATTAGTGACACCAGAAAAACAGCTATCATCGATTGGGAGCTAAGTAGGCTACAGATGGACATTGTTGCCCTCCAAGAAACCAGACTCCATGGTTCAGGCTCAATAAGAGAAAAGGATTTCACCTTCTTTTGGCAAGGGAGGCCAACAGATGAGATTATGGAACACGGCATTGGCTTTGCAGTCAAGAACAACCTGTTGGGATCCATCATCCCACCGACAGAGGGAACTGAGAGAATCTTGTCCCTAGAGCTCCACACCACTGCCGGACCAGTCACTCTCATTAGTGCTTATGCCCCAACCCTCACATCTTCCACAGAAGTGAAAGACAAATTTTACGACGACCTCAGCTCTGTCATTAGTAACACCCCTGACACACATTCTCTATTTATTCTTGGCGACTTCAATGCCAGAGTCGGAGCGGATTATACGACCTGGCCTAACTGTCTGGGTCATTTTGGTGTTGGACGCATGAATGAAAATGGACAGCGCCTGCTCGAACTTTGCTGTCATCACGACCTCTGCATTATCAACAGTTTTTTCAACACAAAACCTCAACATCGAGTCTCCTGGAGACATCCCAGGTCCAAGCACTGGCACCAATTAGATCTGATCCTCATCAGGCGTCCCAATCTACCTAGTGTCAAACTCACCCGCAGCTATCATAGCGCTGACTGTGATACGGACCACTCGTTGGTGTGCAGCAAGGTGAAACTGCAGGCCAGAAGAATCTGCCGCACAAAGAAACCTGGCAGACTCCGCATTAACACCAGCAACACCCGAAACCCAGTCAGGGTAGAAGAGTTTACTGCAGCCCTGGAAAAATGCTTGCATAGCCCACAAAGTAACAATGCCGAAGAAAGGTGGGAATACCTGAGTGATGCTCTATACAGCTCAGCAATGGCGGTGTTCGGAAAGCAAACAAACAGGTCAGCAGACTGGTTTGAAGCCTATGCTGAGGACATCAGACCCGCTGTCGAAACAAAGAGGGCTGTGATGTCTGCCTACAAAACCAGCCCAAGCGAACAGAACCTGCTGACCCTGCGGGAAGTCCGCAGCAAAGTCCAACAGATTGCTAGACGGAGTGCCAATGACTACTGGCTCCAGTTGTGCTCCAAGATTCAACTTGCAGCGGCCACAGGCAATATCAAGGGGATGTATGATGGCATAAAGCAGGCTTTAGGACCAACAACGAAAAAAACAGCTCCTCTGAAATCCTACAATGGTGAAATCATCAAGGACCGTGCAAAACAGATGGAACGGTGGGTTGAACATTATTCCATGCTATACACCAGAGAATATTGTCTCAGAAGAAGCCCTCAATGCTGTTGAGTGTTTGCCTGTGCTGGAGGACCTTGACAGCGAACCTACACTTAAAGAACTGCATGACGCCCTTGACTCCCTTGCCACTGGCAAAGCTCCGGGGAAAGATGCTATCCCAGCGGAAGTGTTGAGATGCTGTAAAGGTGTTTTGGTTGAGGAACTCCATCATCTCCTCTGCTTGTGCTGGAGGGAAGGGGAAGTACCACAAGACATGAGAGATGCAAACATCGTCACGTTATATAAGAACAAAGGTGACAGGAGTGACTGTAACAATTACCGTGGCATCTCTCTCTTGAGCATTGTTGGCAAGCTGTTTGCAAGAGTTGCACTGAAGAGACTACAGATCATTGCAAATAGAATCTACCCTGAATCCCAGTGTGGCTTCCGCGCCAATAGGTCCACCATTGACATGGTCTTCTCCCTAAGACAGCTGCAGGAGAAATGCAGAGAGCAAAGACTGCCACTCTTCATAGCCTTTATTGACCCGACAAAGGCCTTTGATACAGTCAGTAGAGACGGCCTCTTCAAGATCCTGCCAAAAATAGGGTGCCACCCAAGCTGCTGAGCATCATCAAATCCTTCCACGATGATATGAATGGCACTGTAGTCTTCGATGGATCAGCATCAGAAAGTTTCAAGATCAAGAGCGGCGTAAAACAAGGCTGCGTACTTGCCCCGACACTATTTGGAATATTCTTTGCCGTTCTACTGAAGCATGCTTTTGGATCAACCACAGAGGGTATCTATATCAGAACAAGATCAGACGGCAAGCTTTATAACCCCTCCAGACTCAAGGCCAAATCCAAAGTTCAGCAAAAATGCCTCCGTGATTTCCTTTTCGCAGATGATGCTGCAATTACGACCCACACAGCAGAGGAGCTTCAACTGCTCATGGACCGCTTCAGCCAGGCATGTGAGGCCTTTGGGTTGACAATCAGCCAGAAGAAAACGCAAGTCATGGGGCAGGACACAGGCTCTCCACCTGACATCAGACTCTCTGATCAGACACTTGAAGTTGTTCACGACTTTGTGTACTTGGGCTCTACCATCTCTGACTCTCTCTCTCTGGACACAGAAATAGACAGACGCATCGGCAAGGCCGCTACCACAATGGCTAGACTCAACAAGAGAGTTTGGACAAACACCAAGTTGACCGAGCACACAAAAGTCCAGGTGTACAAGGCCTGTGTAGTGAGCACACTCCTCTATGGGAGCGAGGCATGGACAATGAGAGCTAAACAGGAGCACAGGCTTAGCACCTTCCACATGCGCTGTCTCCGCCGTATCTTAGGTATCACCTGGCAGGACAAGGTCACAAACACCAATGTACTGAACAGAGCTGCAATCCCCAGCATGTACAGTCTGCTGAAGCAGAGACGTCTGCGTTGGCTTGGCCATGTTGTGCGCATGCAGGACGGTAGAATTCCTAAGGATCTCCTCTATGGTGAGCTGACACAAGGATCTCGCCCCACAGGTAGACCAAAACTCCGCTTCAAGGACGTCTGTAAGAGAGACCTGAAAGCACTCGGATTCAACATAAACAACTGGGAGGCCACTGCTTCTGACCGACCAGTCTGGAGACAGTCAGTGAAAGAGCGGCTGTCAAACTTTGAGGGGACCCTTGCTCAACAGTCAGAGGAGAAGAGACAACGAAGAAAAGCTCCAACCCAGCTATACAGACAAGCAACTTCATTCACCTGTCCTGGATGTGAGAGAGACTGTCACTCCAGCATCGGCCTGTTCAGCCACACCAGACGATGTCTTCAAGTCCAGCGTGCAAGCCCATAGTCTCTCGAGACTCGGATGCCTACGACGACGACGACGACGTAACTGTGGACCGATATGATTTGGAGGTGGCCATGGACACTCTGACCAAGAGGCGAGAGGCATTCGAGGATGTGCAGAGTAAAGTTGAATCACTTCTTCCACTGGACAAAATTGAAGATGTGAATAATACTTTTTTTGGATGGAATCGACAAGGTTAGGATGAGGGCATCCAAGCGCCGTGCCTCACTGATCAAGGAGACAAATGCCATTGAAGATGACAGATAGTCAAATTCTGGATCTTCGTTGTCTGCGAATGTGCGTCTTCCCAAGCTTGAGCTGCCCAAGTTTAGTGGGAATTTGGAGGACTGGCAGCCTTGGAGATGACAGGTGGCCCATGGAGAGATGTGGTTGACATTGAGATCCATGGCTTCGGAGAGGGGTTACGGTGCATGCGTGTACCTAAGGTGCAAATTGGGTGATGGGACAGTCAAGTCTTCATTGGTGGTTTCGAAATCAAGGGTAGCCCCAGTTAAAAGGATGACCTTGCCCAGGTTGGAATTTACAGGTGCACTGTTGTGTGCCAAATTGTTGGTCTTTGTCCGGAAGGCCTTGTTGTTGCCTGGGGGGGTGAAAAGCTTTTGTTGGACTGATTCCATGGTAACATTAGGTTGGATCCACGGGGATGCGAACAAGTGGAAGCCTTTTGTTTGTAACAGGGTGTCTGAGATTCAAGAATTGACCAGTCCCGCTCAGTGGAATCATTCTACAGGCAAGGAAAACCCTGCTGATTTAGTGACCAGAGGGATATATGCTGCAGAGTTAGTTTCTTCTCGACTGTGTTTGGTAGGGCCAGCATTTTTGATTGCTAGTCAGGATCCAGGGAATGGGACACATCCTATTTATGATGAAGTGGTCAAGAATGAAGAAAGGGATGAGGTTGTTTTAGCAGTCTCTCAAGATAAGACTGAGAGTTTCTTAGATTTCCAGAAAAGCATTAGGGTGGTGTCCTGGATTCTGAGGTTCCTTCACAATCTGAAGTGTGGTAAGTCTGGAGAACTCAGAAGAGTTGATTTGTCTTTGACAGTTGGCAGGGTCAAACTTCTGCTTTGTTTGCAGCAAGAGGAATTAACAGAGGAGTTTAGGGCTTTGAGGTTAGGCCATCCACTTCCTCAAAATTCTCCCATTGTTAAATTGACACCATTCATATGCTCAGATGGGTTGCTTCGAGTACAAGGCAGGGTCCAGTTCTCAGAATTGGCATATAAAGAAAAACATCCAATCATTCTCCCCAAGGGTCATGTGTCATTGTTGGTGATAAGGTTTTTCCACTACCTGTTGAAGCATGCTGGTGTGGCTACAATGATTACTTGCATACGGAGTACTTACTGGATTGTCCAGTTGCGGCATTTGGCTAAGTCAAGGCAAGGTGTGTGGCTTGTCAGAGGCAAGATGTTAAGTTGGGTACTCAACCAATGGCTCCATTACCTACTGCTTGTATTTTGAGAGCGCCCCCCCCTTTGCTGTTATGGGTATGGAACATGCGGGGCCATTGTATTGCTCTGATGTCCCTGGCAAGAAACACTACATTCTATTGTTCACCTGTGCGGTGATCAGAGCGGTTCATTTGGAGTTGGTTACCTCCAGGTCAGTGGCTGACTGCGTTTTGGCATTGTGTAGATTTGTGGCTCGGAGAGGGTGGCCTTCCATTGTGTATTCCAATAATGCCAAGTCCTTTATCGGCACTAGAGATCATCTGCAAAGGCAGTTAGGATCAGCATCCCCTGAGTGGCGTTTCAGTGTTCCCAGAGCACCTTGGTGGGGGAGGCTGGTGGGACTGTATGGTTAGATCGGTCAACTCTTCATTGCGGAAATCCATTGGAATTTAGTCATTGACTAGAACTGAGTTGGATACTGTGTTGACAGAGATTGAAGCCTGTGTGAACTCACGACCATTGACTTTCTCTGGTGATGAGCTCGATAACAGTCCCTTGACCCCCTTCTCATTTTCTGATTAGACGAGTTGCTGGGTTTAAAGTACCAAACATGAATGGTACGGTGGAAAGTAGTCGAAGTTCTGTTGTTTCACGGTATTCAGATCAGTAGATCATGGATAGATTTTGGTCATTATGGAGTACAGAATACATTAGAAATCTTCCCTTTGTTGGGAGTTTAAATGCTAACCGAAGTCAGCTACAGGTTGGTTCTATTGTTCTTATGAAGGAGGAGGGCTCACCGCGTTTATCATGGCCATTGGGGCGGGTTATTGAGGTATATCCAGGGAAGGATGGGGTTGTATGGTCTGTGAGAATCAAAACTGAAAGGGGCATCTTTACTAGACCCATCCAGAGAATTTCCCTGCTAGAACTGGATTCTGTCTCCCCGGACATTACACTTGTCTGTCTGTCTTCCTTTCGGCTTTTTCCCTTTTACTCAAGAGTCGCCACAGCGAATCGTTTGATTTGGCAGAGGTTTTTACGTCGGATGCCCTTCCTGGCAAAACCCTTTTAGCAAGGGACAGAAACACGCTGACGACTTTGCAGCCTACTCTTTACGAATGTCAGCAATGGTTCTTTTACATGCCTCACACCATAGACAGTGAGAGACATGGCCCGCCTTTGATAACCCAGTTAGCCGCACTGGGGGGACAGTGACAACCACTTTTGGTCATTTCCAGCATTGTCCTTTCGTGTAGGACCTATATATATATATATATATATATATATATATATATATATATATATATATATATATATAATGTCTTCCTTCACCACATCCATGAATTCTCTTTGGTCTTCCTCTAGGCCTTCTACCTGGTAGTTCCAACCTCAGCATCCTACTACCAATATACTCACGATCCCTCCTCCTTACATGTCCAAACCATCTCAATCTAGCCTCTCTGACTTTGTCTCCAAAACCTCTTACATGTGCTGTCCCTCTGATGAACTCATTCCTGATCCTATCCATCCTCGTTACTCCCAAAGAGAGCCTCAACATTTTCATTTCTGCAACCTCCAGCTCTGCCTCCTGTCTTTTCTCCAGGGCCACTGTTTCTAAACCATACAACATCGCTAGACTCATCACCGTGTTGTACACTTTTCCTTTCATTCTTGCCGATACCTTCCTATCACACATCACACTGGACACTTTTCTCCAACCATTCCAACCTGCCTGCACACGCTTCTTCAGCTCTTTTCCACACTCTCCATTGCTCTGGATTGTTGAGCCGAAGTACTTAAAATCCTCCACCTTCCTTATCTCTGCTCCCTGTAACCTCGCCGTTCCTCTTGGGTCCTTGTCATTCATGTACATGTATTCTGTCTTACTGAGGCTGACCTTCAGCCTCCTCCTTTCTATGATGTATGCAGATGACATTGTGATCTGTAGTGAGAGCAGAGAACAAATGCATTTTCAACAAGTGTAGATTTTCCTGCACTTGTTCTCTGCTCTCACTACAGATCACAATGTCATCTGCATACATCATAGTCCATGGGGAATATTGTCTAACCTCGTCTGTCAGCCTGTCCATCACCATAGCAAACAAGAAGGGGCTCAGAGCTGACCCTTGATGCAGTCCCACCTCCACCTTGAACTCTTCTGTCACACCAACAGCACACCTCACCACTGTCTTACATCTCTCATAGATGTCCTGCACCACTCTAACATACGTCTCTGCCACTCCAGACTTCCTCATGCAATACCACAGTTCTTCTCTTGGCACTCTGTCATATGCTTTTTCGAGATCCACAAAGGCACAATGCAGCTCCCTCTGACCTTCTCTGTACTTCTCTATTAACATCCTCAAGGCAAACACTGCATCTGTGGTGCACTTTCTTGGCATGAAACCAAACTGTTGTTCACAAATGCTGACCTCTGCCCTTAGTCTCGCTTCCACTATTCTTTCCCATAACTTCATCATATGGCTCATCAACTTTATCCCTCTGTAGTTGCCAAAACTCTGCACGTCTCCATTTTTCTTAAAAATGGTCACCAGCACACTTCTCCTCCATTCCTCTGGCATCCTCTCACTCTCTAAGACGTTGTTGAATGTTCTTGTCAGAAAATCTACTGCTACCTTGCCTAGACACTTCTTTACCTCCACCAGTATGTCATCAGGACCAACTGCCAATTCTTCATCCTCTTCAATGCCCTCCTCACTTCACCCTTACTAATCTTTGCTACTTTCTGGTCCTCAACAGTCACCTCTTCTTCTCTTTTTTTTCTCTCTCCAATTTTCCTCATTCATCAGCTCTTCAAAGTACTCTTTCCATCTTCCCAGCACACTTCTGTCATCAGTCAATACATTTCCCTCTCTGTCCTTAATTACTCTAACTTGCTGCACATCCTTCCCATCTCTATTTCTCTGCTGTGCCAACCGGTATAAATCATTTTCTCCCTCTTTACTTTCCAACCGAGCATACAAGTCATCATACGCCCTCTGTTTGGCCTTTGACACTGCAACCTTCACCTTACACTGTGTCTCCCTGTACTGTTTACCCTCTTCGGTCCTCTCTATGTCCCACTTCTTCTTAGCTAACCTCTTCCTTTGTACACACTCCTGCACTTCCTCATTCCACCACCAAGTCTCCTTATCTACTGTCCTTCCAGATGACACACCAAGTCTTCTCCTACCTGTCTCCCTGATCACATTAGCTGTAGTTGTCCAGTCATCTGGAAGCACTCCTTGACCACCCAAAGCCTGTTTCAACTCCTCCTTCAAGACAACCCGACACTCTTCCTTTTTCAGCTTCCACCACTTTATCTTCTGCTCTGCCTTTTCCTTCTTCACCTTCCTTACCATCAGCATCATCCTGCACACAACCATCCTATGCTGTTTGCCAACACTCACCCACTACTATTTTGCAGTCACTGACTTCCTTCAAATTACATCGCCTACACAAGATGTAGTCTACCTGTGTGCTCCTACCTCCACTTTTATAAGTCACCATATGCTCCTGTGTCTTCTGGAACAAAGTATTCACCACAGCCATTTCCATCCTTTTTGCAAAATCTACTAACGTCTGTCCTTCTGCGTTCCTGTCCTGGATACCAAACCTGTCCATCACTTCCTCATCCTCTCTGTTTCCTGCACCAACATGTCCATTGAAGTCTGCACCAATGACCACTCTTTCACCTCTGGGGGTACTCTGCATCACTTCATCCAAGTCACTCCAGAATCTCTCCTTCTCTTCGAGCTCACATCCTGCCTGTGGGGCATAAGTACTTAATAACATTGAACATCACGCCTTCAATTTCTAACTTGAGACTCATCACTCTGTCTGACACTCTTTTCACTTCTAGAACATTCCTGACAAGCTCCTCCTTCAAGATGACTCCTACTCCATTTCTCTTCCCATCCACGGTATGAAAAAAACAACTTAAACCCTGCTCCTAAGCTTCTAGCCTTGCTACCTTTCCACCTGGTCTCCTGAACACACAGTATGTCCACCTTCCTCCTCTGCATCATGTCAGCCAGCTCTCTACCTTTTCCTGTCATAGTTCCAACATTCAAAGTCCCTCCTTTCAGTCCTCGACTCATACCTTTCCTGTTCTCTCTCTGCCTACGGACAAGCCTCCTGCCTCTCCTTCGTCTTTGAGTGGTTATATAAATAAATATTAGTTGACAGATTCAGAGAAAACACTAATCCTCAGTTTATACACTGAATGTTTCAGTTTAGAAAGAAAAAGCAGACGCTGATATTTTTTAAGTATAATATTCATTTCTGTTCAATTTTTGAGAGGAATAACACAACTATGATATATTTCTTCATAATTTGATTTGGAATCGAATGTGCGTGTTCCCAATGCATGTGTGGAAATAAAAGAGATTATAAGGTTTTTCACATTTATTTATTCACTCTGTTAATGCAGCCATGAGGTGGGGGGGCACTAACCAGTGTCTCTCCCCCTCACGCCGGTCCCAAGCCCGGAGAAATGCAGAGGGTTGTGTCAGGAAGGGCATCCGACGTAAAACCAATGCCAAACATTTATGATGCAAATCAGAAGTATTACCCCCATACTGGATCGGTCGAGGCCCGGGTTAACAACGACCGCCATCAGTGCTGTCAATCAACAGGGTGCTGATGGAAATTGGACTACTGTTGGTCGAAGACGTCGAAGAAGGAGAGGGGGGAGGCGTGTCCGTAGGCAGAGAGAGAAGAGGAAAGGCATGAGTCTAGGACTGAGAGTGGGGACTTTGAATGTTGGAACTATGCAAAGAAATGGTAGAGAGCTGGCTGACATGATGCAGAGGAGGAAGGTGGACATACTGTGTGTTCAGGAGACCAGGTGGAAAGGTAGCAAAGCTAAAAGCTTAGGAGCAGGGTTTAAGCTATTTTATCACCGTGTGGATGGGAAGAGAAATGGAGTAGGAGTCATCTTGAAGGAGGAGTTTGTCAGGAATGTTCTAAAAGTGAAAAGAGTGTCAGACAGAGTGATGAGTCTCAAGTTAGAAATTGAAGGTGTAATGCTCAATGTTGTTAGTGCTTATGCCCCACAGGCAGGATGTGAGCTCGAATAGAAGGAGAGATTCTGGAGTGACTTAGATGAAGTGATGCAGAGTACTGCAAGAGGTGAGAGAGTGGTCATTGGTGCAGACTTCAATGGACATGTTGGTGCAGGCAACAGTGGGGACGAGGAAGTGATGGGCAGGTTTGGTATCCAGGACAGGAACGCAGAAGGACAGATGTTGATAGATTTTGCAAAAAGGATGGAAATGGCTGTGGTGAATACTTTCTTCCAGAAGAAACAGGAGCATAGGGTGACTCATAAAAGCGGAGGTAGGAGCACACAGGTAGACTACATCTTGTGTAGGCGATGTAATTTGAAGGAAGTCAGTGACTGCAAAGTCATAGTGGGTGAGAGTGTTGCCAAACAGCATAGGATGGTAGTATACAGGATGACGCTGATGGTGAGAAAGGTGAAAAAGGCAAAGGCAGAGCAGAAGAGAAAGTGGTGGAAGCTGAAAAAGGAAGAGTGTCGTGTTGTCTTGAAGGAGGAGTTGAAACAGGCTTTGGGTGGCCAGGAAGTGCTTCCAAATGACTGGACAACCACAGCAAATGGGATCAGGGACACAGGTAGGAGAGTACTTGGTGTGTCCTCTGGAAGGAAAGTAGATAAGGAGACTTGGTGGTGGAATGAGGAAGTGCAGAAGTGTGTACAAAGGAAGAGGTTAGCTAAGAAGAAGTGGGACATTGAGAGGACCGAAGAGAGTAAACAGGAGTACAGGGAGACACAGCGTAAGGCGAAAGTAGCAGTGGCTAAGGCCAAACAGAGGGCGTATGATGACTTGTATGATAGGTTGAATAGTAAAGAGGGAGAAAATGATCTATACAGGTTGGCACAGCAGAGAAATAGAGATGGGAAGGACATGCAGCAAGTTAGATTGATAAAGGACAGAGAGGGAAATGTATTGACTGATGACAGAAGTGTGCTGGGAAGATGGAAAGAGTACTTTGAAGAGCTGATGAATGAGGAAAATGAGAGAGAAAAAAGAGTAGAAGAGGTGACCATTGAGGAGCAGGATGTAGCAAAGATCAGTAAGGGTGAAGTGAGAAGGGCATTGAAGAGGATGAAGAATGGAAAGGCAGTTGGTCCTGATGATAAACCTGTGGAGGTATGGAAGTGTCTAGGAGAGGTAGCAGCAGATTTTCTGACAAGAACATTCAACAAGGTACGAGAGAGTGAGCAGATGCCGGAGGAGTGGAGGAGAAGTGTGCTGGTGCCCATTTTTAAGAACAAGGGAGACGTGCAGAGTTGCGGCAACTACAGAGGGATAAAGTTGATGAGCCATACGATGAAGTTATGGGAAAGAATAGTGGAAGCTTGACGAAGGGCAGAGGTCAGCATTTGTGAACAACAGTTTGGTTTCATGCCAAGAAAGATCACCACAGATGCAATGTTTGCTTTGAGGATGTTAATAGAGAAGTACAGAGAAGGTCAGAGAGAGCTACATTGTGCCTTTGTGGATCTGGAAAAAGCATATGACAGGGTGCCAAGAGAAGAACTGTGGTATTGCATGAGGAAGTCTGGAGTGGCAGAGAAGTATGTTAGAGTGGTGCAGGACATGTATGAGAGATGTAAGACAGTGGTGAGGTGTGCTGTCGGTGTGACCGACGAATTCAAGGTGGAGGTGGGACTGCATCAAGGGTCAGCTCTGAGCCCCTTCTTGTTTGCTATGGTGATGGACAGGCTGACAGATGAGGTGAGACAAGAATCTCCATGGACTATGATGTTTGCAGATGACATTGTGATCTGTGGTGAGAGCAGAGAACAAGTGCAGGAAAATCTAGAGAGGTGGAGGTATGCCCTGGAAAGGAGAGGAATGAAGGTTAGCCTCAGAAAATCAGAATACATGTGTGTGAATGAGAAGGACCCAGGAGGAACGGTGATGTTACAGGGAGCAGAGATAACGAAGGTGGAGGATTTTAAGTACTTAGGCTCAACAATCCAGAGCAATGGAGAGTGTGGAAAAGAGGTGAAGAAGCGTGTGCAGGCAGGCTGGAATGGTTGGAGAAAAGTGTCCGGTGTGATGTGCGATAGGAGAGTGTCAGCAAGAATGAAGGTAAAAGTGTACAAGACGGTGGTGAGGCCAGCGATGTTGTATGGCTTAGAAACAGTGGCGCTGAGGAAAAGGCAGGAGGCAGAGCTGGAGGTAGCGGAGATGAAAATGTTGAGGATCTCTCTGGGAGTAACGAGGATGGATAGGATCAGAAATGAGTATATCAGAGGGACAGCCAACGTAAGATGTTTTGGAGACAAAGTCAGAGAGGCTAGATTGAGATGGTTTGGACATGTACAGAGGAGGGATAGTGAGTATATTGGCAGTAGGATGCTGACGTTGGAACTACCAGGCAGAAGGCCTCGAGGAAGACCAAAGAAGAGATTTATGGATGTGGTGAAGGAAGACATGAAGGTCGTTGGAGTCAGAAAAGAAGATGCAGAGGACAGGGTGAGGTGGAGGCGGATGATTTGCTGTGGCGACCCCTGAAGGGAGCAGCCGAAAGTAAAAGAAGAAGATTTATTCACTGTTGATTTTGAATATAATTGTGAACATCTTTTTCTATTTCTGTCCTTTTCCACCGTGTCCACTGCCAGGGTTTGAACCATAGGTGTGGCACTCTTTGATTGCAGTGTGAATCTGTGTGGCATTTGAAGAACAAACCACGTCATCACGTCTTTATTTCCAGAATTTAATAATCTTGAGATTATGTGTCGATGTGTCAACTCTCACTGGGGTTCAGATCGGGATCCGCGGGTCAGAATACACCCGAGAAAATAATTCTCTTGCTCCCTGGACTGCTCTCTCGTGATTTCGACTACAGCGACATTTTCTGCAGTCACAGGATCTTCTCACAAGGTTGGATTATCAAGAAGATGGTACTCACTGCATAAGTTACAGATAAATAACGTGCTGCAGCTGGAACAGTAATCAGTGCAGTCACTATTTCATCCTTCCATTCAGGTTGTGATGGGGTGGTCTAGTGGTATAGGGCGCTGGATCGCTGATCCAAAGGTTGGGGGTTCAAGTCCTACTCTCCACAAGGTTGTCACTGCCCCCCCACCCCAGTGCAGCTAACTGGGTTATCAAAGGCGGGCCATGTCTGTCACTGTCTATGGTGAGAGGTTCATGTAAAAGAACCATTGCTGACATTCGTAAAGAGGAGCTGCAAAGTCATCAGTGTCTTTCTATCCCTTGCTAAAAGGGTTGTGACAGGAAGGGCATCCGACGTAAAAACCTCTGCCAAATCAAACGTGCGAATCAGATGATTCACTGTGGCGACTCCCGAGTAAAAGGGAAAAAGCCGAAAGGAAGACAGAATTCAGGTGGTGATGGGGATCTCATCGTTCTTTACATGTTTCCTGCTGCCATGTTTGTCTGTCTTTCTTTCGGCTTTTTCCCTTTTACTCGGGAGTCGCCACAGTGAATCATCTGATTCGCACGCTTTGATTTGGTAGAGGTTTTTACATCGGATGCCCTTCCTGTCACAACCCTTTTAGCAAGGGACAGAAACACGCTGACGACTTTGCAGCTCCTCTTTACGAAAGTCAGCAATGGTTCTTTTACATGAACCTCTCACCATAGACAGTGACAGACATGGCCCGCCTTTGATAACCCAGTTAGCTGCACTGGGGGGGACAGTGACAACCCTGTGGCGAGTGGGACTCGAACCCCCAACCTTTGGATCCCTATACCACTAGACCACCACTGCCCCTTTCCTGCTGCCATGTAATTACTGTATATACAGATCAATGGTGTTGTGTTATTTTGTTTAAATAAATTCAGAAACACTGACACTCACCACACTAACAGAACATAAAACACCAACACAAGCTTTTATACATAATTTATATTTTTAATATAAAATCACATTAAAAAAAACCCAACCCAGTTCAACATAAATAAATTTATGTAATCAGTAGTGTTGATCAGTGTGCTCTCTCTCTCTCTCTCTCTGTCTCACACACACACACACACACACACACACACACACACACACACACACACACACACACACATTTTCTCTCTCTTTCTCATACATTCACACACAGCAAACTTTACTGCACTATTAGTCGAACTCCTGCATGTCCAGAACGATACTTTCCTGAAAACACACACACACACACACACACACACACACACACACACACACACACACAGCATTAATCCATGTGATTCACTTCATATTGTACACAGTAAAACAAATAATACTCCAAAGATCAGGAAACTTACAACAGTGGGACGTAAAATGGGTAAAAGTGGATGAAATTAAACTAGAAATAAAGCACAAAAACCATAAGTAGACAAAAGTGAAAGAAAGAAAGAAAGAAATAAACTATATGTACATGTCAGCAAGAGTCAGAGAGTGTGAGAAAGACTGAGTGAGAGAGAATGTGAGAGAGAAAGTGTGAGAGAGGGAGAGAGAAAGAGTGAACGTGAGAGGCAGAGTGAGATAGACAGTGAGAAGAACAATAAGAGAAAGAGTGAGTGAGAAAGAATGAACAAGAGAGAGAGATAGAGAGTGATTCAGTGAGTGAGAGTCTACATTCTCTCTTACACATCCTCTCTCTGAATGTGTGAGAATGAGTGAGAGAGTGTAAGAGAGAGTGTGAGCGAGAGAGAGTGAGTGAGACAAACAGTGAAAGACAGAGAGAGAGAGAGAGAGAGAGAGAGAGAGAGAGGGAGAGAAAAGTGTAAGCAAGAGAGAGTGAACGAGAAAGAGAGACTGAGAGAGGTTGACTGTGAGAATGTGTGACAGAGAGAGTGAGAATGATAGCCTGAGTGTGTGAGAGTAAGCGAGAGAGAGAGTGTGAGTCACAGAGAGAGTGGATGTGTGAGAGAGGGAGTTAAAGAGACTGAGTGTGAGAGTGAGTGTGAGAGTTTGAGACAGACATCGAAAGAGTGAGAGGGAGAGGTAGAGAAAAAGAGTGAATGTGAGAGATAGGGTGAGTGAGAGGGAGAGAAAGCGTGAGTATGAGAGAGAGTGAGTGAGAGCACGAGAGAGAGTGTGTTTGTGAGTGAGACATAGAGTGAGTGTGAATGAGAGAATGTGTGAGAGAGAAAGTGTGAGAGTGTGTGGGAGAGAGTGAGTAAGGGAGAGCATAAAAGAGAATGAGTAAGATTGTGAGTGAGAGAGTGAGTGAGTGAGTGAATGTGTGAGGGACTCAGTGAGAGAGACTGAGTGTGAGAGAGACTGAATGTGTGAGTGAGTGAGTGAGTAAGAGTGTGTGAGAGAGTGTGAGTTAGTCAGTGAGAGAGTGAGTGGGAGAGTGAGACAGAGTGAGTGAAAGAGACAGAGCAAGATAGAGAGAGTGAGAGAATGAGTGAGAGTGAGTTAGAGTGAGTAAGAGAAATCAAGAGAAAGTGTGTGAGAGAGACGAGGTGAGAGAGAGAAAGGGCGAGTGAGTGAGACAATGAGTGAGACGGACAGTGAAAAAGTGAGAGTGTGGGAGAGAGTGAGCAGGCATGTGATTTGACCATCACTAAAATATCTGAAAATCAGCAAGGGGTCTGGGGATGGGCACAGGCCTCCAGTCGGGTCCAGGGTGAAACCCTGGTGGGGGGGACGGGGGACGGGCTCGTAGGTTTTAATCATTTCAGAAGGGAAAGGCATTTCATGACACTGAAAGCGCTCGAGAAAGTTGAATTTCTAATCTACATTCTGTACCTCAACTCGTGGGTTTATCATGTGGGATTCCAACACTAATCAAAGTGTCACAGTCACAACTCAAATAGTCCCTCTTATAGATATGTCCTGCCTCACAACACTATTATCAACAGTCGTCGTCTTTAAACACAATCTGGAAACAAACTATACACATGACATGCTATACATGACATAAGTTTTTTGAATTGATGTTTCTTTGTCTTTCGTGCTTCAGCATGGCACTTTCTTGCTTCCTTTTGTGCAGCCTGAACTGTCCTTCTGGAGGCCGCCTTAGAAAGTTTGTTGTCCTTCTGGATGCTGAGGTGTTTCGGTTGATTCATAGTTTTACATTTCCAATATTAATGAGCTACTTACACGAGCCCACACTCCCGCTGCGGTAAATGCCTATTTACATCAGTTAATTACAAAAAACTGGTGAGTTATTGCGGCAATAATTTATTTATTCTAAAAGCAGAAAAATGGTTCAGTGACCATAGAGTCGGCTCGTTTGATTCAGTTCACGGAATAAACACGTGAACGTCCTCCGCCTAAAACATGCATGCATTCACAATTATTTTTCAAATAATTATTTTCTTTGCATGGAAGTTTCTGGTCGGACGGCAAACAAAGGGTTAAGTCCGTAGGGTTCTGGAATCTTCGCTTGAACACCAAAAGTTCCTGCAATTGAATGCTACGGTTCCTTTTCCATCCATTCCCACCTAAAATGGTTTTTCACAACTTTGTCTATTTCTTTGATTCGAACAGAATCTTTTCTCTGGATCACCGACATGCTTTCGATAACTGAACAGATCAGAAGTGGCGCGAATGTCTATGTACATGTTTCAACATCAGCGATTGGCTATTAGAAAGCCAATCAGCAGTAACGTTTCAAGAGAGGTCATTTTATGCAAAACTCGGAACAGAATAAAAGCAAAAAGGTTATTTTGACATATTCAGCGTGAAAAAAAAAAATCAATTTTTCTTTTTAAACTGGGCCGATGGGAAAAAATCAGAATACCGTGAATTCGTGGAAAAATCACATGCCTGAGTGAGAGAGAGACTGAGTGTGTGAGAGTGAGTGCGTGAGAGACTGAGAGAGAGTGAGTAAGAAAGACTGGGTTAGTGTGAGAGAGTAAGAAATTGTGTGAGAGAGTGAGTGACAGAGCAAGGGTGCGTGAGAGAAAGAGGGAGCCTGAGTATGTGAGAGTGAGTGAGAGTGTGACTGAGTGAGTCAGCGTGAGATTGTGTAAGAGACAGAGTGAGCGAAAGAGTGAGAGCCTGAGTGTGTGACAGAAAGTGAGTGTGAGAGATAAAGTTAGTGAGAGAAGGTGTGTGAGAGAGAGAGTGTGAGAGACTGAGTGAGAGGGTGAGAGAGAGAGAGAGAGAGAGAGAGAGAGAGAGAGAGAGAGAGAGAGACAGGTCCTCACCCATCCTCCCTGACTCTTCACCCAGGGAGCAAAGTTCTCCATGTAGCGCTCAGCGAATCCCTCCATACGTTGCGTCACCCCTGTTGCTGTGACAACTCGCCTAGTGACCTCCATAGTGATTGCCACACGGCGCAGCGTGGGGCTCTCAGCCACAGGAAGGGGCGGTTTTACAGTTTCGTTGGCACAGGAGTCAAGCAGTCTGGCGAAGGATGTATAGGACATCCGGTTCAGTGAGTGGCGCAGCATAGGATGAGCGTTAATCTGTAACAACACATGCTTCATTCTCATATACTATAATTTATTGTCATCAAAATATTCACCATTAATTACCAATCATTAACTAATACAAACTAATCACCAACTTTAATCAGTACTTAAAATATTTAGGCAACAGATGCTTTCTTTCTGTAGAGTGAGGAATCAGTGAGTGAGTGAATCAGTGAGTGAGTGAATCAGTGACTGATGATGAATCAGTGAGAGAATGAATTAATGAGCGAGAGAGTCACTCAGTATGAGAGAGTGACTCAGTGAGAGAGAATGAGTCAGTGTTAGTGAATCAGTGAGGGAGAATCAGTATGAGAGAATCAGTGAGAGAGAGAATCGACGTGAGGGAGAGACAGATTTCCTTTCGGCTTTTCCCCTTTTTCAGGGGTGGCCACAGCGAATGATTCACACATTTGATTTGGTTTTAGATTTTAGGTCGGATGCCCTTCCTGACACAACCCTTTAGCAAGGGACAGAAACACGCTGACAGCGTTGCAGCCCTCTCTTTACAAAAGTCAGCAATGGTTCTTCAACATGCCTCTCACCATAGACAGTGAGAGACATGGCCGGCCTTTGATAACCCAGTTAGCTGCACTGGGGGGACAGTGACAACCCTGTGGAGAGTGCTACTCGAAGCCCAGGCCATCACTGCCTCTATAGAATCAGCGAGTAAATGAATCAGTGAGAGAATCAGTGACAATGAATCAGTGAGAAAGAAAATCAGTTAGAAAATCAGTGAGAGGATCAGTGAGAGAGTGACTTCGTGATAGAATCAGTGAGAGAGAATCAGTGAGAAAGAGAATCAGTGAGAAAGAGAATCAATCAGAAAGTGAATCAGTGAGAGAGTGAATCATTGAGAGTGGGAATCAGTGAGAAAGGGAATCAGTGAGAAAGTGAATCAATGAGAAAGAGAATCAGAGACAGAGTGAAACAGTGAGAGAATGAATCAGTGAGACAGTAAATCAGTGAATGATGAGTGTGTACAGTGGTATGAAAAAGTATCTGAACCTTTTGGAATTTCTCACATTTCTGCATAAAATCACCATCAAATGTGATCTGATCTTTGTCAAAATCACACAGATGAAAAAACAGTGTCTGCTTTAACTAAAACCTCCCAAACATTTTCATATTTTAATGAGGATAGCATGCAAACAATGACAGAAGGGAAAGGAATAAGTAACTGAACCCTCTGCCTAAGGAGACTTAAAGAGCAATTGAAACCAATTTTTACCAAACAATTTAAGTCAGGTGTGTGCCCAATCACTGATGAGTGGCTTAAATCTGCCCTGCCCACTATAAAACACACACCTGGTACGAATTGTCTTGATGAGAGAATTTGGCACTGTTGCTTCTCTCCCAAGGAGTGGCTGTCCACCAAAGATGACGCCAAGAGTTCAGCGCAGAATACTCAGAGGTAAAAGAAAAAACCTAGAGTGTCTGCTAAAGACTTACAGAAATCACTGGCACAGTCCAATATCTCTGTGCACACATCAACTATATGTAAAACAATGGCCAAGAATGGTGTTCATGGGAGGACTCCAAGGAGGAAGCCACTGCTGTCTAAAAAACATTGTTGCTCGTTTAATGTTCGCAAAAAGGCACTTGGACACTCCACAGAAGTTTTGGAAAAATATTTTGTGGACTGATGAAACCAAAGTTGAATTGTTTGGGAGGAACACACAACGTCATGTGTGGAGGAAAAATGGAACAGCTCACCAACATCAACACCTCATCCCCACCGTGAAGCATGGTGGAGGGTGCATCATGGTTTGGGGCTGTTTTGCTGCCTCAGGGCCTGGACAACTTGCAATCATTAATGGAAAAATGAATTCAAAAGTTTATCAGGATGTTTTGCAGGAAAACCTGAGGCCGTCTGTCAGACAGTTGAAGCTAAAAAGAGGATGGATGCTGCAACAAGACAATGATCCAAAACACAGAAGTAAGTCAACTTCAGAATGGT
Source organism: Plotosus lineatus (assembly GCA_024760905.1). NCBI lineage: Eukaryota > Metazoa > Chordata > Actinopteri > Siluriformes > Plotosidae > Plotosus > Plotosus lineatus. Next base: position 5,951,180 of record CM045738.1, on the reverse strand, counting down.
TTCAGAAGAACAAAATACACGTTCTGGAGTGGCCAAGTCAAAGTCCAGACTTGAACCCCATTGAGATGCTGTGACATGACCTCAAGACAACGATTCATGCCAGACATCCCAAGAATCTGACTGAACTACAGCAGTTTTGTAAAGAAGAATGGGCCAAGATTAGTCCTGATCGATGTGCCAGACTGATCTGCAGCCACAGGAAGTGTCTGGTTGAAGTTATTGCTGCCAAAGGGGGGAGGGGGGGGGGAACAAAATATTAAATGTGATGGTTCAGTTACTTATTCCTCCCCTTCTGTCATTGTTTGTATGCTATCCTCATTAAAATAGGTTTTCATTATTCAAGAAAATAAATAAAAAAATAAAATAGGTTTTCTTTATCAGATCACATTTGATGGTGATTTTATGCAGAAATGTGAGAAATTCCAAAAGGTTCAGATACTTTTTCATACCACTGTATGAGCAGATGAATCAATGAAGGGACGGTTTCACATGGCAGGTGAATGTTCACTGTGCCCTCCTCACCTTCTCATTAATGGCGTCTCCCTCCGTGGTCAGCAAGTGGACGAGCTGCTGTATGACAGATTCTTTATTGTCCTCTGCGTAGAAACAATCAGGGTGAAACCAGATCATTCAGGATGAAGTCAGAGTAATGAATGTAAATACTGAGGAAATCAGGTTTGCAGTGTGGAATGAGGCAGATAGAGCAACAAGAATGAAGAGGAAGGCCAGAGGGTGTGTCCTTGTTACCGATGGGTGGAGTGGGTTCGGGTTTACTCGGCGATATCCTCCTCACACTTTGCTGAGCGATTCGATTCAATGTCTTTGCGACATCATCGTAGAACTCGGGAGGGTGCGCTGGAGCGAGAGCACAAATATTTACACAAATATTTCATATACCACATTATACATTTCATAAACATTATCATAATCATCATCTTCTTCCAATTTATTCCGGGGTCGGGTCGCCAGGGCAGCAGCCTAAGAAATGAGGTGAAGAAGTTCCTCTCCCCAGCCACTTCCTCCAGCTCTTCTGGGGGGACAGAGGCATTCCCAGACAAGCTGAAAGTTTATTCCTTCCGGCATGTTCTAGGTCGACCCCGGGGTCTCTTCCCGGTTGGACATGCCTGAAACACCACACCAGGGAGGCGTTCGGGGGCATTCTGACCAGATGCCCGAGCCA
>CM045738.1:5945000-5947500 GCA_024760905.1 Plotosus lineatus | reverse complement strand
CGCACCTGAAACATGTCCTTTCCTTCAGACGGCAAACGATGATGATTCTTAAAAGCCCGAGGAGCTGAACTTGGCTTTGAAATTTAAAGTTGAAAATTTTGACTATTTCATTCACGTTACGTCGGGGAACGTGAAGTGTTTCAGGTGTGGCATGGAAGGACATCTTATCCGCTCGTGCCCGGAGAGAGATGAAGCAAAGCGACGACCGTGCCCGAGCCCGCGGCCACGCACGAGGCCAAGGCGGCGGCCGCGCCCAAGCCCGTGCCCGCGGCAGCAACGGTGCTGGGGAAACCGACAACCAAACTTTTTGGAAGCCCTTCCAATTTGCACGAGACTTTTTCTCCAGTTTACCTTGGCTGACGAAATGGCACTAAAATCTTCGACAGTTTTGGTTAAAAAATTAACACCTCTCTGGTCATTGGCAGCAATGATAAGATCGTCCGCATATGCGGACAGTTTAAAAGTCGAAACGCAGTTCGGGACATTAATACCTGAGAGACCCGTTCTGAGTCGGTGCAGGAGAGGCTCTATTGCAGAGGAGTACAGCATGCCCGATAGGGGGCAACCCTGCCTGATACCCCTCTGCATTTTAAAAGGAGCGGTCAAACCACCGTTGATTTTTAATATACTCTCTAATGTCTCCATACAGGGTCCGAATCCAGGCAATGAGACCCGGGCTGAACCCAAAACCCTCTAGCCTATGCCATAGGTATGCGTGCTCGACCCGATCAAATGTCTTTTCGGAAAAAGGGTGGGATCCAGTACCTGGGAATCTACCTTGGCAATGAAAATAATGTAAATAAAAATTGGGAAAACGTTCTGGAGAAAGTGCAAGGGAGGCTCAAAAAGTGGAAATGGATTTTACCGAAAATGTCTTTTAAAGGTCGTGTTTAAATTATTAATAATCTGGTGGCTTCCATGCTGTGGCACCGTCTCTCCTGCGTGGACCCCCCCTTTGACCCTTCACGCGAAAGTCCAGGCCGAGATCATCAGTTGTTTCTGGAACAAGCTGCACTGGGTCCCGCAGAGTGTCCTCTTCCTCCCCAAAGAGGAAGGGGGACAAGGTCTTATACATCTGGCCAGCAAAGGAGCAACGTTCAGGCTCCGATTCATCCAGAGACTGCTGACCGGACCGAGAGACTTGGTGTGGAGGCACACAGCGCAAGCGGATCTAGCCCGGTGCCGGGAGCCGGGGCTGCAGGACTCTCTCTTAATCTCTTAAGCAAACACGACCTAAAAGTTTTTCCAGAGTTTTATCAAAGCCTTTTTAAAATCTGGGGACTTTTAAAAAGAACAGAACACAAGCACACGGCTTACGCTTCTGGACTTTAAAGGAGCCTGTCGGCGGCACATGTCACCACACTGGGTCACGTGCTTGACCTGTGTGGTCCACAGCTAGAGGATGCCGCTGCTCTCTCTTCCGCTGTCGGGGTGTCTTTGGTGAGACGACTGGAAAGCATGCTGAGGCTCTGGAAGGACCAGCTCTCCCCAGACGAACACTCCAGCATCGTCTCCAGGACCGACAGCGTTTTACCCCACGGAGACACGGACCCCTTTCCCGTCGACAGCCTCGCCCCGGATTTTAAGCACTGCTCTGGTTGGTTTTTAGAACATGGTGTGTCAGGGCCTATAAAATTGTGCAACACCTCAGGTAAAACAATGTACAGACTGATGGTAAAAGTGTTAAATAAAGAGAAAGTAAGGGGTCGGACTGACACACCATGGAGGGTCCACCTGGGTTTGAAACCATCCAACCCTCATGGAGAGCGCTGTACAAACCACCATTGACAAAAAGGGTTGGAGACTTACAATGGAGAATTTTACATGGTGCTGTCGCAGTTAATAGTTTTGTGAACATTTTAAATCCGGGTGTTGATGAAAGGTGTCCGTTCTGTTCCCTGAGAGAGACGGTGTTTCATTGTTTCCTGGACTGCAGCAGGCTGCAGTCCCTGTTTATGTTGTTGTCGAGGCTGTTCTGTACTTTTGGCGTGGTTTTTACGAAACACATTTTTATTCTGGGTTTTAGATCCCAACAAAAAATGAAGGCCAAGTGTCAACTCCTGAACTTCCTCCTTGGCCAATCAAAAATGGCCGTCTACCTGAGCAGGAGGAGAAAAATAGAGGGTTCACTGGACTGTGATATTAAAACAATTTTAATCAAAATGATAAAGAGCAGGTTGATGATTGATTTCAATTATTATAGCTTGATGAAAGATTTGGAGTCCTTTGAGAAAGTGTGGTGTGTAAATGATGGTTGATGTTCTGTGAAGGAGGAGAAGCTGCTGTTTTCAACAATGTTGGGTTAAAGGAACTGACTCTGATTATGGAAATACTTTTTCTGTTGAGATCAAGGGGGTTAAATCTGTTGGGGTGGTTTTGTTGTTTGTTTATTTATTCATTTCTTTGTTTATTTTACTTTTTATTTTTCCATTTATTTATTTTTGTGTGTAATGGCTTTATTTTCCACATTTAATGTACCTTTTCTGTTTATGCTTTACGA
>CM045738.1:5827500-5942500 GCA_024760905.1 Plotosus lineatus | reverse complement strand
CTCTCTTCCCGGTTCCTGGCTCTCATTGTTGCATACAGCTTACAAATCCGCCAACTAAACACTTGTAAGCTTCTATTGATTTGTAAGCTTTTAACTGTTTGCCAGGAAATGGAGACGGCCGTGGACAAGATATGTACAAAGATCCAAGAAGGCAAAAGCAGGAAGGGAAGAACAGTCGCATTCGAACACATTCCTAAACATTGATTGCGGCATTAGATATGGACCCCAGCTGCTTTATTTTACTCAGATGCCCCGCCCTCTGGTCACCTGTCAGATGATTGACGTCTGATAATATTTTCGTGTCATCGCTTTTGCCTTCGATACTCTCGCATAATTTTGCTTTCGCTGTCATTATCGGTTGTTGTTGAAGCCATGCTGAGTGAATCGTGTGTGTGTGTGTGTGTGTGTGTGTGTGTGTGTGTGTGTGTGTGTGTGTTATGGATCACGCTTGCCGTCCAAGATGGCGCATGAAGGTATTGGAATCACGTGACTGCAAAACCTCAATAAAGCCTCACTTAACCTTGAAAGTGCTGCGGGGCAGTCCATGATCAGGCTGTGTTGTTACGGCGGAGATGAAGAGTGTGTGAGCATCAGAAACACATTTCAGTCGAAAAACCTGTTCCACATTTTCAGCTTCACAGAATTCACCTGAACTACAACAGGTTTCTCCTCATTCCTTCATTATCACATTCATTCATATTCATACCTCACACACACTCCTCTCACACACACACACACACACTCCTCTCACACACACACACACACACTCCTCTCACACACACACACACACACTCCTCTCACACACACACACACACACACACACACACACACCTGTCACACACACACACACACACACACACACACACACACACCTGTCACACACACACTCCTGTGTCACACACTCCTCCCACACACCCTCCTCTTACACACAAACTCCTCTTCCACACACACTCCTCCCACACACACACACTCCTCTCACACACACTCCTCCCACACACACACACTCCTCACACACACACACACACTCCTCCCAAACACACTCCTCCCACACACACACACACACACACACACACACACACACACACACTCCTCCCCACACACACTCCTCCCATACACACACTCCTCCCACACACACTCCTCTCACACACACACACTCCTCTCACACACACACACACACACACTCCTCCCACACACCCTCTCACACACACACTCCTCTCACACACTCCATCCACACACACTCCTCTCTCTCTCACATTCCTCTCACACACTCCTCCCACACATACTCCTCTTACACAAACTCCCCCCACACGCACTCCTCTCATACACACACACACACACACACACACACACTCCTCCCACATACACTCCTGTCTCTCTCACACTCCTCTCTCTCACAATCCTCCCACCCACACTCCTCTCTTTCTTACATTCCTCTCACATACACTCCTCCCACACGCACTCCTCCCACACGCACTCCTCTCATATGCACGCACTCCTCTCACACGCACACACACTCCTCTCACACCCTCCTCCCACACACTCTCACACACACTCATCCCACACACACTCCTCCCACATGCACTCCTCTCACACACACACATACTCCTCCCACACACACCTCTCACACACACACACACACTCCTCTCACACGCACTCCTCCCACATGCACTCCTCTCTCACACACACACACACACACTCCTCCCACACACACACCTCTCACACACACACACTCCTCTCACACGCACTCCTCTCACACACACTCCTCCCACACACACTCCTCACACACACTCATCCCACACACACTACTCCCACACACACTCCTGTCTCACACTCCTCTCACACAGACTCCTTTCTCTCTCTCACATTCCTCTCACACACTCCTCTCACTCTCTCACACACCCACACAATTCTCTCTCACACACTTGGTGCTCTCTCTCTCTCTCTCTCTCTCACACACACACACACACACACACACACACAAACACACACTCATTTCTCTCTTACACATTCCTTTCTCTCTCTCTCACACACCACTCTCTCTCTCTGTCTTTCTCTCTCTCCCTCTCTCTCTCTCTCTCTCTCTCTCACTCACACACACACACACACACACACACACACACACACAGATGTTTTACAGACAATTAAACGGTAAAACTTACGGAAGCTGTTGGTTGGTGGCATTCCTGTGTCTTTTGCTGAATCTCACTCTCTTACATACACTCTCTCTCTCTTTCTCTCTCTCTCTCTCTCGCTCTGTCTCTCTCACATAAACAGACACACACTCACTCTCGGCTCTTTTTTGCCTCTGGAGGAAACACTAGAGGAGTAGAAACCTTCAGTGGTTCCTGTTTGGTGCAAAAACGTATTTGCGTTAAAGCCAATCCCATATCACACACACACACACACACACACACACACACACACACACAGCTTGTTACACAACGCTGGAATAACGTGTTACGACGTGCTGAATCTCCTAATTGGCGTGAATAATAATGAAGATGGTAATCTGGGTTTTTCCTTCACACCTCCTCCTTTTGAAGAAATTCTCTGTGAATAATGTTTTTGGAACTGAAGGATTCGTCAGTATGAAACTGTTACTGTTATACGACGACATGAGGATTACCTCATTATTTCTTTTAACACAAACAGGAGATCTGATAAAGTTTTACTCTTGAACTGATCCTTGACCCAGAACTCGACCCGGGCCGATACCAATAAAACAGCGCGTAACATTTCAGAACTCAATAAGACTTTCCTTTTTTAAAAGATTATGGTGGCATAGTGATATCATGACCATCTCACAGTAAGGAGGTCCTGGGTTTTATTCCCAGGCTCAGCGTGGACGTTTCTGTCTGGAGTTCCATGTTCTTGCGTGGGTCTCCTCCGGGTACTCCCGTTTTCTCTCATAGTCCAAGGACATGCATAGTGTACCATGCCTTCATCCAGAGCTAGCTAAGATGGGCTCCCACCTCCTCGTTACCCGAAAAGGATTTGAACAGTTTGGTGAATGAGTGAATGGCAGACTGAATATTTCTGAAATATTTATGCATAGAGACGTTCAGTGTGTCGGAGTCGCTGGATGTGCTGATTTTGGATGATTAAAGATGGTTAAAGAATAAATATCAGCTGATGCTCATAAGAACAGTGTTATTCTTCTGTCTGCAGTTTAATAATGATTCAACGTGTTTGCTTTTAAATTTTCTTATTTATTTATTTTTTTTATTTGTTTCAATAGATGTAATTTTAAACACAACACAACTGTTCCACAGAGTTCTGTGTGTGTGTGTGTGTGTGTGTGTGTGTGTGTATGAGACGTGGAAGTGAAAGTGATCACTTTCACACTTGGCTCACATCATTCGTGCGGAATCGGACATGGAAGTTCCAACGTGTTCACATTTCAGCTTTTCTACCTGGGAAATCCAATAATATCACACTGTAGTTCCGAGCTCCACCTCTTTCTTTGTGCGCGTGCACATGTGTGTATGTGCATGCGTACGTGTGTGTGTGTGTGTGTGTGTGTGTGTGTGTGTGTGTGTGTGTACATGTGTCCGTGTAGGTGTGTGTGTGTGTCTGTGTTTGTGTGGGCACGCACGTGGGTGTGTGTGTGCGTATGCATGTGTGTGTGTGTGTGTGTGTGTGTGTGTGTGTGTGTGCATATATATGTGTGTGTGTGTGTGTATGTGTGTGTGTGTTTGTGTGTGTGTATGTGCATACACGTACATGTGTGTGTGCATACGTGTGTGTGAGTATGTGTTTGTGCGTACATGTTTGTGTACGTGTGTACGTGTGTGTGTATGTGTGTGCATGAGTACGTGTGTGTGTGTTGTGTGTGTATGTGCGTACGCGTACATGTGTGTGTGCATATGTGTGTGTGAGTACGTGTTTGTGCGTACATGTTTGTGTACGTGTGTACGTGTGTATGTGTGTGTGTGTGTGTGTGTGTGTGTGCATGAGTATGTGTGTGTGTTGTGTGTGTGTGCGTGAGTAAGTACGTGTGTGTGTGTGTGAGTAAGTACGTGTGTGTGTGTGTGTGTGTGTGTGCGTGTGTGTATGTGTGTGTGTGTGTGTGTGTTTAATATCACACAATATGAACACCATGAATTAATGAATTACAAGCTTAGTATCCCTAACTCACCTGCTCTGCATCTTGTTTTTGATCTGTATCTGTTTACCACAGCAATAAGAAACAGAAGAAGGGAAATGATTTTAAGAGAAATAATAATGATGGCGATGTTATTAATAGCATGGCGGCAGGTGCAGGGCTCATTGTCTCTCGCGGACAGGAGGAAACCGATGATTTCTGAGAGAAACCAGCGTATTGCATTTGTACTGGTTCTACCGGGAACTGAATGGAAACATTACTCACAATTCGTGGGCTCTCTTCAAAACTTCTGATTTTTGCCATGATTATCGTCATGACCTCAAAGCGGCAACTCAACATCAAATGAGTTTACATGAAAACATCTTCACTAATGTAGAACTACTAAAAGGCAGAAACACAAAACCCAGTGTTCTGAGGGTGTGAGTGTGACATGAGAGTGCGTTATCACGCTAAAGCATTTTCACAGTCCTCTTCACATCTGAGGTCCATTAAATCAGGATTATTGTTTCAAAATCTCTATCATCGAAAGGTTCTTATACCAATAAATACACAATGGTACCTCCATATAAAAATAATCAACAAAAGCTATCAGCTTGGCCTGAGAATATACACACAAGTTAAATTTGGGGCAAATTTGAGTCTCTCAGTTGAAAAGTTCTCAGAATCCAAATTAAATTATTTTTCTATGAGGATGTTTGTTCTGAAGACGTTTCTATTATTATTTATTTAATATTATCGTATTTCCAGAATACGATAAGCATCTCTTGTTAACTGAATCCTGCAACATCCCCGATCGGTTCTGATACGGGCCAACCTGAATCCACGTGAGAGAAGTGACCGTCCAAAATGTCCACTCCGACTGTTCCCTCTCTCTCGCTGTCTCTTGTAATAATAAGAAATGTATTTTTCTCAATCAGATTTTATAAACAACATCCAGGTGTATAACTTTAGAGCAAAACGTATCTGAACCAGGTTCTGAAATGTTGATTACACGAGTGTGTGAATGTGTCGGTCCAATAGGGTCCACGCTGAAATCCTGGTTTCTTCCATCAGTAAATTAACACAAAGTATATTTCTATCAAAAAAAGCTCATCAGATAAAATTCGATCGGATAAAATCTCAGTTTGGTTCATGTTTTATAACAGTACGTTTAGAATCGAACTGGTATTAAGGGAAAAACCAGGCATGCTCTTATTCACACAATCCAAAGTTAAATTCATACATTTATCTCCGGCAATGAGAACATTACTGAAAAGATTTACAAACCAGATATCAAACGCCGCGCGTCACCTGTCTGTACAGGTGTGACTCATTAAGAAACTTTGAATATTGAAGCGGTGCTAAACTTAAAACTTAAAACAGTTAAACACTTCATTTTTCCACTGCAGATGCTATAAAAATAGTTTTATGCAATAAACCAAAATAATACATTTCATGATTAAAAGAATCTGTGCAAGGTCACTTTTAACCCCTCCCCCCATATTTTTGGTAATTCAAAGCCACACCTGTACGGCTTGCTCAATAAATATTTAAGATTTTTCGAATGTTATTGGTTTACTGCATAACCACCATCTCTGACATAATGTCCAAAAATTACAGCAAAATATTCATTCATTGTGAAGCTATCATGGTTTTTGAAGAGAAAAAATTCGGAGAAATCTGTATAACAAACCTGTACCGTCGGTTTCAGCACGCCTGATATCTTACTGTCTGTCATCCAACAATTTAAAATTCCCCTGCACTGCAGGTCACACCCTTTGTTTCAATCAGAGTCTCTTCTTGGTCTATTCTGGACATTCTTTTAGATTTCCCGACTTTTTTTTTATTTCTCTTCACGTTATGGACAAAATATCACTGAAAATTTTGGGAGTGAAACTCGCGTGTTTACGAGCATGCGGCCATGTTGAAAACAGTCACAACTGATTGGCTGTAGCAGACATATTCTCAATGACACATAAGAAAAATAAACCAATCAGATGTCTTCTTTTAAATATTATGCACATCAGCGTGAATAAACTGAGGAATGGATTTCTGTTGATAACACTGAAACGATGAGGAAGATCCGAGCAATAGGAGTGGAGACAGACTAAATTAAAATACAAGATTTGAGGGAGACATTATACGACAAATCTGATGGCATAGCATACATAACTTTAATTTTAACACAGTTTACATGTGTTTAAACTTAAAAATCACATCAGATGTTGTAGAAATATAATCACTCTATATGAAAGCACAATTACCTAATATTTGAAAAAAAAAACTTTTTTGTGGAATTTTATACCTGCTTAACCCGTTAACTTTGAAATCTTACTATTGACAATGACACACATAGAGTCGACCCTCTACTTATGAAATTAATCCGTTCCAGCGCCTTTTTCGTAGCCTGAAGTTTTCGTAAGTAGCATTTTATATGTAAAACACGTGATTTGTTCCAAGGCTCCCAATACTACCCCATGAACCCTTTAAAAATGATAAAAGTACAGCAATTTGTATGAAATACGTGAAAAAAGTCAAAGAAAATGATTTACCTTTTTAAAAATCTCTCGAACCTCCCATGCGACGCTTTAAAATCCGGGGTTGCTGGTCTGAAGAACCCTCACCCCCACCGTCCTTCACGAGGTCCTTAAATATGGCGGTTGCTTTTGCCGAAATAATCGCCTCCATCACTGTATCTGTCTGTCTTCCTTTCAGCTTTTTCCCTTTTTTACTCGGGAGTCGCCACAGCAAATCATCTGATTCGCACGTTTTTGATTTGGCAGAGGTTTTTACGTCGGATGCCCTTCCTGTCACAACCCTTTTAGCAAGGGACAGAAACAAGCTGACGACTTTGCAGCTCCTCTTTACGAAAGTCAGCAATGGTTCTTTTACATGCCTCTCACCATAGACAGTGACAGACATGGCCCGCCTTTGATAACCCAGTTAGCTGCACTGGGGGGGGGGGGGGGGGCGGTGACAACCTTGTGGAGAGTGGGACTCGAACCCCCAACCTCCATCACTGTATCTCCACTTTAAATGCCTCCTTCTGCTTCAATCTCGTCCCGATTGTAGAGTGGTTTCGGCCGTACTCCTTTGCGATTTCGCTCAACCGCATCCCACTTTCCTATTTTTTTTATCTCCTGCTTTACTTCAATTGATAACGGAGCCCACTTCTTTTCGGTGTCTCCGGGAATCACTTTCTTGGGCTCCATGATGGATAACAAAATATAACGCTGCAATGATAACGCTCAAAAAAACTCACGAGCCAACAGTCCTGTTCAATTCTCCTTCACGAGTGTGACAAGCAGGAAGTATGGGTACTGGAATGAGTACAGTTCAGCTCCCTCCTGGCCAATGGGAGGCCAGCGGGGCAGGATGTTTGGAAACAGCCAATGAGAGAGCAACTCGCGCCATTCAAACATTAAAACAATGGGCGTTTGGCACTTTTCGTAAGAAGAGGTTGTTTCGTATCTATAGGATGAAAATTTAGGAAAATGTTTTTCGCAACCTGGATTTTTCGTATTCGCAGGTTTTCGTAAGTAGAAGGCCGACTGTACTTTAAAAGGCCACAACGTCCAAGAAAATAACATTACAGCCAAAATACAAAACATTTTTATAACCCTGAACAATTACAACTTAAAAAACTAGCAAATTAAAAACCTTTATTTTTGACCCATTTGGGATTGATTGCTCTGAGACAGTGAAAATGCCCTGAATATGAAACTGGGTTCGGCCTAAAAAAATATGCTGTTTCACCTCAAAAGTTAAAAAAATAGGGGCAGTAGGTTGCCTTTAATATTTTTCCTCACGAGTATATATTATATCCCATAATAATTTATTTCAATACTCAAGTGTCCAAAAGCATAATTACAGTATTGTGGATTTATAAATGTGAACAATAAACTGCTCTTAGGTTTGAGTACAGATTGACATACAGCTAAACATCAGTCAAGTTAAATGCTCTGAAATAATCAACACACACTATGAGCACAATCTTTTTAAGATTTTTTAATCTTACAACCCCCCCCCCCCCAGGGCACTAACTGGGCTATCACAGGCCGGCCGTGTCTCTCACTGCCTATGGTGGGAGGTTCATGTAAAAGAACCATTTCTGACTTTCGACAAGAGGAACTGCACAGCCGTCAGCGTGTTTCCGCTCTGCGATGGCCTGGGTGTACTCTGCCCTCGACCGGAGTCGGCTGGAATGGGCGCCAGCCTCGCTGCCACCCTAATTAGGATTAAGCGGTTACAGAAAATGAATGAACGAATGAATAATCTTAAAGTGTGGATTATTCTCCACAGTATTGGTCCAAGTGTCACGCAAAGCCAATAGAATACAGTGTTGTAACTGGCTGCACACTAACACCCCTTTCTCATTGGCTGATTCTGCAAACCACAAAATCACAAAGTGCCAGCATTGACTCCAACATCACATAAACAAAATAACCTGCTGGCAGGTGCCATGAGACATGAAAAAACCTGAGAGTTAGGTTGGTTTAGTTCATTTTTTTCACACACCACAAAAACTTTTAGGTCGGCACTATTTTGCCGAGTCGGCCGGGTTAGGGGAAACATTGCATTTTTTATGCCTTCGAGTCTGTGTTCAATAAAACTCTTATATAAGTATGAGATTAGTCACCAGTGGAAGGGTCAACTGTTTTATGGCGCTGATAGGGTAGTGTATATCATTATTATAACACAGATACTATCCATTATCCCCAGGGTTTGAACTCAAGCCCTCTTCCATCTCTGTTCTTGGGGAAAAAAATAGTGTTATAAATCTGTTTATAAATATCTCTTCCTATAAATATTTCAGCATGTGTGTCATTGTTAGTTCTTATATTTAGTATTGTAAAATGAAAATTGTGTGTGTGTGTGTGTGTGTATATATATATATATATATATATATATATATATATATATATATATATATATATATATGATTTCATATAGTAGGGATGTGAAATGTGAAAATCAATATTGAAGGGCTGTATTAAGATCAATATATTGGAAAGGATTTGTAGAAAATAAATAGCTTTCCAAAAATATTTGGATGGTATTCCTGAGATTAAAATTCAGAAATATATGTCATTTAAATATCACAACAACTGCACTGTGGTACTGGAATACAACAGATTTAACTGGGAACCTCTGAGTGATATCTATGCAGGCAGACCTTGAACACCCTGCTACACATCAGTATGCATTTTGCTCAAATATTCCTAAAACCTTCTCTACATGGAGATTTATATATATATATATATATATATATATATAAAAAATAATTAAAAACTGTTTCCTAAATGTATTAGAAACTTACCTTCAGGTTTGTGCTAGTGACTGCTAGATGCAAAATTGAAATGTACGTACTACAGTATCTTTACTTCTATAAATGGGACTACAAACAGCTGAAGAATGAGGCTGTGGGGAATGTTTACTACGTCATCGGTGTTTTTCACGCTCCCATTAAATAAACAAGCACAAAATAGCAGTTCGTGTAGGGGTAGAGAGAGAAGCCTGTATGTGTGGGCGGGGCAATTCGTAAACCTACAGTAGTACCGTGTTTCCCCGAAAATAAGACAGGGCTTATATTAATTTTCCTACCAAAATATGATACTAGGGCTTATTTTTAGGTGATGATGTATTTTACATTTTTTTCTATTACATGTCTTATAATATATCTTTGTCTTTATATATTCTTATTTCGTTATATTTCTTTATTTTTTTAAATATTTTAATATCGAGCGATTTTAGCAATTTTTATGGACGCAAGTGTTTGTCCTCGTCTTAAAGCAGTCGCTGCCGTCATCGATACGCAAGGATTGATGCTTTGAGAGCGTACCCTAGGTAAAGCTGCCTAATAGAGGAGTCAGCGCTTTCACCTAGAGCCCTAGATTGAGTGAGTAGCAGGCCAATGAATTGCTGCCGCTCTCAACTAGGGCTTATTTTAAGGGGAGGGCCTATATTAAAATCATCTTGTAAAATCACGCTAGGTCTTATTTTATGGTTAGGTCTTATTTTCAGGGAAACACGGTAGTTGTTAAAGAAAAGCATGATGGTTTAAATGGAAAAAGTTTTCAATCTCTCTCTCTCTCTCTCTCTCTCACACACACACACACACACATACAATAACAATCTATTTATAGTACAGAAAAAACTCCTATGGATTGTGAAGAATGTGTTGTTATTACTAGTTTCACTCCAGAGGGCGCTCTTAACATCTTACAAACTTTACTGAGCACACATTTGCACTTTAACGCTTTTAATAAAGCTCATGATGCATTTCTGTAAATATTTCCGATTACACAAATTAGAAAGATGTGAGGTGTACAAAATCTAAAGTAATATGGGTTTTCAGTCATACCTGTGGTAATGATTCCAGTGTCAGTACGACGGCGAGTCGGCCATTCAACTGTGTGGAAGTCCAGCTCCGGATTCACAGATAAAAGATACGCCGGTTTCGGTGCGTAGCTGCTAAAATGTGTACAACGGCTTACGCCCAAAACTTTACCGGCTTCAAACACCACAGATCTAAACGCTGAGGTAAAAACGTCGGGGTGTTTTTTGTTTGTTTGTTTTTGTTTTTTTTTTAAGTAAAGATTGCAAAATGTTATTATTATTTTCTCTCAGTCGGGTGATTAATGGAGAATCCCGCAGAGTTCTGTGTGTAAAAGTGATGTTAGCTCATGTTCCAGGTAAACAAACTCCTCGAATCTCACACCGTCATTCTGCTCTGTGTGGGGGACTCCTGACTCAGGCTCCGCCCACTGTTGGATTATTATTGGATGCTGAGTGACTTCCTTCCCCCAGTGCACGAACTGGGTTATCACAGGCGGGCCAGGTCTCTCACTGCCTGTGCTCAGAGAGGTTCGTGTGAAAGAACCGGCGCTGACTTTGGTAAAGAGGAGCTGCACAGCCGTCAGCGTGTTTCTGTCCCTCGCTAAAGGGCTGTGACAGGAAGGGCATCGACCTAAAAAACCGATGAACCAAATCAAACGTGTGAATCATTGTCTGTGGCGAGCCCTGAGAAAGGGGAAAGCCGAAAGGAAATCTCATCGAGTCACTTCCGTGTGGTGAGTCATCAGAGACACGAACGCACACAATACTCCGGTTGCTATGCAACGCCGCTCGATGACGAAATCAAGTTTTTTTTGCAAGCAGAGTTTTTATTGGAATTAGTCCGTGTAAATAAACAAATAAAAAGCTGAAATGGCACTTTTAAAAGTATTTGTTCTTAACCTAACATTAAAAATGAATTATGTCCATCTCTGCCTTCTTCAGTAAAGTTCACTATAGAATATTAAAGCATCTTTAAACGGTTCGTGTGGAAAGTACTGTCATCTGCAATCACGAGCTTTCATATTTACCGTAATTACATGATAATACTCGCATAAACATTTATTCACATCTATAAACAATAACAATAAAAAAAAAAGAGGAGCAGTGGTGGTCTAGTGGTATAGGGTGCTGGATCACTGATCCAAAGGTTGGGGGTTCGAGTCCCACTCTCCACAGGGTTGTCACTGTCCCCCCAGTGCAGCTAACTGGGTTATGAAAGGTGGGCCATGTCTGTCACTGTCTATGGTGAGAGGTTCATGTAAAAGAACCATTGCTGACTTTCGTTTCGTAAAGAGGAGCTGTAAAGTCGTCAGCGTGTTTCTGTCCCTTGATAAAAAGGGTTGTGACAGGAAGGCCATCCGATGTAAAAACCTCTGCCAAATAAAACGTGCAAACTGTGGCGACTCCCGAGTAAAAAAGGGAAAAAGCTGAAAGGAAGACAGACAAACGATAGCAATAAATTACTATTTGTTCTATTTCTCTCCTAGAAATCCAGTAAATGTTTATCAGTTCTCATTCATTCATTTCTTGAACCGCCAAACATCCAACGTTATTAAAGATACTGTACGTCAAAGATATAATCAACTCCAGGCTAGTGTAACGAGGCTCAGTTACTGTTCTCACACTCTGTGTTGCTTATTTTACTGTAAACAATAATCCCTGAGTCTTTTAATTTCTCTTGTTCTACGACAATCTGCTAAATGCACAATTTATTCAAGAATCGTTTAAAGTCCAGCTTCAGCCCCGTATCTGAGCCTAACTGCATCCATTGCATAATTTAACTAAATTAAACTAGGAGCCCCCATGGAAAGTGCAAAGTCCCACCAAGGCAGCCCATTTCTCTCCGTATTGTCTTGTGTGCAACGTGCACATCTGGACAGCCCTTTCTGCTGATGTGCACATTTGAGGCCTATCAAAGCAAAGTGGGTATTAAGTCTAAAATGATTAACTTTTAGTCATTTGGTACTATTTTGTCGCTGATATCATCAGCTTTACATTGATCCAGGATGCTCTAATGGATGAGGTAGTCTTAGAGTCTCTAACCAAAACCTGCCAGGAATGTTTAGCCCTTGAAACAACTTTGGGGAAAATTTGTATTTAAATTTTATAAGGTGTTAAATCATTTTGGACTTAATAACCACTTTTCTGTGATGGGTCACATTTGGGATAGCTAAGTGGGTTATCAAAGGTGGGCCATGTCTGTCACTGTCTATGGTGAGAGGTTGATGCAAAAGAACCATTGCTGACATTCGTAAAGAGTAGCTGCAAAGTCGTCAGTGTGTTTCTGTCCCTTGCTAAAAGGGTTGTGACAGGAAGGGCATCCGCAAAAAAAATCTCTGCCAAATCAAATGTGCGACTCAGATGATTCGCTGTGGCGACTCCCGAGTAAAAGGGAAAAGGCCGAAAGGAAGACAGACAGACAGACATGTGCAGATGTCATCTGATAATTTTTATGTAATCGTTGTAGTCTTTATTTATAAAGTTGAGCTCAAATTAAAATTGTCGCTATTGTACAATGTTGAATAATCCTTTAAAAAGAAGAACAATAGATAGTAAATGCAGAGAAGTACAATACAGTCGACTCTAAATCAACATGAACCTGGTAAAGTGTCAGAGTTATTTGAACCACTAGGTGGAGTTTTGAGCCCTTCTTAGTGTGCACCCAACCTCACAGAGTGATGATGTGAAGTTGAGGTCAGTGAGGGTGAACATCATCATCACAATCATCTTCTCATTAAATGATGATTTTTATAAATAAAATGTATGATCCCTCGTTAGCTTGCCTTAAAGTGTATAAGACAAAATAACAGCATGCTTGAGATGTTGCAGATAAAGCACAAAAAGCAGAATAGCCCTTATTGAAGGATGATGCTGGGCTGCCATGGCAACCTTTACTGTACACGATACTGATGTGTGTTGTAGTGCATTAGTGGTGTAAGTGTTAAGTTTATAATCATTGCAAATGTCCTCGAGTCCAAAGATCACCAAAGAAGATTTTTTTGTTTGTAAACAAATGTGAATTATTTTTTATTTAAATAATAGTGGTTTCATAGTTTATTGAAAGTGTAAACACATCATGTGCACATACACAGTGTAATACAAAACTCTCTTCTCAGCCATCACATGTACATATAGGACATTTTCAAGGAAGATTAAAGAATTAGATTTCTCTGTAAACGAGGCACGCATGTCCTCGCTCGTCCCCCCCCAAACCCCGTCCAGCGTCAGAACCAGACTAGACACTGGTACAAGGATTGGGAGACGACGAGGAGACCAGAGGAGTAGAAGTACGCAGGATGAAAAGCATTGCTGGACGGCTGTGGATGAGACGAATGATAACACAAGTGCAGCATCAATAAAAACAAAGTAATAAGTCAACAAGGATTCATTAAAAAGAAAAGTACGTTTAAAATAAAATGATAAAGTGTGCTGTTCCTGTTCCTGCAGCTCCACACTGAGACCTAAAGTACAGAGGCATTCACATCAAACCTTCAGTGAGAGTAACGTCAGGACGATAGAGGAAGAGAAGAAAACATCTGATCACCATTCTGAGAAAATACTGCGAGGCAGAGAAGAGAGAACTGAGAAGCATCAAGCAAACATCCGGAGATAAACACCATCAGCACCTACAACCCTCCGCACCCTCAGAAAAGAAAACTACATGTGCAACCCAGCACTGACGCGCTCCTGAAACTTTTACTGAACTGATAAGATCATTTCTGTCTGTCTCTCTCTCTCTCTCTCTCTCTCTCTCTCTCTCTCTCTCTCTCACACACACACACACACACACACACACACACACACACACACACACACACACACACACGCACACACACTTGCAGACCTTTTATCAGGATTTCGCTTCATCTCTGCTGGTCCTCACTCCCTGTGTCCTCAGTGCAATCGTCTCCGCTCTGCATCTCAGTCCTCTTGTCCCCTTCATCCCCACTTGCTTTATTTAGCTGCTGCACTTCCTGTGTGTTAGCCCCACCCTCTGTACCCAACCCATCCCCTGTCCCAGAGCACTTCTGCTTCACCCTGTCCCTCAATTCTTCTATATGTCCCTAGCCTACGTATTGCTTTCCAAATCACTGTATCCCCCCCCCAACACACTAACCAACAGGGACCAACACAGCCAGGCGGGGCACTTCCTCTTCAACAGGAAGCTAGCATAATACACACACAAAAAAAAGAAGAGAGAGAGAGAGAGAGAGAGAGAGAGAGAGAGAGAGAAGCAAAGAGGGAAGATAGATTGATAAAGACAATTGGAAGAAAGAAAAATAAGTAAGATGCAAGAGAGGGAGAGATGGATAGAGAGACAGAGAAAGAGTGTGTGAGATAAAGACAAATACAGTAAAGGGAAAGAAAAACAAAAAAAGACAGAGTATGAGAGCAAGTACAGAAATAAAAAGACAAAAGATACAGAGAGAAAGAGACAGGGACAAACAGAGAGAGACAAAGAGAAATATGTAAAGAGAGAGGGAGAGAGAGAGACAAAGTAAGACAGAGAGACAGACAGATACACAGAGAGAGAGAGAGAGAGACAGTGAGGTACAGAGAGAGAGACAGAAGGATACAGAAAGAAAGGGAAAGAGAGAGAGAGACAGACAGACAGACAGTGAGGTACAGAGAGAGACAGAAAGGGACAGAGAGAGAGAGAGAGAGAGAGAGAGAGATGTTATCAACAGCTGTAATAAAGTTGTTGAACTGTTGTTAATTCCTGATATTGTTCTCGTGTTGTTTGTGTTTATTCATCATCAATACAATAAGATTTGTAATAACATGAACAAGTCTTCATGTGTAGTGTAATAATCTGATTGGACAGATTTGATTTAAATGGTAAGCAATAGTGACTTTACTCCTGTGTGTGTGTGTGTGTGTGTGTGTGTGTGTGTGTGTGTGTGTGTGTGTGTGTGTGTGAGTGAGAGAGAGACAGAGAGACAGAGAGATGAACTGATAGTGGGCATGACCAAGATGTCTGAGATGTCTGAGATGAGCTGAGTGGTAGATAAAGCGCTGTAGGTCTGTGGGGGATTGTGGGAGACGTGACGGCGTGTTTGCAGCTCGTTAACAGCAACTTGAACCATTAAAACCTCATCAGAGGGAACGTCGTGAGAAAAATGCATCTGAATGAGATGGCTGGGACATCATTATGTACTCCTGACACACACACACACACACACACACACACACACACACACGTACACACACATGCACGCACACACACACACAGAAATGTGGATGTTTATTATTTGGAGATGAAACGTTGATGTTTTTCACTGAGGAGGTGAATCTAGAGTCGAATGTGAGAGAGAGAGAGAGAGAGAGAGAGAGAGAGAGAGAGGAAAAATTAAAGATCAAATATTTTGCTCGAAGGAAATTGTTACGTTCCTGTGAGTATCGGCACGATGTGTAGAACGTGTTACTCTCAGTGTGGAGTTTATATTTTATGATAAAATGTCCCGAATCAACACTGCGGGACAGACCAGCCAATAGCCGCGTGTGAGGTCCGTACATAACGATCTCAGCCCGAGGGCTTTACCAGACCGAGCTGAAGGCGTGGCGAGACTTCTCAGTACAGGCTGAGCTGAAGGCTTCGCTGGAACTTGGCTTTGAACCGTCAGAAACCACCTTTCATCCGTATTTGTGATGATTTGGAACCTTCAGCTTGTTTTCCTTCCTTTTGCCGAGCCATTCCCGGGACCCTGTGAACTCTTTCTTCTTCTGCAAAGTTTCTTCCGGGCTTTTGCTTGATTCCAGTCCTGTTCTGTGGACGCTGGTACAGATGATGGCTCAGTGCGGCCAGCTGGTCAGACATGTACAGATACTCGAGATGACCCTGTGTGTAGTGTTACCCTGTGAATAGCTCATGAGTCGAACACCGGTCCGAAACACACGCCCACTCACGCTCACATCTGGGGGCCTTTAAGAACAGCCAGTTATCCAGCTGTGGATGTTATTGGACTGTGTGAGGAAACCGGAGTACCCAGAGAAAGTTTATCCTCCTCACACAGCGAGACGGACATGCTCGCCGCTCCACCACCGTGCCGCCCACGCGCAATACTTTTCTGTAGAGATATTAAACTGAATCAATTAATAAAACTCACTTAGATGTGTTACGCAGATATTTATTTGTGGAAGGAGTCTCCAGAGTGAATGATTTATAAAAGTAAACCTTTAAATACATGATGTAATAATCTGTATCTGAATGTCAGTGTTGTCGTGGTGATAGAGAGGGGGGAGGGGAGTGTTTATTGCGTGTACAACATCACAAATAAACTTCACTCTCCACAGCATTCAGTGAAATTCCACATGTATGAGAATACTTTAATTAATCAAACTATAATTGTGTGTCCACATGCTTGTGGGGTTGAACGAGGAACACACTCAGGGACGTACCGCTCGAGGACAGAAATCAGTTTCAGGGTGGAACACGGACTGTTGTATGAACCTGAAGTGATAAAAACACAAATCGAAAAGCCTGATGTGATCCTCACTTTTCTATGGTGCTGCATTATATTCAGGGTGGGGGCTGTGAGTGTGTGTGTGTGTGTGTGTGTGTGTGTGTGTGTGTGTGTGTGAGAGTGTGTGTGTGTTCATAATGCAAGTTAACAAAAACAGGAAATCCACAGTCACACAGGCAGGAAATGCTACTCTTCACTAACAGAAAGAAATAAACAGCAAACGCCCGAATAGATCCGAGGAGCTTCATCACACACACCCACACACCCACACACACACACACACACACACACACACACACACACACACACACACACACATATGTACATATGCACACTGTCTCACACACACACACAGATGACACATATGCATGCATCTCTCTCATACACACACACACACACACACACACACACACACATGTACATATGCACACTCTCACACACACAGAGATGACACACACATATGCATGCATCTCTCTCATACACACACTCACACACACACGCACGCACACACACATGTACATATGCACACTGTCTCACACACACACACACACACACACAGATGACACATATGCATGCATCTCTCACACACACACACACACACACACACACACACACACACACACATGTACATATGCACACTCTCACACACACAGAGATGACACACACATATGCATGCATCTCTCTCACACACGCGTGCGCACATGCACACGCGCGCGCACACACACACACACATGTACATATGCACACTCTCACACACACACAGATGACAGACACATATGCATGCATTCATGTACATGCATGTGTACATACACACACACACACTCTCTCTCTCTCACTCTCTCTCTCTCTCTTACACACACACACATACACCCGCACACACACACACTCACACATATGTACATATGCACACTCTCTCACATATATAGACAGACACACACACACACATATGCCAACATGATCCCACTCATGATGCTCCACTCAGAAGCTCCGCGCTCAAGAAAGTGCAGCAGGAAGTTTGAGTTTAATGAGTAATGAGAAACTATTATATAAAAGTATTTATAAACCTCATGACTGATACGACTGGTTTCTATAAGTCTCTTTCTGAGCAACTGGACTTGCAAATTATATATTTTGTCTATATGAAATTTAAATGCATAGAAATGTTTTAAATATATTCGAGTACAGTCAGAAGCAAACACTGAGAGGAAGCGGTCCAGTGCCAGTCCTGTAGATGTGGCTGGTTGTGTCGAAGTGGACAGTCGTGTAGAATTCGGCGGACACGGAGGACTGAACGTTGAGTACAGGTGGAAGGTTGTATCGAACTGGACGGTTGTATAGAATCCAGTAGTTGTATAGAATTGGGTGCAGATATGGATGATTGAGGAGAACTGGGTGCTTGTGCGTCGCTTTGTTTATTTGACAGTAATACGGCTCCAGGAATGACCTCAAAGCTGCTGCACTAAACCACAGACCATCATTTTTTTGTAACTCATGAGATTTTCAGCCCAGAATAAATCAGACTGAATTCCTCAGGGCACTTCCTGTTTAGATGAAGTGTAGCAGACTTTTAAAATAATGTGATATCGAGAGAACAGCAGTAACAGAAACGGGATTAAACTGACCGCTATAACAGACGACTGTCACTCTGAAGCCTCTGACGTGATAGATTTATATAAACACACGATCCTGAGAGCAAGTGCTTGATTTTCTTGGAGAAGGAGGAGCAGAAAGAAGTGTGATCATCGCCGCTGGTCTGTGTCACCGAGACGTGTAGTTACGTATCCGGAGAAGTGAGTGCCACGTTATGGTGTAGGTTCTAAACAGACCTATAAGTGGATTAGGTTTATATACATGTAGATTTATATTATAGATTCATTACATGGTTGAAGTTTTCTTTCTCCAGTCATGAGATTAGTCAAATTTTATCATCATCACCTGCAGTGCTGGAGCCCTGACACGCCCTCCAACACGCCCTCCAACACCACCACTGTGTTTAAATTCTGATACAGCAAAGCCGTAACACACAAACTACACCGAAAAACAACAGGCTCAGCATGTAATGCAAACATCATCATTCAAACAAACAAACAAACAAACAAACAAGCAAACAAATACAGTGATCATGAGGTTCTGGAGCTTAGCTTGCCCTCGCGAGCGCATGTCTGTGTGTGATCGTCGTTGAGAATTTGAGGAAGATTCAAGAAGATAACTGTGGCGTTCACACTTCACTCAAACCCCAACGTGACATTTAATGAGTGCAGATCTTCTCCGCGGATTTCATCTGCGTGGGAGCTGATGATCTGATCACCTGATGCTTGAATTCAGGCTCGGGTCACTCTCTGTAAAAAAACTTTGTGTTTCCCTGAACTGAAATGTTCTTGACTAAATTTTTAATGGCACCCTGTGATGGCCTGGCGAGCTGTCCGGGGTGTACCCCGCCCTCGCCTGGAATCAGCAGAGATGGGCACCAGCCTTCCCGTGAACTTATTTAGGATTAAGCGGTTCTGAAGATGAATGAGGAGACATGTTTATTGCGTATCAAAGGTGATCAATTTTCACAGTGATTGTCGTTGCTGTGGTGTGAGGAGTGTGTTGGGTTTTCCTCCGAGTGAAATATGGCTCATAGTTAGTATCTCCTTCCCTGATGGAGGTCACCGATAATGGATTTATTGTGAATGGCTTAGTTCACTCATGGTTACAAGTTTCAGTGCAGTCTGGTCCAGTACTGCCCCAAACTTGGGTCCTGATCTCCAGCCTGGACAGCCCCCGGCCCAGCGAGTGGAACGTCGGTAAGAAAACCTGCACACAACAACCATCAGGACTCACTTCACAGCGGGACCGCTTGTAGAGATGGTATTACCTGGAGAATATCTGGAATTCAACGGGAAAGAAAAACGCACCTGTGTCTGTTCCAGCTGGAGGAGGTAGGAGGGTTGTGGAGCAAGAGGTGGGGTCAAATTTACGAGGGAGATGAGAATGAGCCGAATGTGGAGGAGACATCATTGTGTAGTACGAGGAGGTGGACTGATAGGAGAGAAACGACAAGAGAGAATTAAAAACACTTCGATCAGTGTGCACCAGGCTTAAAAATCCCAATGGCCATTTCATCCCTTAAGGGGCGGAGCCAATCTCTTCATAAATAACCTTTTGTTTTTCAAATGAGATGCGATTCAACTTTATAATCACACATGTAATGTCACATGGAAACAGGGCAACAAAATTCAGTTTAGCATCCAATCAGAAGTGCAGAGAGCAGGATGTGCAGCGTACAGGGGTCCCTCACTTTCCGCAGTTAATTGGGATCGAGATCCCCACGCGACCACCAAATTCCACCAAGTAGGATCACCTCCCCCCAACCCCTCGACTGACGTATACGTGCATGCACATGTGTCTCTAATATCAATAAATACATATTCAATGCTATAAATGCTTATAATAACAATTAAACATTCAACAATAATGCATAAGGTGTAAATAAAATACACACACACACACACACACACACACACACACACACACACACACACAGACGCGTGCGCACGTGGGCATGCACGCAAGCTGATGCGCACGCACACACGCAGATGTGCACTTCACATAAATGTAACTAGTTTTGATGGGAGGTTTTGGGTTGGTTTTTTTGGGTTTTTTTCATAATTGGGTTTTTTTCATTTTCCTGAACTTTTTCCCCTATTCTTCCTTAATTTACTTATTCTTTAAATTCAATGAATATTTAAAAAAAAAAAAAAAAATCGCATGAATTGAAGCGCGACGAAGCGAGGGATCCGTGTATATAGATAGATAGCATGTGCAGTTAGAAACAGTTAAGTCCAGATAGGGGCAGCGTGTCAGGTGTGAACAGTCATGTCCAGAATATGTAGATATTATGTATATGATAGTAACGTGTTAAATCTTTATCGTCATCGTCTTCCTTTCGGCTTTTTCCCTTTTACTCGGGAGTCGCCACAGTGAATCATTTGATTCGCACGTTTTGATTTGGCAGAGGTTTTTACATCGGATGCCCTTCCTGTCACAACCCTTTTTAGCAAGGGACAGAAACACGCTGACGGCTTTGCAGCTCCTCTTTACGAAAGTCAGCAATGGTTCTTTTACATCAACCTCTCACCATAGACAGTGACAGACATGGCCCGCCATTGATAACCCAGTTAGCTGCACTGGGGGGGGGACCAGTGACAACCTTGTGGGGACTCGAACCCCCAGCCTTAGGATCAGCGATCCAGCGCCCTATGCCATATTGCTCCCAAAACTAAAACACAAATAAATAATCGTTAGCTTGTAAATCAGGTGCGGCGAACCATGCCGAGACCAAGAGACACATTTTTACTGTGTTACCACAGAGAGCCCCATCATACACATGGGCATACATGAACATCTCCCATTCCTTTCTCTCTCACACACACACACACACACACACACACACACACACACACACACACACACACACACACACACACACACACACACACCTCTGCTCAGCCAGATTTATTGTAAATTCACACGCCAACATTCTCATAAAATTCTCACATCTTTGAAGGTCAGAGTGCAGCTGTGGTTCAATAGCCGTGTTTCATGTGCGATATTCTGTGTGC
Source organism: Plotosus lineatus (assembly GCA_024760905.1). Taxonomy (NCBI): domain Eukaryota; kingdom Metazoa; phylum Chordata; class Actinopteri; order Siluriformes; family Plotosidae; genus Plotosus; species Plotosus lineatus. Next base: position 5,921,006 of record CM045738.1, on the reverse strand, counting down.
GGGACAGTCGGACGTCCGATACCACACGTTTTAGTTTGTTGTTTTCAGGAGACAAGATTTCACAATCACTAATGCATAACGAACATTACATAACGAACTCTCCTTCACTGTGTGGCGTCCTGGCCCGTATAATGTTCCAAGCCAGGTGATACGATGCAAGCGTAACGCTCTCGGAGCGCTTTTTACATTTTTGGAAAAACTGTATGTGCTGTCCTGCCTGACTTTTCAAAGTGAATAACTTGTGCTGGTGGAGTTGAGTCCCTTTAGGAAGGTCCGGGTGGAAGTCAGCATGCAGTGAGCTGAAGTGGTGCTGAACATCTGAAGTTTCGAAATGTGCTAATGACGCCTGACATAAGGAATGGAATGGAAAGACATTCAGCAACAACAACAAAAACAAACTCTCGCACTCTGTTAAAATGTCCCGTGTTCATCTTCATATTTTCATTTTGGTCTGCATTTTTTTCTGCCATTTTAAGAGCAGATTTGACACAAATTGTTTTCTGAAACGCTCTCGCCCATACTGGGAAGCCCTGCAGTATTTTCATCTCACCCACATAAGCATTTAACAATAATACCATACTGAACTCAAGCGAAGCAAAAACACACATAAAAAAAAAAAACACAAACTTCGACATGAACATAAGAGCCGCATCAAACTAAGCAAAGAGCCACATGCGGCTCGGAAGCCGCGGGTTGGCCACACCTGTTGTAAATACACGATTTCATGTAATGAAATGACTGTTTTTTTAAATAAAGATTACTCAAAGGAATAAAATAATGTAAAAAATGAATAAATAAATTTAAATAAAAAATTATTTCTCAATTTATGATGTAGGAGAGCATGAACGTTTTATTTTTTTATTCCAGTGGCATTTGTTGAGGTTTTGTTGGGGACCGTACAGACAGGATGGACAAGGATATTGAGGTTATTTCTACATATTGACAGATTAGGGGAGAAGGGGTCGGTTGGAACTTTATTTCGAAAACATTCCAAAGTTTCTAATTTCTAATACCTTACACGTACAGTTTTGAAATCAAACCACGAGTCTACATATTAAAGATAAATAGAATAAGCTGTAAATCATGCCATTTCAGACAAAACCAACTCTCAGAATCATACACAGGTGTGAAGGACTTTGTGGAAAGTAAATGTGCAGGATTTATTCTGAACAAACATTTCTGTGAGTTTCATGGTGTTGAACTACTCAAAGGTTTCTGGAAAGCACAGACTTCTGGGAGATATGCATGTGGAACAGGTTGAAATTACTTCAGTAGATGTGTTCTGGAGCATCTACACAATCCTAAAGCCCACAGTGACCGACTCAGAGGTTTTGAAATTGGCGCAGAGTTAGCGAGGCTGTGCTTGTATAGTAACGTTTATGTGATAGATATTGAAATTAAACTCACACCATGTTAATGTTTGTAGTTAAAGCATCTCAGGAGAAATAATTTCTCTTGTAAAGTGTTTTTTTTATCGGGGTGTGTACCGACCACATTCCACACAAACAATTTATTTACACAAACACGCTCGAGATCTCTGAGCTTCATCTTCTCCTCAGGAAGGAAACCATTTCCAGTTAAACGTTTGGTTAAAAATGTGAAAGATGTGTATTAGTGCCGCAGTCACGGCTGAAGTATTTCTGTTTTCAGAGCAGCGGAACAGGATTAAACCCAAGTCCTTGAAACCCATAAAATCTGTGATGCTTTCAGAGCCGTTAATGTGAGAGAAACATTTCAGCCTCCAACTTTCATGTGTGTTTCATTGAATAAAATCTGTGTGTCACAAACCGTGTCATCAGATCATAAACATACTGACAGGGTGTGGCTAAAAAAACAGAGAGGAACACACAAACACAGACACATACATCCTTACAAACATACACACACGCACACACACAAACTCTTACAAACACACATATAATATGAGGTATTAAACTCTCTTTCTCTCTCTCTCTCTCTCTCTCTCTCTCTCTCTCTCTCGCTATATATATATATATATATATAAAAGGACAGGACAAAGACTTCTATTGAAACCTCATTTATCATTTAGTGATAAATGAAGTTTCAATAGAAGTCTTTGTCCTGTCCTTTTATTTTTATTTTTATTTGCTCTACGAAAAAGTATTCAGCACTCTCTTACGGAAGGATCTACTCAGAAAATTATATATATATATATATATATATATATATATATATATATATATAGCGTAGGCTTCCGTCAGTCCCGAAGGACTATGGCTGCGCTCTGGCCAGTATCCCGACTGGTGATACTCCCCAGTGCACAGAGCCTGGGTAGGGAGTAATGAGGGACAGGCTGTTACCCAAGCAGCAAGTCCCCCCCTGTCTCGGCACCACCGGAAGGATCCAATGGAAAGGCAAGTGCCGATACGACTGGGTTCCAGTGCCGCTGCAGGAGAGAAACTACGGTCAATTTAGAACGGCCAATTAACCTACAGTGCACGTCTTTGGATTGCGGGGGAAACCAGAGCACCCGGAGGAAACCCGCACAAGCACGGGGAGAACATGCAAACTCCACACAGAAACGCCCAGGCCGGGAATTGAACCCGGGCCTTCTTGCTGTGAGGCGGACGTGCTAACCACTACGTCACCGTGCCGCCATATATATATATATATAAAATGCAATGCAGCCGTGAGGGGGGGCACAAGCCACTGTCCACGCTCATGCTGGTCCCAAGCCCGGATAAATGCAAAGGGTTGCGTCAGGAAGAGCATCCGGCATAAAACCAATGCCAAACAAAATATGCTTGTCAAAACTAAGAAATTCATACCGGATCGGTTGAGGCCCGGGTTAACAACGACCGCCATCAGTGCTGTTAATCAACAGGGTGCTGGTGGAAATTGGACTACTGTTGGTCGAAGAAGTTGAAGAGGGAGAGGTGGAAGGCGTGTCCATAGGCAGAGAAAGAAGAGGAAAGGTATGAGTCTAGGACTGAAAGTAGGGACTTTGAATGTTGGAACTATGACAGGAAAAGATAGAGAGCTGGTTGACATGATGCAGAGGAGGAAGGTGGACATACTGTGTGTTCAAGAGACCAGGTGGAAAGGTAGCAAGGCTAGAAGCTTAGGAGCAGGGTTTAAGCTGTTTATTCATGGTGTGGATGGGAAGAGAAATGGAGTCGGAGTCATCTTGAAGGAGGAGTTTGTCAGTAATCTTCTAGAAGTGAAAAGAGTGACAGAGTGATGAGTCTCAAGTTAGAAATTGAAGGCGTGATGTTCAATGTTATTAAGTGCTTATGCCCCACAGGCAGGATGTGAGCTAGAAGAGAAGGAGAGATTCTGGAGTGACTTGGATGAAGTGATGCAGGGTACCCCCAGAGGTGAAAGAGTGATGATTGGGGCAGACTTCAATGGACATGTCGATGCAAAAAACAGAGGGGTGGGGAAGTGATGGGCAGGTTTAGTATCCAGGACAGGAACACAGAAGGACAGATGTTGATAGATTTTGCAAAAAGAATGGAAATGGCTGTGGGAAATACTCTCTTCCAGAAGACACAGGAGCATAGGGTGACTTATAAAAGTGAAGGTAGGAGCACACAGGTAGACTACATCTTGTGTAGGCGATGTAATTTGAAGGAAGTCAGTGACTGCAAAGTAGTAGTGGGTGAGAGTGTTGCCAAACAGCATAGGATGGTGGTGTGTAGGATGACGCTGATGGTGAGGAAGGTGAAGAAGGCAAAGGCAGAGCAGAAGACAAAGTGGTGGAAGAAAAAGGAAGAGTGTGGTGGTGTCTTCAAGGAGGAGTTGAAACAGGCTTTGGGTGGTCAGGAAGTGCTTCCAGATGACTGGACAACTACAGCTAATGCGATCAGGGAGACAGGTAGGAGAATACTTGGTGTATCCTCTGGAAGGACAGTAGATAAGGAGACTTGGTGGTGGAATGAGAAAGTGCAGGAGTGTGGACAAAGGAAGAGGTTAGCTAAGAAGAAGTGGGACATTTAGAGGACTGAAGAGAGTAAACAGGAGTACAGGGAGACACTGTGTAAGGTGAAGGTAGCGGTGTCGAAGGCCAAACAGAAGGTGTATGATGACTTATATGCTAGGTTGGACAGTAAAGAGGGAGAAAATGATTTATACAGGTTTGCACAGCAGAGAAATAGAGATGGGAAGAACGTGCAGCAAGTTAGAGTGATTAAGGACAGAGTGGGAAATGTATTGACTGATGACAGAAGTGTGCAAGTTCTTAGAGAGTGAGAGGATGCCAGAGGAATGGAGGAGAAATGTGCCGGTGCCCATGTTTAAGAACATGGGAGACGTGCAGAGTAGTGGCAACTTTGAGGGATAAAGTTGATGAGCCATACAATGAAGTTATGGGAAAGAATAGTGAAAGCTAGACTAAGGGCAGAGGTTAGCATTTGTGAACAACACTTTGGTTTCATGCCAAGAAAGAGCACCACAGATGCAGTGTTTGCTTTGAGAATGTTAATAGAGAAGTACAGAGAATGTCAGACAGAGCTACATTGTGCCTTTGTGGATCTGGAGAAAGCATATGACAGGGTACTGAGAGAGGAACGGTGTTATTGTATGAGGAAGTCTGGAGTAGAACAGAAGTATGTTAGAGTGGTGCAGGACATGTATGAGAGATGTAAGACAGTGGTGAGGTGTGCTGTCGGTGTGACAGAAGAGTTCAAGGTGGAGGTAGGGCTGCATCAAGGGTCAGCTCTGAGCCCCTTTTTGTTTGCTATGGTGATGGACAGGCTGACAGACGAGGTTAGACAAGATTCCCCATGGACTATGATGTATGCAGATGACATTGTGATCTGCAGTGAGAGCAGAGAATAAGTGCAGGAAAGTCTAGAGAGGTGGAGGTATGCCCTCGAAAGGAGGGGAATGAAGGTTAGCCTCAGTAAAACAGGATACATGTGTGTAAACGACAAGGACCCAAGAGGAACGGTGAGGTTTCAGGGAGCAGAGATAAGGAAGGTGGAGGATTTTAAGTACTTAGGCTCAACAGTCCAGAGCAATTGAGAGTGTGGAAAAGAGGTGAATAAGCGTGTGCACGCAGGTTGGAATGGTTGGAGAAAAGTGTCTGGTGTGATGTGTGATAGAAAGGTATCGGCAAGAATGAAAAGAAAAGTGTACAAGATAGTGTTGAGGCCAGTGATGTTGTATGGTTTAAAAACAGTGGCCCTGTGGAAAAGACAGGAGGCAGAGCTGAATGAGCTGAATGAGTACATCAGAGAGACAGCACATGTAAGAGGTTTTGGAGACAAAGTCAGAGAGGCTAGATTGAGATGGTTTGGACACGTACAGAGGACGGATCGTGAGTATATTGGTAGTAGGATGCTGAGGTTGGAATTACAAGGCAGAAGGCATAGAGGAAGACCAAAGAGAAGATTTATAGATGTGGTGAAGGAGGACGTGAAGGTAGTTGGAGTAAGAGTAGAAGATGCAGAGGATAGGGTGAGATGGAGGCAGATGATTCTCTGTGACGACTCCTGAAGAGAACAGCCAAAAGGAAAAGAAGATATATGTATATGTATATGTATATGTACACATATATACTAGTATATAAACAGTCGGTCCCCTACTCACGAAACCCTCTGGGTACGAAAACTCCAGGTTACAAAAAACATTTTCCTAAGTTTTCGTCCTCTGTATACAAAAACAACCTCCTCTTCCGAAAAGCGCCAAACGCGGCATTCAAAAATTCAGACGCGCCATTCAAAATGCAAACCATGCACGAGTTGCTCTCTCATTAGCTGTCTCCCAACGTCCCGCCCCTCTGGCCTCCCATTGACCAGGAGGCAGCTGAACTGTACCCATACTTCCTGTACCCATACTTCATGTTTGTCACACGCATGAGAGAAGAGTTGAACAGGAATGTTGGCTCGTAAGTTCTTTTTGAGAGATCACTGCAGTGTTATATTTCATTATCCATCATGGACCCGGAAAATACTGAAAAGCGGAAATACAGTGAAGGAGGCGATTATTTCGACAAGATATTGAAGCAGAAGAAGCATGGAAACAGAGTGCTCCGTGGGACAAGACCTCCGATCTCGCAAGGCAGCAAGTTAATATTGAATCAGAACCTCTGATCTTTCAAACAGGTACTGTAATTCAGCTTTAAATACAACATCCCATCCATTTAAACATTTAAATACAATTTCTCCGTCATCTCCGGGCCGCGTGTAGGCGGAGCCCACATTCCGCAAAACAAACCAGAGAGTTTTGTGTGTGTGAGTGTGAGAGAGAGAGAGAGAGAGAGAGAGAGAGAGAGAGAGAGAGAGAGAGAGAGAGGGAGAGAGAGATATAGAGAGAGAGATACAGTGTGTGTGTGTGAGAGAGAGAGAGAGAGAGATAGAGAGAGACAGTGTGTGTGTGTGAGAGAGAGAGCGAGAGAGAGAGAGAGAGAGAGAGAGAGAGAGAGAGACTGCGTACAGAGTCGGTCAGAGATGAAAGGAGGCGTTCTTTCCTCTCTTTCGAGTTTTTTAATTTACTCTCTTTTAAGTTCTTTAATTCAGTAAATGTTTAATAAATGTGGCGTGCTCCGCCGAATGTGAGCAAAACACAGCTCATCTGGACCTCAAATTCCCTCAAGGATACAAGTTAAAGTTGAGTTTGGACCTCTGATCTGTCAAGCAGGGAATGCGCTTTGAATTCCCCGTCTTAAAACGCTCCGGCGTCCTGCATGTGGGCAGAGCCCGCATTCTGCGGAGCGCACCACCATACACATTTAATGTGTAATGTGTGTGTGTGTGTGTGTGAGAGACAGAGAGAGAGAGAGAGAGAGCGAGAGAGAGAGAGAGAGAGAGAGGGAGGGAGGAGAGACAGTGTTTTGTGTGTGTGTGTGTGTGTGTGTGTGTGTGTGTGTGTGTGTGTGTGTGTGTGTGTGTGTGCGTTAATAAAAAATGTTTAATAATGGTTTCATTAATAAATATGTTCATAAAATGGTTTAATATGTTAATAAAATGTTTAAATGGTTTAATAAATAATTTTATTTTCTTTTAACACGTTTCAAGCATATTTCATACAAAATTAGTGTACTTTTATCATTTTTAAAGGGTTTATGGGGTAGTCTTGGGAGCCTTGGAACAAATCAGGAGTTTTACATGTAAAATCCGCCTCTACTTATGAAACCTCTGCATTACAAAAAGGCAGTGGAACGTTTCGTTTCGTAAGTAGGGGGTCGTGTGTATATATATATATATATATATATATATATATATATATATATATATATATATACACACACACAACACACACACACACACACACACACATACACACACACACACAATCAAAAACATTTGAAACCATTAGTACAAATTAATGATTAATGATTTGACTGAAAAAATATATTTGACTCATCAAACAAAATAATCATCACCATCATCTTCTTCATCACCACCACCATCACTATCACCACCATCATCGTCATCATCATCAATGGGTGATGAAGAAGTGTGTGTGCGTGCGAATGCATGTGTGTGTAAATGTAAAGAAATAACACTGAATCAATTCCCTTTTTGTCCAATAGAGGGCGACAATCTATCACGTTTCAGATCTACACAAAACACGTGAGCTGCTGAACTTCCCGCGTTCATCCTGTGTCCTGAACACCATTTGTGACGATGTAAATCTATACTGTATTCTTAATAAATAAAGATTAGTAAAGAAATAAAGGAAGAGCAATAATTTTAAAAAAGTAATAGAGAAAGAAAGGAAGAGTAGATACAGTACCTGCAGAGTGGAGAGGACTGAGAGTGAGCTGTAAGCAGATGAATTACTGAGACAAGGTGCAGAACCTGAAAATAAAACAATAAATGTTTTATTTCTTACACAACTGAAGTCTTAACATCACAACCACGTTTGACTGCATTTTCCACGCCCATTTTTCAGAGTTTATTTCTTCTGCATTTGTATCAGAAGTTTCAGAGTGACAGCAGACCCAGTCATTTCATTGGAACTGCCATAGTTAATATACATGTAAGAGAGAAAGATGCAATGATTTATGTCATAATTATTCACTGACGGGTTAGGTATGGCTGAATAGTCCCTGAGATGGGAGGTGGGATTGACTTCTTCTTCTTTTCCTTTCGGCTTTTCCCTTCAGGGGTCGCCACAGCGAATCATCTGCCTCCATCTCACCCTATCCTTTGCATCTTCTTCTCTTACACCAACGACCTTCATGTCCTCCTTCACCACATCCATGAATCGTCTCTTTGGTCTTCCTCTAGGCCTTTTTCCTGGTAGTTCCAGCCTCAGCATTCTATTACCAATATACTCACTATCCCTCCTCTGTACATGTCCAAACCATCTCAATCTAGCCTCTCTGACTTTGTCTCCAAAACATCTTACATGGGCTGTCCCTCTGATATACTCATTTCTGATCCTATCCATCCTCGTTACTCCCAGAGAGAACCTCAACATTTTCATCTCTGCTACCTCCAGCTCTGCCTCCTGTCTTTTCCCCAGGGCCACTGTTTCTAACCCATACAACATCGTTGGCCTCAACACCGTCTTGTACACTTTTCCTTTCATTCTTGCCGATACCCTCCTATCACACATCACACCGGACACTTTTCTCCAACCATTCCAACCTGCGTGCACATGCTTCTTGACCTCTTTTCCACACTCTCCATTGCTCTGGATTGTTGAGCCTAAGTACTTAAAATCCTCACCTTTTATCTCTGCTCCCTGTAATCTCACTGTTCCTTTTGGGTCCTTGTCATTCATGCACATGTATTCTGTCTTACTGAGGCTAATCTTCATTCCCCTCCTTTCCAGGGCATACCTCCACCTCTCTAGATTTTTCTGCACTTGTTCTCTGCTCTCACTACAGATCACAATGTCATCTGCAAACATCATAGTCCATGGGGAATCTTGTCTAACCTCGTCTGTCAGCCTGTCCATCACCATAGCAAACAAGAAGGGGCTGACAGCTGACCCTTGATGCAGTCCCACCTCCACCTTCAACTCTTCTGTCACACCGACAGCACACCTCACCACTGTCTTACATCTCTCATACATGTCCTGCACCACTCTAACATACTTCTCTGCCACTCCAGACTTCCTCATGCAATACCACAGTTCTTCTCTCGGCACCCTGTCATATGCTTTCTCCAGATCCACAAAGGCACAATGCAGCTCCCTCTGACCTTCTCTCTACATCTCCATTAACACAAGATGTAGTCTACCTGTGTGCTCCTACCGCCACTTTTATAAGTCACCCTATGCTCCTCTCTCTTCTGGAAGAAAGTATTCACCACAGCCATTTCCATCCTTTTTGCAAAATCTATCAACATCTGTCCTTCTGCGTTCCTGTCCTGGATACCAAACCTACCCATCACTTCCTCGTCCCCTCTGTTTCCTGCACCAATATGTCCATTGAAGTCTGCCCCAATGACCTCTGGGGGTACTCTGCATCACTTCATCTAACTCCCTCCAGAATCTCTCCTTCTCTTCTCGCTCACATCCTGTCTGTGGGGCATAAGCACTAACAACATTGACCATCACACCTTCAATTTCTAACTTGAGACTCATCACTCTGTCTGACACTCTTTTCACTTCTAGAACATTCCTGACAAACTCCTCCTTCAAGAAGACTCCGACTCCATTTCTCTTCCCATCCACACCATGATAAATATATATTTCTGTCGATCGAACCATCCATCCATGCAGCCAACCATCCATCCAACAATCCAACAATCCATCCATCCATCGATAGATGCATCTATCCATTCATACATACATCTAACCATCCATCCATCTGTTCTCATCCTGGAAGGAAAACCTGAGCCAGAACATCATTATCCAGACAAACAACTCACTTATTCAGTAAGAGTAATAAATTCTGAATAAGTGAATAAAGTCTGAAATTGGCCACTCCAGTGGATCACACAGTAACTCAGCTAACATTTTAACGAGCCATTTAATTTTAACTATTTAATGTATTAATTCTACCGGTAGATTGTAATTACTGTAGTACAGGCAGTGGATCATGTCTAAAAAACTAATCTATTGTTGAGCTCGCGCCCTGCTGGCTGGTTGCAGTACAATTTTCAGTCTCGCCCATTTTATTCAATGAAAAAAGAAAACCCCAATGATTTTGTTCACTTTCTCATTTAACCCTTTAAAACACCCAAATTATTTTTTCCAGTTAAAGAAATTTATCACTAGTTTTTCCCAATCAAAATGGCCCAAGGAAACACTCCGAACACATTTCTTTCAACAAAATTATAATAACACTCATATTAATAATAATAATAATAACATAATAAATAACACTCACATATTGGTGAACAACACAATCCTGCACACTCAAGGTCATCTCACAACTGACTGAGGCACGTGGGACCAGGCTGTTTTGCATCAGATGACGTCTCAACAAGTATAGAACACGTTCTGAACAGTAGCAGCATGGAGTACAATGCAACTAGTACAGTGGTATCTCAGTACTCGAACGCTTTAGATGTTGAACAAATTGGAATTCGACCAAAAAAAGCCAGGATTTTTTTGTTCCGGAACTCAACCAAAATCCAGAAGTCGAACCCTTAAAAACCGCGAGAAAAAACGAGACTGAGAGGGAGGGGAAATACATGCTTTCCGGAAGTCCAGAAGTTGTTGATACCATGCATCACCCTGATAAAGCTTGCGCTGTTCCGGGGAAGTCCGGAAGTTGTTGATACTTTGTATCGCTGTGAACACCTTTAACAATGAGGTCATGAGCCACTTCCATAAGATTTTGAAAAGAAAGCAGAAACAAGCCACATTAGAAATGTTCAAAAAAAGAAAGGGACATCCTGAAGAAGAATCATCCACACCAGAGTAGCAAGAGAAAAAAACACCTTTGGCTGATTCACCTGAAACTGTTATGGAAGGGGATCCGCTTCCTCTCCAATATTTACGTAGTATGCCAACTACAGTACTCACTACAACAAAAGATAAAATTCCTTATCTTTATTGTTGTTCTGCTTTAACTATACTGTGGTTTTTATTTTAGTGTGTTATGACTTTCGTGAAGAGTCGCTGCAAAGCCGTCAGCGTGTTTCTGTCCCTTGCTAAAGGGTTGTGTCAGGAAGTGAATCCGACGTAAAAACCTATGCCAAATCAAACATGTGAATCATTCGCTGTGGCGACCCCTGAAAAAGGGAAAAAGCCGAAAGGAAATCTCTCATGATCTGTTTTGTGAGAGACACTGGTTTTAGCGGCTCCAACTCTCTCTCTATGCATGCTCGCGCTGGAGAGGGGCGTGGCTGTCACACGCGGGTGGAGTGCCAAGTACACACACCTGATTCCACTTAGCAACCACAGGGCTTCTCTAACAGTGACTACGATTTCCCCATGCTCTAGTGCCTTCCCTGTGAATAATAAAGCTGCTTCGTTTCCATCATGCCCTGTCTCCTCCATTTTTGGGTTCGGCTGAATGTTCCTGGTGTCACAGAATCTTCTCGCCCTTCTGTGACACCAGGAGCATTCAGCCGGACCCAAAAATGCTTTAGACGGGGTATGATGAAAACGGATGAGATTTATTGTTGACAGGGAAGGCACTAGAGCAGGGGTGTCAAACTCGTGCCACAAAGGGCCATGTGGCTGCAGGTTTTTGTTTCAACCAAGCAGCAGCACACCTGACTTGGCTCATTCAAACAACTGATAAGAGTCTTCAGGCATTTGATTGGTCAGTCTGGCTCATTCAAACAACTGATAAGAGTCTGCAGGCAGTTGATTGGTCAATCTGTGTGCTCTGTCCAGAGACTGACCAATCAAATGCCTGAAGACTCTTTTTTTAAGCACTATACAGTAAGGAAACAAAGCTACTCCTGACTGACTGAAATCCCAGAAGATTTCAATTGGAGTTCGAGTCAGCGCGCTGTCTCACCAACCATTTGACCGTCATCTCTTCTTGACACATGACAAAAAAAATGAGAATTTGGAATAATGTATAAATAAACCTCTCAGCCACTGACCCGAGCCGTTGCCATGGTGAGACTGATAAAGAGTTGGGTTGAAGGATGTGTTCAGCGGTGTGTGAGTTTGGGAAGAGGAAGTCCCTCCCCCCAGCCTCTTCTGGCTGCGCAGCTTCTCCTCTCTCCTCCACTTAGCTCTCCGATTGGAGAACCACACCTGCCAATCATCCATTAGTGCATGGGTCACTGGGTGGAGCCAATTTGATTCCACTGATGCATTATTTATAAACTTACAGTGCTGAAGATCAGGAGACAGAAGAGCTATGTATTTATTTTATCAGCTGCTTATAAAAGTTGCCTTATGTGAGGTTCATATACGATTCTAACCTGGATACGAGCTTCAGGGAGGTCAATTTTGGAGGCAAGTCTCTCTCTGGCGAAGACGTCGGGGTAGTGAGTCCTCTCAAACTCTAAGAGAAAGAAACAGGAAATGAAGAGCAGGGGGGGTGGACTCCATGTTCTTGTGGGTTCTAAATGAGGGAGGGAGAACCTTTCTCCAGAGCATCAATCTGCTCCGTACTGAAGCTGGTTCGGTTCCTCTGCAGTTTCCTCTTCAGCTGGAGTTGGAGACGACCCTGGTCCATGTTGTCCCTTCCTCCCCGCTTTCCCCGGTCTCCTCCATGTCCTCCCCGTTCGCCTGCCCTCCAGTTCTTGTCCTCCACACAGCCATCTAATCCACACGGACAGAAAATGGGTTCTATGTTCTACATAAGTTTTATAAAGTGCAATATTTATAAAGAGCACGGTGAGGGTTCGAATAAAGAACGGAGCAAATACGAGCTTTAAACAGAACCTTAAAATAAATATCACCAAAACACATTTAATCCTCAGATGAACCAGCAGAAGCCTCTCGGTTCCTGGGTCGTTCTTCAACAGGCTTTTTAGGGATTCATTGGATAAGAGTTCTTCACCTCCTACCTGGATCCAGTTCTGATAGAAACAACTTTTAAATGGTTCCTCAAACAACACTGGAGAACTGAAATGTTCCAGAATACTTTATCCTTTTAATCAAAATACATCAATACAAACGTGAACTAAACAATTCAGTCTTTAAATGACTTTCTCTATCCCTCCCACATTCTCTCTCTCTCTCTCTCCCTCACTCAAACCCTCCCTCATTCTCTATCTCTCCGCCTCTCCAAGGGATAGACATCCCTCACTAATTTTGGCTCGATCTTCCCTCTGTCCCTCTCTCATTCACTCTCTCTCCCTCTCTATCCCACTGTCATTCTCTCTCTGTCTGTCTGTCTTCCTTTCGGCTTTTTCCCTTTTACTCGGGAGTTGCCACAGTGGATCATCTGATTCGTATGTTTGATTTTGCAGAGGTTTTTATGTCGGATGCCCTTCCTGTCACAACCCTTTAGCAAGGGACAGAAACACGCTGACGGCTTTGCAGCTCCTCTTTACGAAAGTCAGCAATGGTTCTTTTACATGAACCTCTCACCATAGACAGTGAGAGACATGGCCCGCCTTTGATAACCCAGTTAGCTGCACTGGGGGGACAGTGACAACCTTGTGGAGAGTGGGACTCAAACCCCCAACCTTTGGATCAGCGATCCAGCGCCCTATACCACTAGACCACCACTGTCATTCTCTCTCTATTCCACACTAATTTTCTCTCTCAAACTCTCCCTCATTTTCTCTCTATGCCTTCTTCATTCTATCTCTATTCTTCCCTTATTCTCTCTCTCTCTATTCCTCCATCATTCTCTCTCCCTCTGTCTATCCCTTCCTCATTCTCTCTTACCCCCCTCTGTTTATCCCTCTCTCATTTTCACTCTCTATCCCTCCCTCACTCTCACTCCTTTTCAATCCCTTTCTCACACTCTCGGTCTCCTCCTCCCCCTCCTCTACTACTCCCTGGCTTACTCTCTCCTCTCTGTATTTCCCCTCATCCTCAAAACCCCCCCACCGGTACCTGTCCCATGCTCTGCGAAGGTGTGGTTCTGGTGGTACCAGCTACCAGGATCTGCCCAGTTGGAAGCATGTTGGAGATTAAGCATCCTGCCTTTTTCTCTGCGGACGTGTACTTTGTTCCGTTTCACCTCGTGTTCTCTCCCCTCTGCTCTTATTAAAATAACAGACCCAAGAGAGACACAGAAAGAAAAATAAATAAACACAAAACAGTGTGTGTGATGGGATTAAAGAACAATTAAATGCATATCAAACATTTAAGAGCAAATCAAGGAAAATGTAAGTAAATATACTGAATTGTGCTCATTTTTTTATCCCGATGATTTATGAGTGGGCGACACAGTGGCGCACTGGTTAGCACATCCCCTCACAGCAGGAAGGTCCTGGGTTCGATTCCCAGCTCAGGCGTTTCTATGTTCTCCCCGCTCTTGGGTGGTTTTTCTCCGGTTACGCCGGTTTCTTCCCACAGTCCGAAAACATGCACCGATGGCTGTCCCAAATCACCCATAGATGTGAGTATAAGCATAAATGTTTGTGTGGGTGTTGGCCAGGCGAGATGTCCAGGGTGTAATCCGTCCTCAAGAGTCGTCTGAAATGGGCACCAGCCTCCCCATGATCCTAATTAGGATTATGTGGCTTAGAAAATGAATAATTGATTTATGACAAAAAAAATTGTATTTATGTCATCATATAAAATAATAATCACCACCATCATCATCACCATCATCATCATCATCATCACCACCACTACTACCATCAACATATTTTCATGCATAATTTGAAATACAATGAAATAATAATTTAATTTGATTGAACTGAGAGGAGGAGAGACTTACCTGGTGGATGACTGAATGCTGGAAGTGAGAAAACCACTGTACATTCGTCACTCCGTCCTTCTGTCACTGTACGCTCATTCTCTCAGCTCCGTCACCCTTGATGTTGGACTAAGGGATGGAGAGTTAGAGTAAAAGAAAGGAAAGAAAGAAGGCGTGGCTGAAACACTTGTCTGCAGGCACTCAGAGAGAGAGAGAGAGAGAGAGAGAGAGAGAAAGAGAAAAGAGGGATGACACACAGAGTCAGTGTCAGAGCTGCACTTAATGCCAGTAAAAGGGGAGCAACATATTTGATGAGAGAGAAAAAATAAAGTGGCTGAATGAGACGGAGCCGAGGCCAAAGATCACCTCCAGCTATTCTCATTCACACATACACACCACATACACCACACACACCACACACACACACACACACACACACACACACACACACACACACACACACACACCACACACACACACACACACACACACACACACACACACACAGCTGGACATCAGCAACAGCTTGGAATTATAACACACGTTTTTTGATAGAGAGAGAAAGAGGGGGGAGATTTGAACTGTACCCTCACTCTACCTTTCAGTCACACTCATTTCATTTACATATTTTATTGGATTAACACAGAAAACCAGTGTTCATCATACAGAAAAATTCCAGAGTAAAATACTTGAAGCACAAGCACACACACACACACACACACACACACACACACACACACACACACACACACACACACACACACACACAGGGACTCGTGTCCAGGTTCATTACACCACCCTATCATCCATCCTGTCTGTAAAAATACCGGTTCTGTGCAATAAAACCCCCGTGCACTTTAATCAACCACATCTACCCCACTGACTGTGAACCATATCAACCCATCTACTCTGCACTCAGATACATTACACTTTAATATAGGCCAGTCTACAAAGTTGTTCCCTTCTTTTCTTTTATTGTTTATTAATTTATACTATTTATGTATCTATTTATTTATTTATTTACTTATATAATATATATGTATGTGTGTATGTTTGTATATGTATCTATTTTTGCACCCCCTACTGATGGTACCTCAAGAGCCTGTAACAGTGAATTTCTCCATTGTGAGATTAATAAAGCTGTATCTTATCTTATCTTATCTTATCCAAGCATTACACCTCGACCTTATTCTGTAAACAATCATATACAGTTTATTTTATTGAAGTCTGATGGAGTTGGTGCAGTGGCTATGAGGTCCGTCTCACAACAAGAATGTCCTGGGTTTAGTTCCCAGCATCAGAAATAGCATTTCTGTGAGGAGTTTGCATGTTCTTCTATGGGTTTATTCAAGGTTTTTTTGTTTCTTCCATTTGGGGTGTACCTTAACTTTGCCTGGTTTCAGCAGTGATGAGCACCAGCCTCCCTCAGACACTAATAGGATTAATGTATTTCAGCAAATAAGTGAGTGAAAGACAGAGAGAAAGAGGGAGAGAGAACAAGATAGACATACAGAGAGAACGAGAAATAGAGAAATAGTGAGAGTGAGACAGAGAGCAAGAACGAAGAAGAGAGAGGGTTTGAGACATAACGAGGACACAGCAGAAGAAAGTGGGATTGAAGCAGGCGGAGGAGAAGAAGGGTGCCAACTTTATTTATTTCTGGTTGATGGAGCCACCCATCTCTCCCTTTGCTCTCTCACGCTTCTCTCTTTTTCTTTAGTATTTAAAAAATTCACAGAAAAAGACAATGATGTGAAAATTATTGAATTTAACGTGTGTGTGTGTGTGTGTGTGTGTGTGTGTGTGGCTCACTTAGGTCTCTACCAAGAAAGAAATAAAAATGGACACTCAGTCCCAAATCTATTGGTTCCCCTTGAGGAAGTTTTCCTTCTCTAATCATGATCCAGAAATATTCACAACTCAGAATCTTTTACATTATTAAATCCAAACAAACTCATTCATTCATTAAACCACTTAAACTGAAAGTCACTTATTTGCTGAACAGTTTAATCCCACTGGTCAAACACGACCATTCACACTCGATCACACCAGGTGGTGATTTCCAACAGGTGTCTCTGAGTCTGAATGCTCATGTGTGTGTTGGCCCTGCGTTAGTTATTAAAATGAGTCATAAATATGAGTCATTTTGAAAAGATTTTTCTGTGTTATAAATTTCACAATTCAAAAGTCTGTGTATTGTGCGCATGCGAAAAGTGCGTGTGTGTGAGTGAGTGAGAGAGAGAGAGAGAGAGAGAGAGAGAGAGAGAGAGAGAGAGAGAGAGAGAGAGAGAGTAAATTTGCACTGCTTTAGGACATTTTTTATTGTTATTAATTCATTCTTATCACTCCTTCCCCCCCCACACCCCGCCCCTCTTCTCTACTGGAGGGGAGTACAAGTTACCACGGAAACCACGCCTAGATAACTTAACATCAAATCTGAAAATATAAACAAATGAACATACAAGGAAGGAAGACGGTGCCAGGTTATTACTGTATTTTATTTACACACATACAACAAAATTAAATATTGATGAAAAATACACTGCAGCTTTTAAAACTTTAAAATGTTGAATGTGAATAATTTCATAAACCACAAATAGTCTATGTCTCTCTCTCTCTCTCTCTCTCTGTTGTTTTTTGCCCTGGGGCTAAACAATGGCATGTCCTCTCTCCATCTCTCTCGCTACTCACCTCTTCCCAGCCTTGTCACCTTCAATCGTTCCATACAAGCATACACACCGCCTGTGGGGAAGAATGAGAGACAGAGTGAGAGAGTTAGATAGAGAGTTATAGAGTAATAGAGCATGACAAAGAGAGTGAGAGTAATGGAGTTATCGAGTGATAGAGGTATAGAGTACATGGTAGAGATATCGAATCATAGTTGTAGGGTGATAGCGGTGTAGATAGTGAGTGATAGAGGTAGAATAAGTGACAGAAGTATAGAGTGAGTGATAGAGATGGAGAGAGAGTGATATTATAGAGTGATAGCGGTGTAGAGAGTGATAGTTATGGACTGATCGAGTGAGAGTTATAGTGATAGAGCTAAAGTGTGAGTGATTGATGTATTGAGAGTATTAGATGTATAGTGTGATTGATAGAGGTATAGAGTGAGTGACAGTTATACAGTGAATGATAGAGATAGTGTGAGTGGTATAGAGTGATAGAGGTAGAGTGAGTGGTATAGAGTGTTAGTGGTATAGAGGGACTGACAGAGGTATAGAGCAAGTGATAGAGGTATAGACAGTGAATGATAGAGGTAGAGTGAGTGGTATAGAGTGATAAAGGTACAGAGTGAATGATAGAGTTGTAGAGTGACAGGGATAGAGTGATAGTTATGGAGTGATAGAGGTATAGAGTGATAGATGTATAAACAGTGATAATGCAGACGTGAGGGGGCACAAACGAGTGTCCGTCCTCACGTCGGTCCCAAGCCCGGATAAATGCAGAGGGTTGGGACAGAAAAGGCATCCGGTGTAAAACTTTTGCCAGAATACAGAATGTGAACCTTCATAACAAATTTCATATCGATCATTTCACTTCGGTCGAGGCCTGGGTGAACAACGACTGCCATTAGTGCTGTTAACCAACAGGGTGCTGGTGGAAATTGGATTACTGTTGGTCGAAGAAGGAGAGGCGGGAGGCGTGTCCGTAGGCAAAGAGAGAAGAGGAAAGGCATGAGTCTAGGACTGAAAGTAGGGACTTTGACTGTTGGAACCATGACAGGAAAAGGTAGAGAGCTGGCTGACATGATGCAGAGGAGGAAGGTGGACATACTGTGTGTTCAGGAGACCAGGCGGAAAGGTAGCAAGGCTAGAAGCTTAGGAGGAGGGTTTAAGTTGTTTATTCATGGCGTGGATGGGAAGAGAAATGGAGTAGGAGTCATCTTGAAGGAGGAGCTTGTCAGGAATGTTCTAGAAGTGAAAAGAGTGTCAGACAGAGTGATGAGTCTCAAGTTAGAAATTGAAGGTGTGATGTTCAATGTTGTTCGTGCTTATGCCCCACAGGCAGGATGTGAGCTACAAGAGAAGGAGAGATTCTGGAGTGACTTAGATGAAGTGATGCAGAGTAACCCCAGAGGTGAAAGAGTGGTCATTGGTGCAGACTTCAATGGACATGTTGGTGCAGGAAACAGAGGGGATGAGGAAGTTATGGGCAGGTTTGGTATCCAGGACAGGCACACAGAAGGACAGATGGTGATAGATTTTGCAAAAAGGATGGAAATGGCTATGGTCAATACTTTCTTCCAGAAGAGACAGAAGCATAGGGTGACTTATAAAAGCAAAGGTAGGAGGAGCACACATCTTGTGTAGGCAATGTAATTTGAAGGAAGTCAGTGACTGCAAAGTAGTAGTGGATGAGAGTGTTGCCAAACAGCATAGGATGGTGGTGTGCAGGATGACGCTGATGGTGAGGAAGGTGAAGAAGGCAAAGGCAGAGCAGAAGACAAAGTGGTGGAAGCTGAAAAAGAAAGTGTCGTGTTGTCTTCAAGGAGGAGTTGAAACAGGCTTTGGTTGGTGTGGAAATGCTTCCAGATGACTGGACAACTACAGCTAATGTGATCAGGGAGACAGGTAGGAGAGTTCTTGGTGCATTCTCTGGCAGGACAGTAGATAAGGAGACTTGGTGGTGGAATGAGAAAGTGCAGGAGTGTATACAAAGGAAGAGGTTAGCTAAGAAGAAGTGGGACATTTAGAGGACTGAAGAAAGAAAACAGGAGTACAGGGAGACACTGTGTAAGGCGAAGGTAGCAGTGTCAAAGGCCAAACAGAAGACGTGCAATTAGAGTGGTTAAGGACAGAGTGGGAAATGTATTGACTGATGACAGAAGTGTGCTAAGAAGATGAAAAGAGTACTTTGAAGAGCTGATGAATGAGGAAAATGAAAGAGAAAAAAGAGTAGAAGAGGTGACCGTCGAGGACCAGGAAGAAGCAGAGATTAGTAATGGTGAAGTGAGGAGGGCATTTAAGAGGATGAAGAGTGGAGAAAGCATATGACAGGGTGCCGAGAGAGGAACTGTGGTTGCATGAGGAAGTTTGGAGTGGCAGAGAAGTATGTTGGAGGGGTGCAGGACATGTATGAGAGAAGTAAGACAGTGAAGTGTGCTGTCAGTATGACAGAAGAGTTGAAGGTGGAGGTGGGACTGCATCAAGGGTCAGCTCTCAGCCCCTTCTTGTTTGCTATGGTGATGGACAGGCTGACAGACAAGGTTAGACAAGATTCCCCATGGACTTTGATGTTTGCAGATGACATTGTGATCTGTAGTGAGAGCAGAGAACAAGTGCAGGAAAGTCTGGAGAGGTGGAGGTATGCCCTGCAAAGGAGGGGAATGAAGGTTAGCCTCAGTAAGACAGAACACATGTGTGTGAACGACAAGGACCCAAGAGGAACGGTGAGGTTACAGGGAGCAGAGATAAGGAAGGTGGAGGATTTTAAGTACTTCGGGTCAACAATCCAGAGCAATGGAAAGTGTGGAAAAGAGGTGAAGAAGCGTGTGCAGGCAGGTTGGAATGATTGGAGAAAAGTGTCCGATGTGATTTGTGATAGGAAGGTATCAGGCAAGAATTAAAGGAAAAGTCTACAAGACGGTGTTGAGGCCAGCGATGTTGTATGGTTTAGAAACAGTGATACTGGAGAAAAGACAAGAGGCAGAGCTGGAGGTTGCAGAGATTAAAATGTTGAGGTTCTCTTTGAGAGTAACGAGGATGGATAGGATCAGGAATGCGTACATCAGAGAGACAGCACATGTAAGAAGTTTTGGAGACAAAGTCAGAGAGGCTAGATTGAGATGGTTTGGACATGTACAGAGGGGGGATAGTGAGTATATTGGTAGTAGGATGCTGAGGTTGGAATTACCAGGCAGAAGGCCTAGAGGAAGACCAAAGAGAAGATTTATGGATGTGGTGAAGGAGGACATGAAGGCAGTTGGAGTAAGAGTAGAAGATGCAGAGGATCGGGTGAGATGGAGGCAGATGATTTGCTGTGGCGACCGCTGAAGGGAAAAGCCGAAAGGAAAAGATGATGTATATATAGTGATAGAGGAATAGAGAGTGATAAAGTTATTGAGTAATAGAGGTCTGGACAACGAGAAAGAGTGTTCGAGGTATAAAATGATAGTTGTAGAGTGATACAGGTATAGAGTGAGTTGTAAAGTGACAAAGGGATTGAGTGATAATTATGCAGTGATAGAGTGATAGAGTTATAGAGAGTGACAGGGGCAGTGGTGGTCTAGTGGGATAGGGCGCTGGATCGCTGATCCAAAGGTTGGGGGTTCGAGTCCCACTCTCCACTGGGTTGTCACTGTCCCCACCCAGTGCAGCTAACTGGGTTATCAAAGGCGGGCCATGTCTCTCACTGTCTTTGGTGAGAGGCATGTAAAAGAACCATTGCTGACTTTCGTAAAGAGTAGGCTGCAAAGTCGTCAGCGTGTTTCAGTCCCTTGCTAAAATGGGTTGTGACAGGAAGGGCATCCGACGTAAAAACCTCTGACAAATCAAACATGCGAATCAGATGATTCGCTGTGGCGACTCCCGAGTAAAAGGGAAAAAGCCGAAAGGAAGACAGACAGAGGTATAGAGAGTGACAGAGGTATGGACAGTGATAGAGCGGAATAGCGGTATAAAGAGTGATAGGTATGGAGTGATGGAGGTATAGAGAGGAATAGTTCTAGAGTGATAGCGCTATAGTGTTAGAGGTATAGAGCATAATGGAAATATACAGTGATAGTTAGAGAGTGATCGAGGTTTCAATAGTGATTGTCTGTCTTCCTTTCGGCCTTTTCCCTTTTACTCGGGAGTCGTCACAGCAAATCATCTGATTCGCACGTTTGATTTGGCATAGGTTTTTACGTTGGATGCCCTTCCTGTCACAACACTTTTTAGCAAGGGACAGAAACACGCTGATGACTTTGCAGCCTACTCTTTACAAAAGTCAGCAATGGTTCTTTTACATGCCTCTCACCATAGACAGTGAGAGACATGGCCCGCCTTTGATAACCCAGTTAGCCGCACTGGGGGGGACAGTGACAACCTTGTGGAGAGTGGTACTCGAACTCCCAACCTTTGGATCAGCGATCCAGCGCCCTACACCACTAGACCACCACTGCCCCGAGGTTTAGATAGTGATAGAGGTATGAAAAGTGATAGTTATAGAGTGATAGAGGTATAGACAGTGATAGAGAGTGATAGAGATATAGGGGTATAGAGGGAGATACAGGTAGAGTGAGTGATAGAGCTGTAGAGTGATAAAGGTATAGAACGTGAGAGAGGTATGGAGAATAATTGTGAATTTCTCCGTTGTGAGATTAATAAAGCTGTATCTTATCTTATCTTATAATAGAAGTATAGAGAGTGATAGAGGTATACTGTAAAGCGTGACTAAAACACTTTCACTCACTGTCTATACTGTTACGTATGCTAAATGGATTAGATCCCAGACAAGCCTCCAATTTTTTTCCGTATGGAATTTAGAAGATGAATATTCCCCTGTGAAACCAGCAAAGCACGACAAACCATGACATGCAATATATACAGTTTAATAGTATGAACAAAATAAGACAAAATAATAACTTACAACTTAAACCTAATCAAAACACAAAGTGAACAAGGGTCCCCACAGTAAAGATAGTCAGCAGCTGCAGTATAATTTAGAGGTGGCGTGCGCACTGGCAGGGAAAGGCTTGGAATCCCCATGTCGAAAGAAATAAGTGATGAAAACTCCTCATGTTGGCTGTGGACGAGCGCAGAGGATGGATTTGGGGTGATGGAGTCTTGAACGATGAAACTTGGACAAAGCGCGTTGGAAGATCCGCCTTAGATGGGTTTCCTTAGATGAACTGTGCGCCGGAGAGACCCCTTAGGTGATCGGTGTCAGCTGGTCGGCAACAGGTCCTATATGTAACTTCCCCAAAGTTCGGGAAAGGTCCATTCTAGAATTTTCTACATCAACTGACCCGCCACCAGGGCGCATGAGCAACTAGGTCCCTTAATGTAAAACTCCATACCCAAACCGGTGAGTCATACCATGTGTTTCTCTTTACAGCACACTAACTGAGTATAATTATATACAAAGTTTATACATCCATTATTTTTAACATTAACATTTATACCTTAAAGTTGCACCCAAGTACACTTCAAAATGCTGTAAATCTAAGAAAACAGCCAGTGTTTCCTTCTCAATGGTAGGGTAATTTCTTTGATGTTTATCAAACTTTCTTGAAAAATAACACACCAGATGATCAATACCTGAATCATCCTCCTGAATCAGGACACCATCTGCACCAATTTGCAATTTAAAAGCTTTTTTGAAGTTTGGTGCCTGTAACACAGGATAATTCATGACCATGGCCTTGACTCTCTCAAATGCCGCTTGACAACTGCTATCCCACTGAAATTTAATCCTTTTCCCTAAAAGGTTTGTCAGTGGAAGTACAACAGCTGAGAAATTCTGACAAAATTTCCTATCATAGCCTGCCATACCCAAGAACCTCATGAGTTCTCTCTTAAAGTGTGGAATGGGAAAATGTACAATCGACTCCACCTTAGCATTAACTGGCGGTACCTGGCCGTGCGCTACAACATGCCCTAAATATCCAACCTGCACCTTTCCAAATTCACATTTCGCAAGGTTAACAGTCAATTTTGCTCCAGACAGTCTCTCGAAGAAAACTTGGACTCTTTTCAAATGGTCTTCCCATTCCATGGCATAGATGACATCATTGCACATCATGGCATAGATGACAACATCGTCCATGTATGCTTCCACATCTTCCAGACCTGAAGTAACACTGTTGACGAGCCGTTGAAACGTTGCTGGGGTGTTTTTCAAACCGAACGGCATCACTTTGGTCCTGATAGAGTCCATCAGGCATAACAAAAGCAAAGATCTTTTTCGCACGCTCTGTGAGTATACTTGGCTTGACCAATTCAATCAATGCAATCATCCATTCTCGGTATGGGATAAGAGTCAGTTCGTGAGAGCGCATTGACAGCCTTCATGTCAGCACAGCAGCGCTGACCCCCTCCAGAACTTTTCGGCACAAGAACACAAGGTGAACTCCCTGTCACTGGGTTCTGTTACGGGCAGATGAATATTTGCGTGAATGTAAACGGAAAAATAATGGAAGAGAGTCACATGGTGTGACTCAGCGGTTTGAGTCTGTAATTTTCCATAGAGGACTGGAGTTGTGCATTCCAACACAGACAGGTCGGGGCATGTCTGGGCTTGTACCAGAGAGAAAATAACTTGGGGGGAATCTATATTAAGGACCTGTTGCCGACTGGCTAACAGTCTTACAGTCTCCTTCAGACTCCTCCAGTCTCCTCCAGTCTCCTCGTGGCTCTTCGGGTGGCTCACAGATCAACTCATCCAAGGTGAACCATGGAACACGCTTCACCTATGTTTCGTTGTTCGGGATTTCATTGTCGAAGGCCATCATCCACGACCATGTACAGCCCACGCGAGGATGGTCATCATTTGTTTCATCCGACACGCAGGATGGCGAGCCTTTCTCCACCGGCACATGCGCTATCATTAAATTTATATAAACAGTGAATGATAGAGGTAGAGTGAGTGGTACAGAGTAATCGAGGTATAGAGAGTGATAAACATATAGCGGTATAGAGTGACAGAGCTATAGAGAGTGATCGAGGTCGAAAGCGTGATAGAGGTATGGAACATTATAGAGGTATTGAGCATGATGGAGGTATTGAACGTGATAGAGGTATTGAGTGTGATAGCTGTATAGAGCATGATAGAGGTGTTATAGTTTTAGAGTGATATTGAGTAATAGCGGTATAGAGAGTGATAATTAAAGTGCTAAAGGTATGGAGCCTGATAGAGGTATAGAGTGATAGAGGTATAAAGAGTAAAGTCAACCAGGTATAGAGCGTGATAGGTCGAGTGACAGAGGTATAGCGAGTGATGGAGAGACAGAGAGTGATCGGGGTATAGAGCGTGAATGAGGTATAGAGCATGATAATTATAGAGTGATGGAGGTATAGAGAGTTATCGTTTTAGAGTAAAAGAGGTAAAGAGAATGATAAAAGTATAGAGCATAATAGAGGGCTAGAGTGATTGAGAGTGAAAGGGTATAGAGTATGATAGTTATAGAGTGATCGAGAGTTAAAGAGGTATAGAGCATGATCATTAAGAGTGATAGTGGTATAGAGTGTGATAGTAATAGAGTGATAGAGGTATAGAGAGTGATCAAGGTATAGAGAGTGATCAAGGAATAGCATCATCAACGAGAGTTATTGAGGGATAGAGAGTGATTGAGGGATACAGCATGAAAGTTATACAGTGATAGTGATAGTGAGAGTGATCGAGTATAGAGTGAGATAGGAGTATAGAGAGTGATTGTTATAGAGTGTGATAGTTATTGAGTGATAGAGGTAAAGAGAATTATAGAAGTATAGAGCATGATAGAGGTATAGACAATGATGGTTATAAAGTGATAGAGGTTCAGAGAGTGATAGAGGTATAGAGAGTGATCAAAGTATAGATCGTGATAGAGGTATTCAGAGTGATAGAGTCATAGAGGTATAGAAAGTGATAGAGGTATGGGACGTGATAGAAGTATACAGAGTGACAGTTCTAGAGTGATTGAGGTATAGAGCATGATAGAGGTATAGAGAGTGAGTGTTATAGAGTGAAAGAGGTAAAGAGAATGACAGAAGTATAGAGCATGATAGAGGTATAGACCGATAGAGGTATAGAGAGTAATAGTTATAGTGTGAAAGAGGTATAGAGTGAGTAAATTGTAGAGTGATAGAGGCATAGAGCGCGATAGAGGAATAGAACATGTTAGAGGTCTAGAGAGTGATAGTAAGAGAGTGATAGACGTATAGAGACTGATAGAGGTATATACACTATTCAAAACTGAGAGATGTATAGCGTGATAGAGATATATAGAATAATAAAGATGAGAGTGAGAGGTACAGAAAGTAAGAGAGGTATAGACAGTGAATGATAGAGGTAGAGTGAGTGGCATAGAGTGATTGCGGTATAAAGAGTCTATTACACTCTATAACTATTTTATAGAGTGATAGAGGCATAAAGCAAGATAGAGGTAGAGCATGATCGCTATAGAGTGATAGGAGGTATAGAGTGTGCGAGTTGTAGAGTGACAGGGATAGAGGGATAGTTTTGGAATCATTGAGATATAGAGAGTGATAGAGGTATCGAGTGAGTGAATTATAGAGTGATAGAGGTATAAAGTGATTAAGATCTTGAGGTATCAAGAGTGATAGAGGTATAGAGTGATAGAGGTATAGCGCATGATAGTTATAGAGTGACAGAGGTATAGAGAGTGATAGAAGTATGTAGCATGAAGAGGTATAGAGTGATAGAGGTATGTAGCGTGACAGAGGTATAGAGTGATAGTTATAGAGTAATTGAGATATAGAGACTGATGGAGGTATACAGCATGATAGAGGAATAGCGCATGATAGTTATAGAGTGACAGAGGTGTAGAGAGTGATAGAAGTATGTAGCGTGAAGAGGTAGAGAGAGTGATCATTATAGAGGAATAGTATAGATCAGTATAGAGTAATGGAGGTATAGAGCATGATAGAGGTATAGACAGTGATAGAGGTATAGAGAGTAATAGAGAGAGTGATCAAAATATAGAGTGTGATAGAGACTGATAGTTATAGAGTGATAGTGGTATAGAGTAATAGAGGTATAGAGAGTGATAGAGGTATAGAGAGTGGGATCATCAATTTCATTTCCACCTTCCACATTTCTTTCCCATTCTGTTCTCCATGCTTCTGTTGGATCAAAGTCTTCATGCTCTGCTTTGTATTAAAGGTTTCTTGACTTGAGTCTTGAGGTTGTTGGGGCATTTATGTATAGTTGTTTCAGAGGTATATTATCGGCCATGTCTTTAAGCATTTTCTGAGTCACATCTTTCCTTCTGATAAGGGGTGGTGCAATTGAGCTCACAACTGGAAGCCACTGGGTTGATGTTCATTTGCGGCACCCTTCGATGGTTCGCACTGACTCTTTCAGATTAGTATCAATAAGCTTTGTGTGTGAACTTCTGGTCTACACAGGTGGGCAATATTCAGCAGCACTGAAGCATAAGGCCAAGGTTAATGTGCGCAAAACCGTTTGAGATGCACTCCATGTGGTTCTTGTAAGCTTCCTTAGAATGCAATTTCTTTTTGCGATCTTCTTTGCACATCCTTCAAGATGTTTACGGTACATGAGCTGTCTGTCTAGGGTAATGCCTAAGTACTTGGGGTTTCAATCTGCTGGCAAAACCTTGTCTTTAACATGGATGTTAAGTGTTTTTGATGCCTTGTGATTGTTGAAATGAAATACAGTAGAAACTGACTTTGTTGTGTTCATTTTGAGGTACCACGTGTCAAAGTAATCTTTCAGAGCAGATGTGTCTTTGCTGAGTGTTTCTTCAATTTCTGTGCATGCTTTTGATTGATTCGCTAAGACCAGTCATAGCCTAGTTGTAGAGATTTTGTTGCTGGCATATCAATAATGTAGATGTTAGAGTCGGAGCAATAACTGAGCCTTGTGGAACACCATTTCTCATCTTTCTCTATTTGCTCTTCTCTCCTTCAAGTACCACGTGGAATTGTCTGATGCCAGTCATACAGGACAAAACTTTGAGAATTTTCTTGCATGGTATTAGTTTTGCAAGCTTCAGCATAAGTCCGTCTGTCCATACTGTATCGTAGGCTGCAGACAGGTCTACCGGGACAGCTCCTGTTTTCAGCTTCTTTTCAAAACCAACTTCAATATGTGATGTTAGGGACCTGTTCTATTCTGCCTTTGTGGTCTGAAACCTGCTTACTGCACTGGTATGAATGGGTCTATATAAAAAAGGTGTGATCCTTGTATGATTTTCTCTAATAACTTGTATAAACAGCCGAGCATTGATAGAGGTCTATAGCTCGATGGTTCTGCGACTGGTTTCCCTGATTTCAGAATGGCGACAACTCTGGCATGTTTCCATATTTTAGGGTAAGTGCCTTTTTCCATGATGTTGGTTATTACTGAAGCTAGCCATTTTACTGCATAGTATCCCAGGTGTGTCATCATGTCTGGATAGATTCCGTTGATATCAGCTGACTTACCATTTTTAATGCATTTTAATAACCTCTGCAATTTCTTTATGTGTAATTGGAGCACTGAGAAAAAGTCCAGCAGATTCTTTTATTGCCATAATTGTTTTATATTCTTATCTAATCTGTTTTTCAAATTGTGATTTGGTACGTGTTTTCCTCTCTCTTTTGTTTATTTAGCTATTTCATCTGGAGCAATCAGGTGGGCTGATTTTGTAGGACGAGAGTCAGGGTCAAGCTTCTTGATAGTTTGCCAAGCATATCTGCTAGAGTGGGTGTTCATATTCTCAACAACTTCCACCCATCTTTCTTTACGGTTCTCTTGTAAGGACTCAAGTAAGTCTTCTGCAGTGTTTTGATCTTGAGTTCCTTCATACTCTTCCAGGTTTTGACTGCGTTTTGACAAAACAGGGTATGTGTTGTTTTCTGTATCCCCTCTGTATATGTTTCTTCACTGTACTCGGGATAAGTTGTGTGAATGGGTGAATGTTGTCAGTGGTGGACTTTATTCTTCGGCATGTTTTGTCAATGTCATTTTTGTAGCCTTCCCAGTCAGCTTTTCTAAAATTCCACCGTGGGTACTGCTGTAATTTTTAGGATGGTGATGCCTGTGGTGACAACCATCGGGCGATGTTGGCTATGAGGAAAGTCAGTCAGGACTTCTCTTGTTGCTTGCACATTTCCCCTCACTGTTTCGTAAGACAAAAACAAGATCTAGCGTGTATTCTTTCTTCCAGTGTGCTGATTTGAGTGTGCCATTGTCTTTCGGGTTGTCAAGAAGGGCTATATTAGAAAGCTCTGCCCACCGGCTCACTTCATTTCCTGCTTATTCATTATTTAGGTCTCTTCCATGGACCACCACCTGGCCTTTTGTGGCATGAGTTTGACACCCCTGCCTTAGATGCATTCTATGCATCTATTGGCCAAATACAATCAGTAATGAAAAACTACCGAAAAACAGAAACCGAACCCATCTCCACGAAAGTTAAACAAAAACGCTGGCGATGGATAGGACATGTGCTCCGCCAGCAGAAAACAGCCCTATCCAGAATCGCCCTACAATTGACTCCAGATGGCCGAAGAAAGCGTGGCTGCCCCAAGGAGACTTGGAGAACAGTTATGCGAGAGAAAAAGGGGAAGGGTTGGACATGGGGCTATCTGGAATGTATTTCAGCCGCCCGACATAAATGGCGGGCTCAAGTTGAGGCCTTATGTGCTACCTAAGCACAAAGAGGACTAGTAGTACTCGTAGTCATTATTTAGGTATCCCCATTTGTTGTGGTGGCTATTGAAGTCTCCCATGATCATTGCTGGGTGGTTTATTGCTTCAATGGGGGGATTATTCCATTCCAAGCTAGGAGGTTTGTAGATGTTATGTATTTCTGTGTCTCCAAGTTTAATGCATGATCTTTGTGTGCCACTTTCTTCTGTGCTACCACCAAGGTCAATCACCTGATCTGGTTATCTGGCATATGTAGCAATACCGTATTTTGGGTGATTTTGCCTGTTGATGACTGAATATCCAGGGATGGTATATCTGGATGGTGGAGCATTGTCATTGAGGTGAGTTTCTTGGACAAGGGCCATGCCGATCTTGTGTATCTCTAGGAGTTTGGCCATGTATTTGCATTTTGCCGTGGATATTCCTTCTATATTTAGACAAAGAACTTTTATCTTCATGCCAATGAACAGGCAGTTGTCTTCTACATGTGTGGATTCTAGCACACCGAGTCTGTTGGACATCCATCAACAGAAACACGGTCCTTTTCATTCTGGGTGACAACCAGGCTAGTTTGGTATTTTCTGTACTTGTTTTTCATAATATTATGGTATTATGGTATTTTCATAATATTATTGGACACCAAGTTGGATTGTTCCTAGTCTGACTCCTATCCATCCGCTGTTCCAGCATGATTGCATGACCATCAGGGTCTCTGGAGTGTGCAAGCTCTTGCACTGCTGGAAAGTGACAATCCATCACAAGAGAGAGTGAGTGGTATAGAGTGACTGACAGAGGGAAAGAATGAGTGATAGTTATAGAGACTGATAGAGGTATGGCCAGTGATGGAGGTATAAAGTGAGTTATAGACTGAAAAAGGTAGAGTGAGTGGTATAGAGTGATAGAGTTGGAGAGGTATAGAGTAAGTGACAGTTGTAGAGTGACAGAGGTATAGAGTGATAGAGGTATGGACAGAGGTATAGAGTGATAGAGATGTATAGAGCGATAGAGGTTTCATGAGAGTGAGTTGTAGAGTGACAGAGATATAGAGAGTGATAGCCTTCCTTGCTCATACATGGCGGTTGCAAAGCTGCCAATCAGCCTCTCATAGACAAGCCTGATGTAGTTCCTCCCTGCGGTCACACAAGGAAACTGGATATCCTGCGGCCCCAGGCTGAAATATGAGGACTCGGAGGTGGTCTGCCACTAGACATGCGGCATGCATGGCCCACCGGTGTGTGGACATGCCCTGGTGCCCATGAACAGACCCCCTGCCATTGAGCAAATAGCTCCCAGGGTTGGTCTTTTGGCCAGGGGCTAAGGGTGAGGTATCCCTGAGAGTAATCCTTGGTACTGCTCACCACAATCGTCTACTCTGGCAGACTGGGTGGATGAAATCAACAATCATCACTAGATTCAACGGTCAGGAAGGCAGAGTAGCAAGGCACTGTAGAGTGCTTAGAGCATGTCCGAGCACAAGGGCATGGTCATCTACTGCAGTCGATATTGTCCCCAGACGTAACGACTCTTCGTGCCACTGGATCAGAACCTCGGAGGCCGAGAGTGGTACTGTCGCAGTTCAACGGCTCTTCCACTGAAATCACTTCACACACAGGTCTAGGTTGTGCACAAAAACAAGACCTATAGTGATGGGGAACTGGCGAAGCAACAGGTGGAGATGACCACTGGCAGTTGTAGTCATGAACCTACATGTAGGCGGCTTTGGATATTAGTTTTCTTTGAACCCAGGGAAGCAAAGACGTCCGGCAGCATCCATAGCGACTAAGCAGTCCTCTTCAGGACAGCACTGCTCACCCAAGTATGGGAAGGGCCTAGAAAACATGGCCTGAAAATTGCCTGCTCTACCAAGTCTGGCCAGCCCGCCGCAGCTGGAAGATCATCCCTCTAAGCATTCAAAACAATGGAAAACAAATAAAAAAGCTCGTACTAGGGGCATGGAATATCCGTACCCTAATGGACAGAGACAAAGATAAGATAAGATAAAGATACAGCTTTATTAATCTCACAATGGAGAAATTCACTGTTACAGGCTCTTGAGGTACCATCAGTAGGGGGTGCAAAAATAGATACATATACAAACATACACACATACTTATATATAAGTTAATAAATAAATAGATACATAAATAGTATGAATTAATAAACAATAAAAGAAAAGAAGGGAACAACTTTGTAGACTGGCCTATATTCAAGTGTATATGTATCTGAGGGCAGAGTAGATGGGTTGATATGGTTCACAGTCAGTGGGGTAGATGTGGTTGATTAAAGTGCACAGGGTTTTTATTGCACATAACTGGTATTTTCACAGACAGTTACAAAGTGGCGTTGTACAGTCTGACAGCGGTGGGAATGAATGACCTGCAGTAGCGCTCCTTCCTGCACTGAGGATGTCTCAGTCGTCCACTGAAGGAGCTACTCAGCTTCTCTACAGTCTGGTGCAGTGGGTGAGAGCTGTTGACCATGATGGATGTGAGCTTTGCTACCATCCTCCTCTCACTCACCTCCTCCACAGAGTCCAGTGGGCAGCCGAGGACAGAGCTGGCCATCCTGACCAGCTTGTTGAGTCTCTTTCTGTCCTGCTCTGTGCTGCCCAGGGCTCAGCAGATGGCAGCGGAGAGGATTGCAGAGGCTACCACAGAGTCATAAAAAGTCCTGAGCAGAGGTCTGCTTACTCCGAAGGACCTAAGTCTCCTCAGAAGGTGGAGGTGACTCTGGCCCTTCTTGTACAGGGAAATGGTGTTGTGGGACCAGTCCAGTTTATTGTTAAGGTGAACGCCCAGGTATTTGAAACTGTCAACTGTCTCAATGTCCTGTCCCTGGATGTTCACTAGTGAGTGTGTGTGTGTGCTTGTTCTGAAGTCGACCACCATCTCCTTCGTCTTCCTAGTGTTCAAGCACAGGTAATTGCGCTCACACCAGTCTACAAAGTCAACGATGACCGACCGGTACTCCAGCTCGTTTCCCTCTGACACACGACCCACGATGGTGGAGTCGTCCAAGAACTTCTGGAGGTGGCAGCTGTCTGTGCTATAGATGAAGTCCGAGGTATAAATGTTGAAAAGGAAGGGTGAGAGGACGGTGCCCTGCGGTGCCCCCGTGCTGCAGACTGCCACCTTTAACTTACAGCCGTGCAGCCGCACGTACTGTAGACGGTTAGTAAGGTAGTCGATACTCTAGGCAGCAAGATGCCCATCCACTCCCACGTCCTCCAGCTTCCCCCGCAGAAGCGCTGGCCTGATGGTGTTGAAGGCGCTGGAGAAGTCAAAGAACATGACCCTCACAGCGCTGCCAGCGATCTCCAGGTGGGTGAGTGCTCGCTGCAGAAGATGACGGCATCTTCTACCTTGATGTTGGGCCTGTAGGCAAACTGCAGCGGGTCTAGGGTGGGGCTCACCATAGAGCGGAGGTGTTTGAGGAGGAGCCTTTCCATGGTCTTCATAAGGTGAGGTGAGATGTCAGGGCGACAGGTCTGTAGTGGGCTGGTTCCTTCGCTTGAGCTGTTTTGGGAACCGGAACCACACAGGAGGTCATCCACAGGACAGGAACCTTCTCCAGGCTGAGGCTCAGGTTGTACAGGTAGCATAGTACCTCACAGAGCTGGTCTGCACAGGTCCTCAGCAGCCTGGGACTGATGCCATCTGGTCCTTCAGATTTCCTCTGATTGAGTCGCCTCAGCTGTCTCCTCACCTGGTCTGACGTGAGGGAGAGGGGGGCTGGGGGGACTGCAGAGGGAGGGGGATGTGTCTGTCGGGCTGTAGCAGTCAAGTGAAGTTGGCCTGGGGAGGGGGGAGAATCAAGGAGTCGTGTGAAGGGGGGGGGGATCAAACCTGTTGAAGTAACAGTTTAATTCATCCGCCCAGCGCTGGTCACCATCAGCTGTCCCTCTGACACTGCCCAAACCCAGACATGGTCTTTAGTCCTCTCCAGACGTCCCGCACGTTGTTCTGAGCCAGCTTCTTTTCCATCTTCTTCCCATAGTCATTCTTGGCCCTCCTGATCCTCCACTGGAGCTCACGCTGGACCTTCTTCTGCTCCTCTCTATCCCCCGAGATGAAAGCCCTCTTTTTCTGGTTCAGGAGGACTTTAAGCTCAGGGGTGACCCACGGGTGGTTGTTGGAAAAGCACCGTACCCTCCATGTTGGCACAGTGCTGGCCACGCAGAAGTTCATGTAATCAGTGATACAGTGTGTGAGGCCGTCTATGTCATCACCAAAGGAGTCACAGAGCATGCTCCAGTCTGTGGTCTGGAAAGTCCCTATTGGTCTCCTCAGTCCACACTTTCACAGACCTCTTCTGCGCAGGTTCCTTTCACACCCTGGGTGTGTATTGGGGGAGAAGGTAGACCAGGTTGTGGTCCGAGCGTCCCAGTGGGTGGGTGGGTGGGTGGGTGGGTGGGGGGCTGTAAGCGTCCTTTACATTAGTATACAGCAAGTCCAGAGTTTTATTGTCTCTTGTGGTACACTTCACGTATTGCGTGAACGTCGGGAGAGAGGCGGAGAGAGGGGCGTGGTTAAAGTCCCCACTGATCAGAATCATGGCGCGGGGGTGACGAATCTGTGTCTGACTGACAGCGCTGTGGAGACGCTCACACGCGGCCACCGCATCAGCCAAGGGCGGAATGTACATGCAAAACACAATCACGTGTGAAAACTCCCTCGGTAGATAATATGGCCGCGCGCTCACTGCGAGCAGCTCCAGGTCCTGCGTGTATAGCTGATCCTTCATGTGCACGTTGGCCGGGTGGCACCATCGTTCATTCACATAGACCGCCACAACCCCTCCTTTCTTCTTTCTGCTCTCCGTTACACTCCGATCTGCACGCGCGAGTGTGAATCCGTTAAGAGAAACCACAGAATCCGGTGTGAGTTCATTCATCTGAGAAACGCATGAGGCTGCAGTCCCGGTACTGCCTCTGCTGCCGGGTCAGCGCCGCCAGCTCCTCGGTCTTGTTGGCGATCGCGCGGACATTTCCCATGATGACAGAGGGTACACATGTCCTCCGCGTCTTTCGTACCCCTCTGCATCTTCTCCTTTTCCTCTGTATTTCCACAGGAACAACGGGCTTTTCCGCGTGAAGGAGGGCGGGGGCGCGCAGGCAAAGGAGGGTCTCACGTGTGTAAGACCTGCGTTGCTCAGAGCCGTCAGTGAATGAATTTCCTGACGCCGATCCAAAAAGTGAAAGTAAAAGTACACAGAAAAACAAAAGCATCATAAAAGTAGGTTTCCCAAATGCAGGATTGAAGAAAGAAAAAGAAAATTTGAAAAAGGATAAAGAAACACGCCTATATACACAATAGAAAAGAGAAAAAAGAGGAAAATAAACTGAAGCACTCCTGTAACTGGCTGCAGGTCACCCGGCGCCATCTTGAAAGTGACAGACCACAAAGAACAGCCCAGGTTACCAAGGAATTGTCTCACTAAAACAGACATTGCTGCTCTTGGTGAGACAAGATTAGCGGAAAAAGGATCTCTTGTTCAACCGTCTGATAGCTACACTTTTTTCTGGAAAGGCAAACCAGAAAACGAAGACAGGATCCATGGAGTCGGCTTCGCCATAAAATCATGTCTGTAGAAGCAGCTCCCAGACCTTTCAGTTGGCATCACCGATAGTCTAATGAAATTTCACTTGCCACTTGACAAAAAACAACATCACAGTCTTCAGTGCCTATGCACCGATGCTAACAAGTACAGAAGATACCATAGAACAGTTCTATGCTGACCTCAATTCCCTTCTGTGCTCTGTCTTCCAGCGATAAACTCATACTGCTCGGTGACTTTAATGCCCTTGTAGGTTGTGATCAATGGGAGTGTACTTGGCAGACACGGTGTGGGCAAGATGAACAGCAACGGCCTTCTGCTGAGCAAATGTGTGGAGCACAATCTAGCTATCAGTAACACCACATTCAGGATGGCTGATAAGTACACACCCACATGGATGCACCCATGCTCTTGACAATGGCACCTCATTGACTATGTTATTCTTCATCAACACGACATTAAAGACGTCCTAATAAGAGTAATGAGGGGTGCAGTGTTGGACAGATCATAGGCGTGTGCGCACAATCCTTCGATTGCACATAGCTTGCCACTTCCCAAGAAGATCTCGTGCAGTTTTCAACACAGCCAGACTCCAGGACCCCTCCTACCTTGGTATGTTCAAGGACAGTCTGGACCAAAAGCTGTCTACTACAGGACCACTGACTGGAAACCCAACTCACAAATGGGAAACACTCAGGGGTATGATACAGGAGACAGCTAAGCCTGTGTTTGGCCCTAAAAGCAGACTTCACCAAGACTGGTTTGATCAGAATAACACTGCCATAGAGGAGCTCTTGGCCAAGAAAAACAAGGCATTCATGGAGTGGCTAAACAACCCAGATTCAGTGCCAAGGAAGAACAGATTCAAGTCCTTGAAGAGTAAGGCTCAGAGGGAGATAAGGAGCATGCAGGATAAGTGATGGGATGAGAAAGCTTAAGAGATCCAAGGGTTTGCTGACGCAAATAACTCAAAACAGTTTTTCAGTTCCATCAAGACAGTATTTAGTCCCTCCAAATCTGGCTTCACTCCTCTGCTTTCTTCAAATGGAATAACACTGATCAAGGACAAAACTGGCATCAATAGACGGAATGAACATTTCAGCCAACTTATGCATCACCCTTCCACAGTTGACCACTGTGCACTTGACCAGATAAAACA
This sequence comes from Plotosus lineatus, assembly GCA_024760905.1. Classification (NCBI taxonomy): domain Eukaryota; kingdom Metazoa; phylum Chordata; class Actinopteri; order Siluriformes; family Plotosidae; genus Plotosus; species Plotosus lineatus. Next base: position 5,885,334 of record CM045738.1, on the reverse strand, counting down.
ACAAGCAGAGCACACGGAATTAGATAAACCACCCTATATGAATGAAATCAAGAAAGCCATTAAACAGATAAGTTGCAGAAAAGCTCCTGGCAAGGATGGCATTCCTGTGAAAGGCTACAAAGCGCCAGGTGGCATAGCCCTGGAAGCCTTTCACAGTGTGCTAGTCAGCATCTGGGTAGAGGAAGAATTGCCTGCAGACTTTTGCAATGCATCAATAGCTGTCCTCTTCAAGGGATCAAGAGCAAACTGTGGAAATTACAGGGGCATATCCCTCCTCTGCACAGGTGGCAAAATACTGGCCCAAGTGCTACTCAAAAAACTCATCTCAACAGTGGTTGAGAGAAATCTCCTGAAATCAGTGTGGCTTTCGCCCAAACTGCAGCACTGTAGACATGGTGTTTGCCTTCAGACAGGTCCAGGAAGTGTATGGAACAGAACATGAACCTGTACTCAGTATTTATAGACCTCACCCAGGCATTAGGCACAGTCAACAGAAAAGCTCTCTGGACTATTCTCAGAAAGCTTGGCTGCCTTCCAAAATTTACCACGTGGGTCAAACTGTTCCACCAGGATATGAAGGGAGAAATACTCTCAAATGGTAAACCATCAGACTGCTTTGAAATCTCCAGTGGAGTAAAGCAAGGTTGTGTCCTGGCTCCTGTGCTGTTTAAACTTTTTTTACCCAAGTACTCAACCATGCTATCAGTGACCTTGACCTTGGTGTGTACATCAAATGCCAGCTTGATGGGTCAGTGTTCGAACTGAAGCACCTAAATGCAAAAACTTCACAGGTGAGTACTTGAGGCCCTGTTTTCTGATGACTGTGCTCTCATGGCCCATGAAGAAAACCACCTGCAAACCATAACTGACATTCTCTGAAGTTGACAAGCTATTTGGACTCACAATTAGTCTGGGAAAAACTGTAGTACTTGTACAGCCAGCACAATACACGACCCTCCAGACACCATGCATCACTATCAATGGCACACAGTTGAAAAATGCCCAGACATTCAAGTACTTGGTTCTCTTGATGGAGAAATTTCAGCCAGGATCCAGGAAGCTAGTCAGGCACTAGGCAGACTTCACACCAAAGTCTTGAAGCACAAAAGCATTCATTTCACCACAAATGTGGTGGCACAGGGTCTACAATGCTGTGGTCATAACGTCCTTGTTGTATGGTTGCGAGACATGGACTGTGTACCAAAGACACATCAAAAAGCTTGAGCAGTTTCACCAACGCTCCCTCCGCTCCATCATGATATGGTGGCAGGACCGTGTCACAAACCAGGAGATGTTAGACAGAGCCAACACCACCAGCATCAAACCAAGCTCATCAAAGCCCAACTTCAGTGGACAGGACATGTCATCAGGATGGAGAAGTCCAGAATCCCACACCAACTCTCCAATGGAGAGCTGGTTAAAGGAAACCGCAACCAAGGTCAACCAAAGAAGAGATACAAGGACAACCTCTGGGCAAACCTCAAATGGGAAGATGTCTAGTCTGGCCAACTTGAGCTGACAACTAATGACAGACAGCTCTGGCCCTCCTTGACCCAACGCACAGCTATAGCCTTTGAGGATGACCGCCGTGCGCACCTTGAAGCAGCCCACCAAAGGAGACACCGAATGTTGTCTATCATCATCTCTACAACAAACATACCTTGCCCAACCTGAGTGGATGCTTTTCAGCCTCTGGTCTCCAAAGTCACATGCATACTCACGATGAGAGTACAACGAATCGTTTTCCTCGATTCGAGAGACAACCAAGAAGCAAAAGAGTAATGGAGGTATACTAGTCCTTCTCAAAAAATTAGCATATTGTTATGAAGTTCATTATTTTCTGTAATGTACTGATAAAAATTAAACTTTCATATATTTTACATTCATTGCACACCAACTGAAATATTTCAGGTCTTTTATTGTTTTAATACTGATGATTTTGGCATACAGCTCATGAAAACCCAAAATTCCTATCTCAAAAAATTAGCAGATCATGAGAAGTTACTCTAAACGAGCTATTAATCTAATCATCTGAATCAACCAATTAACTCAACACCTGCAAAAGATTCCTGAGGCTTTTAAAAACTCCCAACCTTTTTCATTACTCAAAACCACAATCACGGGTAAGACTGCCGACCTGACTGCTGTCCAGAAGGCCATCATTGACACCCTCAAGCAAGAGGGTAAGACACAGAAAGAAATCTCTGAGCAAATAGGCTGTTCCCAAAGTGCTGTATCAAGCCACCTCAGTGGGACGTCTGTGGGAAGGAAAAAGTGTGGCAGAAAACGCTGCACAACCAGAAGAGGTGACCGGACCCTGAGGAAGATTGTAGAGAAGGGCTGATTCCAGACCTTGGGGAACATGTTTCCACATGACCGAGTCTGGAGTAGAAACATCCAGAGCCACCGTGCAAAAGCTACTTTTGAGCCAGAAACAGCGGCAGAAGCACCTGACCTGGGCTACAGAGAAGCAGCACTGGACTGTTGCTCAGTGGTCCAAAGTACTTTTTTTTGGATGAAAGCAAATTTTGCATGTCATTTGGAAATCAAGGTGCCAGAGTGGAGGAAGACTGGGGAGAAGGAAATGCCAAAATGCCTGAAGTCCAGTGTCAAGTACCCACAGTCAGTCATGGTCTGGGGTGCCATGTCAGCTGCTGGTGTTGGTCCACTGTGTTTTATCAAGGGCAGGGTCAATGCAGCTAGCTATCAGGAGATTTTGGAACACTTCATGCTTCCATCTGCTGAAAAGCTTTATGGAGATGAAGATTTCATTTTTCAGCGCAACCTGGCACCTGCTCACAGTGCCAAAACTACTGGTAAATGGTTTACTGACCATGGTATTACTGTGCTCAATTGGCCTGACAACTCTCCTGACCTGAAGCCCATAGAGAATCTGTGGGATATTGTGAAGAGAAAGTTGAGAGACACCAGACCCAACACTGTGGATGAGCTTAAGGCCGCTATCGAAGCGTCCTGGGCCTCCATAACACCTCAGCAGTGCCACAGGCTGATTGCCTTCATGCCACGCCGCATTGAAGCATTCATTTCTGCAAAAGGATTCCCGACCAAGTATTGAGTGCATAACTGAACATAATTATTTGGAGGTTGACTTTTTTTGTATTAAAAACACTTTATTTTTTTGCGAAAATTATGAATATTAAAACAATAAAAGGCTTGAACTACTTCAGTAGTGTGTAATGAATCTAAAATATATGAAAGTCTGTTTCTCAGTACATAACAGAAAAATAATGAACTTTATCACAATATGCTAATTTTTTTAGGACTAGTATGATAGTGGTATGGGGCAGTGGTGGTCTGTAAAGAAGTGGTGGTCTAGTGGTATAGGGTGCTGGATCGCTGATCCTAAGGTTGGGGGTTCAAGTCCCACTCACCACAAGGTTATCACTGCAAAGTCATGTGTTCTGCTGCTTGGCTGAAACAAAAACCTGCAGCCAAATGACATTTCATGTTTGACACCTGTGTGATCAAGGCATAGTGAGTTCCAGACTGAGTGATAAAGAAAGGGATGTAAAGAGAAATACTGTACACTGGAGGGATATCAGTGACGTTTGAGTGGAGAGGTTTGATATTTGGCTTTGATTTTGTGAAGGACTAGGTGTGATTGGTTCTGTGTGGCGATGGGAGGATAGATTTAAAGTGCTCTGTCAGTGGGATGAGTAAACAGGGTTTAAACATGGAAATTTTATTTTTATTCAATATAAATATTTTTCCAAAAGGGTTGCTGGGGTCCAACCGGAATAAGTGTAGTTATTTACAAACCCTACTGACTTCCAGAATTCCATAAACCAAGAGTTTTAATGCACCATGTTTTTGGTGATGAATTCCCGACAGATCAGAACACATACTAGAAAAATACGTTCTGGTACCAAAACGGTCTGAATCCCCCTTGTGGTCAGCAGCACATCTCAATCCCAAATCTGATCTCCGAGTACCCTGAAGGGATTTGAAGAGATTGATGTTGAACTGAGGCGGATACTCAATATTTGGGTGGAACATTGAAATACAAGATTAAAATGAAAAGCCAAAAAAATTAAAATCTGAAAGCAAATTTCATTTTTACTTACTTTGACTCCATGACACTGAAGATTATCTCAAGGTGATCTTTCAAATGCCTTTCAGGACTGTTCACCAGAGTAAATCAGAAGGGTCCGTATGGAAGTCTCTTACACGTCACGTGGGACAGTCATGTGATCTGTGTCTGAATGCCACCCCAGGGCCAGACGGGTGTGATGGTAATTGTCCAGCAGGAGTCGCGCATACATGATAAGATCTAATCCTGGATGGGGTGTAGGTCGGGTTAGTGTATTATCTGTTCCAGAGGATTCCCCTCCCGACTTTCCAATCCATCCTCAAACAGAACACTATATGAACTTATGAACACTTCCACACGCAGGATTCTGTGAAGGCGACATTGCTCTTTACTGCGCTATTAAACACCTGTGCAGGTCGAGCTGACCAAAGCGGAGGGGTCTACACAAAAGTGATTCTCTTGAAATTAAGTCATCTTAAAACGACAGATTTCCAAACCCTGAATAAGTACATTTTAAAAAAGGTCAGCAGTAGGCGAGTGAAAAGCAAAACAGTCTTAAAAAGAGAAACGCAGGTGACAGAGGGGTGGGGGTAAGCAATGAGACATTTTTTTTTCTCCCACTTTTATTTTTTTACTTAAAAAAAAAAAAAAAAAAAAAAAAAAAGGCAGGGAAAAAATTAAAAATAATGTAATGGACAGTGCGCCAGCCCCAACCCGGAACAGCACTAAACCTCGACACTCAGGTGATTTTACACCTGTAATATTACAGATTAAAACTAAAGGAGACACTGAGAGGACAGAGCCCAGGTTGGTTTATGTTTCTTTAACACTGATTCAGAGGAGAAATGCACAGACGTTCAGAATACATCCACTTCCCTCATGTACGAGTTCAATCCTGACTCGTACGCACTGGATACAGGTCAGAATCTGACTTTATTTCACAGTAGATCTGCATCTAAATGCAGCCATGTGTTTAAGTGTTGCAGGCAGGGGAGGTTTTTTGTACTCCACACAGTGAGCACTAAAACCGCCTGTTAAACTACAACAAAAAATAAAACCAGGAAAATCGTTATAAGAGCGCCCTCTAGTGGCCATACGGAGTCACTGCCGTGAGAACAGGACCACCTGCACATTCAGCGAATCAGAGAGCCAGGCTCAGGCTCCCAACGGCAGTCTTATTACTAACTTTAGAAACACAGAAGATGGTGGATTAGTAAACAAATGTCAAACTACACCAAATGATCGACTGGTATTTGCCCTCAAATGTGTGTGTGTGCACGCGCGCGCACACACACACACACACACACACACACACACACACACACACACACACACACACACACACACACACACACGAGCAACCAAACCGTCACAGGAGGCTCATCTTACCCAACTAAATACTACAAATCAAAACAGGAGAGGTGCATTGCCGTGACAACAGGATCCATGACTGCACAATGGGTTAAAGTGGCTGAACATGAACACTATGTACAGGCGACAGAGAACCGCTGCATGTTCATGTATGTGTGTGTGTGTGCGCCGAGAGAGAGGAATTTTTGAATTGCCTTCTTATTGGGTGAAGTTCCAATGCAGGAAGAGAAATAAAATAACCGCATCCTTTGTGAATATTGCACAATAAAAACACTGCTGCGTTGCCACTGTACAGAAACTCAAAAGGTCTGTGTAGAAAAAGTCCTTCAGTGACCAGAATTGCAGCTCTCTCTGACCGACACACACACACACACACACACACACACACACACACACACAAGATTTAGCGCATCCTGTACTCTGATGTCTTGGACACCTCACATAGTTCACCCTTGAAGTCGATGTCTACAGTGAAGTCCAGGTCTCTCTGAAAAACATACACACACACAAGAAACGGTTCATCTCACACAGCATGACACATCATTCTCTTTAATATTAACGTGCAAAGTGTCCTCAGAGGAATAAAACAGATATTTTGACTGAGTGCAGGGCTGGAGGAGGAAATCTGAAACCTTACATTGTTCTTAATGTTGGGTTTCATGCTGATGGTCCCGAAGATCTCCTCTCCTGTCTTTACCGTCAGATAATCATCAAGATAAAAGACTGTCTGTTTCCAGTGGGTGTAGGGTGACTCGGGACCTGAACACAACCAAGAACCAGCAATTTACACAAATATCAGGACAATGCTGCCTCAAGGAAGGGGCACTACTGTTTACTTCTGCTGGGTGCAGAGGGGGAAGAGAAAGAGAAAAAAAAAAAAAAAAAAAAAAAAAAATCGCTTCACATTACCCTCCCCAAAATAATGAAATTCACCTCCGTGTGTTTTAACAACTAAATAAATCAGAACTTATGATTGGTTAATTACTGCAGTGATTAATGTTTCAGCTGCAACATGTTCTTGATCCTTAACTGACACAGCGATGGAGAACAGCGGTGAGAGATGGCTGGGATCGAGTCCCAAGCCTGGCTGTTTGTGTGGAGTTGACATGTTTCCATTGGTTTTAATCCGGATACACCGGTTTCCTCTCACAGTCCAAAGACATGCACTGAAGACTAATTGGCGATTTCAATTCACCCCTGGTTGTGAGAAAATGGTTGTGTTGTCCCTGTGATGGTCTCGTAAGCTGTTGTTCAGCTGTGCTGGCTGAAATAGGCTCCACCCTCCCCAAGATCGTAGTAATGATTAATTGTTCTGGAAAATGTGAGTATTGTGAGTGGGCGAATTTACTTTGGAACAGCAAGCGTGTTCACATACACGCACGAGAACGATTTATGGCCTATAGAAACCACTCAAAACACTAACACAGTGATTCTAGAACCAGAATCAATTTCCACAGTGACTGACCGGTAGAGAAGCCGGTTCTCTTGTGACAGCGTGTGAACTCGATGTTGAAGTAGGTGACCAGGGCATGGATGTAGTCGTTCCTCTTCACCTGCAGGCAGAACGGTGAGGTGAAGGACAGGTCCTCAATCTTCACTGTATAGATGTCCACCTCCTGACACAAACACACATTTATGACAGGTTGGTATACAGAGATCTAACCAATTGATCAAGGTATGAACACCTGCATGAGGAAACAGGACAGAGCAGTTACCTTGATGAGGCAGGAGCTAGTAACTAGCTGTTTGGGGTCCACCACGTCCACCAACGGCTCCTTAATGGCCACCTCCTTAATGCAGGACATGTCAAAGCCATATACATTCTCCCACCCTGAAAGTTACGAAAAAGAAAAAAGAGAAAAAAAAAAAGCTTAAAAAAGGAAGGAAAAAAAAAACCCCACATAGAGCACCATAAGATGACACACAGGCAAGAGTGCGCCTAACCCCCCCACCCCCGCACACTCACAGTGGATTTTATAATCCTTGTACTGCCTGTCTTCTATAGCCGTGATGTACAGTGTGGCTCTGTCAGGGAAGATCAGTCCGTCAGCTTTCTGAAACATCATCACACACCTTGTCACTGACACACACTAATATTCTTATCATGAAGTAGTTTAATCAATGTGGACTGATACTGTGGGTATGAAGGGGTTAATATTCAGCTGTTTATGGATGCAGATACATGACTGTGCTCATCCTCACCAGCCACTTGTCACGTGCGTAGATGACTGTGTTTAGCATGGACTCATAGAACAAACAATAACCCATCCACTCAGAGATGATGATGTCTACATGCTCCACTGGGAGCTCCACCTCCTCCACCTTACCCTTTATAATAGTGACAACTGAAACAAAGAACGTCACAGGAAGTGGTTTACTCACAACACTGGCATGTTTATCCAAAAAGGTAAAATGGAAAAACACAGTTTTACTCACACTGATGGGTATAAGGCATGTATGTGAGAGACTCAGGAGTACAGGAGAACACTCAGGAGTATGTACTTACTGTGATCCAGCTTGTTGGCCTTGACGATCTTCACCGCGTAGTCAGATATACTGCTGCACTCGATCTACAAAGCCATCATCAGCATAGAGGTCACACTAAAGTTCTAATTCTTTAACCAGGTCCTGCCTGTCTCATCATCACCACAACACAGACCAGAACTTATTAAATTACTGTGTTTTTATTCCCCCACAACACCTGATGTGATCTCTCTGAAGTGGGTGTGGCATAACCAGGGTGGAACTTCACAACTACTATGTATGAACAATACTGATTCTCACTGAGTGAGACAGCATCCAATAAAGGTCTGTCAATCAACCATACTCAGGACAATATTAGAGCACACCCATGTCAGAAGTTCTAAAAGACTTTCCACATTTTTAATTGGTTAATAGAGAAAGCCAGGCAGGTGAGAGAGAGAGAGAGAGAGAGAGAGAGAGAGAGAGAGACTCACGCCTATGACTTTCTTGGCCCCTGCCTTGGCTGCAAACATCGATAGGATGCCAGTTCCACTGCCCACATCCAGCACCACCTTGTCCTTGAACAGGTGCTTGTTGTGGAACATGGAGTTTCTGTAGGTGAGAGTACGGACTTCATCTTTCAACATCTCCTGAAGATAGAAAGGAAGGAAGTGAGTGAGACAGGAGACATGATGGAATATTATACATGTGATCAGGACTGAACCTCATAGTCTGACCTCATGGATGCCGAAGTGAGCATAGGAGTCGAAGTAGTAGTCCTTTGATGTCATATCTTCAGCAGCAGGTTTCTCTGAGCTTTCTCCCTGTGACACCTTCAGGACAAAAGAACATGAACAAACTAGAAAATTTCTGCAGAATTTTTAAAGTTTGCCTGCAGCTTGCTGGGTCTACCAGATGTTCACACTGCATTGTGTTGGGTGGGTGGGAGATTTAAAACCACAGAGAGGGGTTGAAATATTTCTGACTTTGATAAACAATTAATCAAACAAGGAAAATTATTGCGTCTGCATCTGACCCTAGTAGACCACTGCTCTCCTTTAGAAAAAGGGGGAAAAATCGCCATGCTTTCCAAGTTACACTCTTTTTTAAATACCCGTTTTCTTTAACTTGAAGTAACTTACATTTCTACCAAAATTCATTACACACCAATCCTGATTCACGCTTTTATATACAACTTGGAAATCCTTCAAAAAGGTTTGGGCTGCATTAATTGGTTCAGTGAAATAATAATACATTTATTACTAATTTATTCAGATTATAACAGAACAGCAGCGTTTTCCTGTAGATCAACATAACACTAATTACACCCAATTGATTCGACATTTAAATACTTTTAAACTGGCACAATAAAAGTACATTCAAACTGATCTGCTTCTGGGGAATCCCTCCATCCTACGCCTGTGTGCCATGTGAGCAGCTTTAGCCTGTGGCTCAGACTAGCGATTAGCAAACTCACCATGCTTCCAACGTGGACAAATTAAAATCATTCTACAGCTTTAACGCGCTGGAAGAGTATTCAACGTGACGCACACGTTTATAAACTACAATGACTGGGATTAAAATCCATCATGAAGGCTAGCTAGCAAATAAAATACCATGCGTTTATCACACCCGTTCTCAAACAGATCCCGCCTCCGGGCTGCTCGATACGCCCGCCGACAGGATAATTTCAGGACTGGCCAATTACAACAGCACATTTTTTTCGACTAGCCAATTGTTGTAAAGAGGCGGGATCATCCTTAACATGGGTGGTCTACAAAGGCACTTAATCCCATGCGGTGCGCGCACGATCCAATTATTCTGTTAGCTAGCTAACTAGCCAGTGTGATTCAGCGAGAAATTCAATTGCGAGTTAGACCAAAGTATTATTCTGATCAAGGTGTCTAAACTCAAAGTGAAAAGACAACGCGTCTACTGATAATAAAGCAATCATGTTAAAGGAGCGTACCGTAGTAAATCGCGGATTTTCTGAGGTAAATTAGCATTGGCTAAACTGTTTAAAATGGATGATGCGCATCACGCAATTACTGCACGTTGTTGAAGAAGCACGTGAGAGAAACTCTGAAATCTGAAGCGAAACGTAAACCTTTATAAACTGAACATCAACCCCCCCTCCCCGGAAGCGGCTTCATCAGGCCGCTCTTTGTGTCTCTGTTGCTCACCTCCATCCTGTCCGCGGTCTCCGCCATTTCGTTGATGAATGATTTTGTTTCCTCGCGTAGCGCCGCTACACAACATAAACCCGTCTCCACTTCCTCCCGCCTCTGCACTGGTGTACTCTGATTGGTCCGTCGCACAGTGACACCACCCCTAATACCCCTCCCATTTTTATTTTAGGTCGACTCCTCATTGGTTGAAATCGAGCGCGGTATTTTACAGCCGACGATACATGTGATGGAGAATGTGATTCCTGCTGGATCTGAAACAAGGCGTCCATCCAACTTTGAAAATTTCGTTTACTTTCTCAAGGAAACAAAAGACGTCATATGTAAATATAAAAAAATCTGGTGGGTGTGCAATTTTTTGGGTTGAGGAGGTTTAACCTTCTCCAGAGGAGGAATTTGCATATTCCTCTGGGTACTCCGGTTTCTTCCCACAGAAAACCGAATTAATGAAGATGACTGCAATGTTGTATGGTTTAGAGACAGTGGCCCTGGGGAAAAGACAGGAGTTGGAGTTGGAGGTAGCAGAGATGAAAATGTTGAGGTTCTCTTTGGGAGTAACGAGGATGGATAGGATCAGGAATGAGCACATCAGAGGGACAGCACATGTTAGATGTTTTGGAGACAAAGTCAGAGAGGCTAGATTGAGATGGTTTGGACATGTACAGAGGAGGGATAGTGAGTATATTGGTCGTAGGATGCTGAGGTTGGAACTACCAGGCAAAAGGCCCAGAGGAAGACCAAAGAGAAGATTTATGGATGTGGTGAAGGCGGACATGAAGGTCGTTAGAGTAAGAGTAGAAGATGCAGAGGATAGGGAGAGATGGAGGCAGATCATTTGCTGTGGCGACCCCTGAAGGGAACAGCCGAAAGGAAAAGAAGAAGAAGAAGACTGCAGCTGCAGGGCTGGTTTCTGACAGAGACCTGCAGTTATGGAACAGCCGTTGCAGTTATCATTCAGGACTCAGACAGTCTTATTCTTTTCCTTCCGGCCTTTTCTCCTTTTTTCTCATGAATCGCCACAGCGATTCATCTAATAATTAGATTGTAGTTGACATGTTTGATCAGGACTCAGTCAGTGCTCAAAACAAAGCTGAAAACGTACTCAGGGTATTCATTAAGTTTTAGAGTAAAAGGGGGATATTGATAAGTTGGGGGAGGAAATTGAGGCAAGCGTGGTGGGGGTTTGAGGGTCTGGGGAGGGCACCCCCAGAAAAAAATGTAAAATTCGTGTGCTCTGTGGTGCATTCTGGGCCCATATTCATGAGAAAATCAGACAAGCTAGAAGCAAATAAATCTCAAAGTTTATATTATAAACAATAGTATTTGTTACAAGAATAGTAGACTTACTTCTTAAAGGAAAGTACAGCAAACTTCTTATTTGAAAAATCTAACAGTTACCTTACTAATATAGAACATTTGTGAATCAAATTGCTACCCTAATCTGCCAAACTGGTAATGTAATATCATTTTAGGGTGAATAAGATTAGACTATTAGAATAAGACTAGGCTAGTTTAGTTGAGGGCGAGTTTTCACTATTATCGCTCGATGCGATCAGGAAATAATTTGTGTTCAGACATGACATAAAACTTTTTTACCTATTTCATGAGATACGGATGTTTCGGAAACACGATTCGGCGCCATGCTTGTCGGTACAACTCACATCAGTTTGGACGATATTTTACCCGGGTTTGTACGAACTGTCATGATCTAAATCTACACGGGAGCACAGGCAAATGGCGGCACATATATAAAAAGCGCCGCGGTTTTGAACGAGGTAGCATAGTGCATCATGGGATATCGGAAGTGAACCGATTGAGAAATTATTATAACAAGTGATCGTGTTGTCAAGTACTTTGCTTAACAAAGCTGTGAAAATGTTTTTATTAAAGATTATTATATTATTAAATATTATTATTTACTATTATAAAATATAACCGGCACTAGGCTAATAGTAGCCGGCGCTTCCACCGGCCGCCAGTACTTAATGAAAAATATGCGTACTTGTTTGGTCAAGAATTTTGTTAATAACCTTTTACTAGCTATTAACTCACTCTCACTTGTTCATCCAGGTGTCACCAGTGGAGTGGCTGATTGCCTCATGTTCCAGGGTGCCCTCATGTCTCTTCCTTTTGGTTCACTCTTTTTGCTTATGATGTCATAGTCGTTCAATGGGGCAGTGGTGGTCTAGTGGTATAGGGCACTGGATTGCTGATCCAAAGGTTGGGGGTTCGAGTCCCACTCTCCACAAGGTTGTCACTGTCCCCCCAGTGCGGCTAACTGGGTTATCAAAGGCGGGCCATGTCTCTCACTGTCTATGGTGTGAGGCATGTAAAAGAACCATTGCTGACTTTCGTAAAGAGGAGCTGCAAAGTCGTCAGCGTGTTTCTGTCCCTTGCTAAAAGGGTTGTGACAGGAAGGGCATCCGACGTAAAAACCTCTGCCAAATCAAACATGCGAATCAGATGATTCGCTGTGGCGACTCCCGAGTAAAAAGGGAAAAAGCCGAAAGGAAGACAGACAGACAGACATGTCATAGTCGTTCAGGCATCCCTGCTTACACTCAGCACTAACATTTACTATTACATTGCACTAAGCGTTCTGAATAACCTCTCCCCTCTCTCGCTCCCTGTGTGTTTTTGCTGAGGTACATGTGCTACTTCTGAAATCCCAGTGTTACTTATTTTTAAATGTTTTAGCAATGTTGAATTGGGCGAGCGCCGTCTGGATCATGCCGGCACGTGCAAAACCTCAATATGTGAGGCGCTCAAAACCGAAAGTAGTGTACTTGCTGTGGGTTATACGGACTTCCGGTCTTTCAAGTGAGCAAGGGCGCCGTTGAACTCGTTTAGAACTCAGCCTGCACTGATGTGAATCACCAGCAGAGCGGAGAGTTCTCTTTCTTTTCTGGACAGCCCGCATGAATCCGTGACATAGCCCGCAGCCTGCCCCGCAAAACTTGAATCATTCTAAACCCGCCTCGCCCCACATAAGTTTCAAATTGACCCTCCCTGCCCCGGAAACTAAAAAGTCTGACTTTAAATTTGTGCCCGCGCGCTGCGGGGGCCTGTGGGCTGCGGGCTGAAACCCGCCCCATGCAGGCAGGGCTCTTACCCACACGCAGCACGCAGCCAACGGAGCAATTGTATTTAAATGTTTAAAAGGACGGGATGTTGTATTTAAAGCGGAATTACAGTACCTGTTTGAAAAATCAGAGGTCCTGATTCAATATTAACTTGTTTCTTTGCAAGATCAGAGGTCTTGTCCCACGGAGCACTCTGTTTTCATGCTCCTTCTGTTTCAATATCGTTCCGAAATAATCGCCTCCATCACTGTATTTCCGCTTTTCTGTATTTTCCGGGTCCATGATGTACCAAATAAAATGTGCGAATCATTCACTGTGGCGACCCCTGAGAAAGGGAAAAAGTCGAAAGGAAATCTCCTGGTGAGGGGTGTAGATAGGTTTGTCCATAACTGTATGTATAGGATGCACTGTAAAATTGCTATATACACAATTTATATTTCATGTCACATTATACAGGAATAATTTGTGAATGATAACTTGCTGAGATAACAAGAATAAACAAAGATTTTTGTGCATGTTTTTATTATCACTATGTCATCAGTTATTTCACAGATTAAACCTATGAATGGCCACAAAAAAAAATCCAAAGTACAATATGATAAAAATAATAATTTAAAATGTTTCATTGAACGATTACATCAAACTGATCTCTTCAATACATTTAAATTGGTAGTATATAGTTACTATATAGTGCACAAAGTTTTTTAGTGCTGGCCAAATACAGAAAAATGAACAAAGGGCCCAGCCACACATATCAACATATCGACACATGAGTGTATTTCTAACTCACCGAGAATGTGAAGAACATTGCACTCAGTGTGATCAGTGATACTGTCCTTTGCATTGAAGGAGAAAGTTTGGTGGTTATGACACAAAGGACTTCACGGAGATGTGTATCAGTTATTCTGGTTCTCAGTCTGTTTTTGTTCTGATTTAACAGAGAAAATGCTCGTTCACATATGTATGTTGAGCCTAACAGGCTCTTCATTCTTTTTGCATGCTGTCTCATCAGAGGTAACCTGGTATTATATCCAAACTCCAATAAATGTCAGGGAGGGAGAGAAGCTTATGTTGACTTTTCAGGGAACGATCACACTGCAGACTCTCTCCCTTTTTCAATCACAGAAAAATCTGAGAAACGCTTGGTTGAATTCAGTCATGAGATGCATTCACAGACACATATTGCTCCTTTTTAGCAGGTCGTCCTTTGGAAAAGCAGACTTGATTTTTGACAGTGTGGGGAAGGGTGCAGCATTGAAGCTTCGTAGTTGTGTCTGAAACAGGCAGATCTTTACACAGAAAGCTTTCAAGTGCGCATACAGGTGTGGCACCAGCTGTCCTTTCCCTTGTAGGCTCTTGTTCAGTGTATTCAAATGATGAGAAGGATCAACTAAAAATACCAGGTCTGCCAGCCAAAGAGGGTCACTCAGTACATGAAGAGGTCGGCCCTTCTGTTTCAAAAACTGGTACCTTTTTGATCTCAGTGAATAAAACTGCTGCAGCACAGAGCTACGGCTGGGCCAAAGCACATCAGAGTGGTAGAGTATGTCCCTGTATTCAGCATCCACGTGGGACAGCATGGCTTGAAATTCTCAGTGGTTCAGTCCTCTAGCTTGAACTATTTTGAGTTTTTACAACATCACATCATCCAGCTGGACAGTCTTGGCACACGGTGCTTCTTGGTGGACTTATACAGTGGATTCTAACTGCCTCCACTCTCCGCTCCTGTTTTAACTTGGCACACACCATCGATGCCATTCCTCTGCGCTTGCCCGTCATAGCCATCTGTTGTTACTCCAGAGCTCACCCCGTATAAGCCCAATCTTTTCAACAGTCTCTGACACAGCTTCAAAAATATCTTTACTCATGGTGGTGCCTTTTAGGCTCATCATATCAAGCAGCTCCTACATCCAGCAAAAATGTTCATCGACTCACTGCAAAAAAAAAAAAAAAAAAAAAAAATTCAAAGCTGTGCAGTTTCTGTGGCATCTGTGCTCTCATCACATGCAGTCAAGTAAAAATCAAAAGCACAAGCTTTGTTTCTCAACTGATGTTTCAACTATGACGGACCGGCGGGTGGATAGCTGGGATAATGTAAATGAGGCAAACTCTGTCAATGGCGGTTTATTGAGGTCGATACACAGGGGTTAGCATTGACTTGTAACGTCTCGGTTATCTATGGTTCTATGAGATCCGTCGCATAAGGGCTGAGGGCTCGCCGAGCTCTCCTCTCTTATATACACTCTTTTCTGCATCACAGTGAGCATCTAATTCATAGTGTTCAATTCAGTTCAATTTATTGTAAATAAAATGGCTTCAGGTAAACAGGTACATAGTAGATGACCATCGCAATAGGAGCGCATGTCACAGTGAGACTGTGGCGTCTGTCCACTGTGTCACACAAGTTAGCTGACAAATACTGTACTGGTACTCGATTCTCCATGCCACTGTTTTTATGGATAAATTCATGTTGTTTGTATTTTTTCTGGGAACATTGTTTCTCTGACTTTGACAAGGCGCTGCTTTCTGAAATCACCATCTGTGGACCGTTTGCCATGCTAGGCAATAAGTTGAGAAACTTCATAGCCTGCCGTTGTGGCATTTTCCTGTATTTTGTTAGCACGGAAAAGAAGTGTGGTTGGCCTTGCAGGCTAGCTGCCATTTGCTTGACTTTCTACGTTCATTCGGCAGTGGTGTACAATGTGTACTTCTCATGTTTGGTCACAGAGTCCTGAGCCACATGCGGCTCTTTGCCTGGTTTCATGTGGCTCTTACGTTCATGCCGAAGTTTGTTTTTTTAATGTACGTGTTTGCTTTGCTTTTGCGAGAGTTCAATATGACATTTTCGTTAAATGCGCTTGTGCGTGAGATGAAAATAATAGAAAGCTTCTCAGTATGTGCAAGATCATTTCAGTAAACAATTTGTGTGCAGTAAAAAAGAAAATATGAAGATGAAGTCAGCAAATTTTTAAGAGTGGGAGAGTTCATATTTTTGTTTAACCTAATAGCAGGTCATTCTGCATTATGTCAGGCATCATTAGCGCTTTTCAAAGTTTCAAATCATCAGCGCCACTTCAGCTCACTGCATGCTAACTTCTACTGTACTAGGAATTTCCGAAAGGGACTGAACTTCGACTGAAGTACAAGTTGTTCACTTTGAAAAGTCCGCCAGAAAAGCAGATAGTTTTTCCAAAAATGTACAAAGTGCTCAGAGACCATAACACTTGCATCGTATCAAATGGCTTGGGACATTGCACGGGCCAGAAAGTCATACAGTGAAGAAGAGTTTGTTAAAAAAATGCCTGTGATGTTGTTGAAATCTTGTCTCCTGAAATCGACAAACTAAAACGCCTGGGATTGGATGTCCAACTGTCCCGCCACACTGTTGAACACAGGATATCGGACATTTTAAAAACAGCTATTGAATCACTCTTATGAGAATGTTGGTGTGTGAATTCAAAACGAATCTGGCTAAGCAGAGGTGTGTTGTGTGTGTGTGTGTGTATGTGTGTGTATGATGTGGCTCTGCGGAAACACTGTATAAATGGTGGCTCTTGGTCCCTGGATGGTTGGCCACTCTTGGCCTATGGTCATTCTACTCTCATCACAGCAACAGCTTCATTGCAAATCAAAGACACACTTTCTGTTGATTCCGTTTCCGACTGAAATCTTCGACACTCACTTCCTGTTTTACGTTTATTTGGTGCTGCCATTTTCTGCTGACTTGCGGGAAAAGTTTTCCTTCATCTTCCTTGTGTAATCATGTAAAGTGGAGAAGTCATGTGACTCAGAAGTGCAACATAGTGCAGCTCAAGCTTGTTGCGTGGACCATATTCAGTGACACTGTACTGTACTTTCATAATTTGCTGCGAGCCAAGAAAAACTGGGCCGCGTGCCACAGTTGACCCCGCGGCCGTGAGTTTGGACAGCCCGATTACGATCCTATATTACGTGCTGAATTAGCGAGCGCATGACGTTTAAATAATTTACACACTGCCTTGATAACGGATTTGTCGGCTATGACGAAAACGCGCACAGCCAATCAGATTAGAGGGAGGGCTTACTGGGAGGGCGCACTTATGGAATCCTTTCAGTGAGGGAGGAAAAAATAAAAAGCGTCTCGTACTCCGTTTGCTTGTTCTGTCACGAGCCTCGTCTGTCGGTACTGACTGAGCGGAAAGGCACAGAAACCGACGACGCAGAGAGCGTCCAGCGGTATCAGTTTTACTTGAGAAAGATCAATTTGTCGAGCGGGTTGAGCGTGTCGGGTTTCGGGTGATGTCGCGGCTCCTCCTGTCCTGTCCTGACCGTGTGATAGCGCTAGCGTAGCAGCTTAGCTAGCTGACTCACAGTGAGGGGGGAAACAGCCAGGACACCGAATCGGTCAATTTCTCCTCTGCGTCGTGTATAACAACCACAACGGCTATTTAAAAACAATCGCACTGATTTCTATATCTCTGTTCTGCAGCGGGTGGAGTTGTAGGGGTCCGAAGTGAATCGATTCGGTTTGAATGAATTTCTGTGAGAAGAAACGCCAAGTGACGTTTCGGAGCTAAAACTCCGCGCGAGACGGTGACCTCAATCCCAGCACGCTTCACCGGATACTCGCGCTGAAACAGCCGGCTAGCAGCATTAGCAATCTAGCACCAAAAAAAAAAAAAAAAAAGCCTACATCCGGACGCCGAGGACCGCGGTCCATTAGCTTCCAAGCTAACTCTGTGTGGCTTGTGATAACCGAGCCTTGTTCAATCCAGAGCGCTGGTCCATCTGGAAGTAATTTGTTAGCCAAGTAGGGAGACAGACCGAGAAGGAGCAAAGATGCCGGCGGTGTCGAAGGGAGACGGGATGCGGGGATTAGCGGTGTTCATCTCGGATATCAGAAACTGTAAGTTTATCTTTAAATTTCCATGAATGTTATTCTGTTGGTATCCGTGTGTCTTCTGTACAGGATGGGAATGTGTTAAATGTGCGCTCACACCATACACGAATTTCTCCTGATTCTGATAGTACTCGGTTTTAAACTGGGATGCGACGTGTTCTACCTGTGTACACAAGTGTGTGTGTGTGTGTGTGCGCGTTTTTTTTTTTTTTTAACTTATTCCTTTTTATTTTAGCATTTTAGAAGCCTCGGCCTGGTGATGCTCTCTCCTAGCGCCCCCCCCACCTCTGCTGGTCTCTCTCTCTGTATCTCTCTCTCTCTCTCTCTCTCTCTCTGTATCTCTCTCTGATACAGTAGTGTACCATTTTTATATCCTGCTTTTGTCAGAGCTGTGTAATGTCCTGACACAGACCGACCTGGTTCTGACATTCGGATGTATTAACTGAGTAATTTTCTGTCCTCTTTGTTTCCTCCCTTTATTGTCACATGTGCCATTGATCTAAACGCCAACACCATTAATTCCTTTGACAAAACATACAGGTGTCTCATCCTGGTTAAAATAGGTTGGTATGAGTGAAGGTGGTGCTGAGAAATCCTGCTCAGATGCTTGAACTCTTCTCATGATGTTACCTTTCTGTTGGATGGCTCTAGTGTGGCGTGGAGGCCTGGCATGGGGTGTCTTAGACTTTGTTGCCTGTGGTGTCAACACTCATGTTCTGACTTCATGGTAAAAGGACATGCATCAATGATTAGTCAAATCACGGATCTGGAGCATTTTCTGTCTGGTGGTGTCCCGTGTCCCTTCGTTTTCTGGACCAATGTAAAAGAATCAAATCTGAGAATTGGGTTTGAAAATCCATCAAATCTGATTTGTTACTGAAGATCAGAGCATGTTCTTGGCAAACAAACGCTCTTGTAGTGATCCGTAAGGGGTTCTTTTAGTGACAAGGCTGTGTCCATTAAGCAGTTGTGTGTGTGAGATGGAGTGCTTAATTCTAACAGGGAACAAAAAACTGCATCAGACATGATTGGAATCTAGCGTAACCCTAGGGTTGATATCCTGCTCCTGCAGATGGGGCAGTTTGTCTGTGTAGTTATGATGATAGTTTATCAGCCTCTGACTGTTACTTCAGTTGTACATCTGAGTCCTCGACATGAGCATGCAGGAGAAGAGAATGATGCTTTCTCTTTGGATGCATGATATGGAACACGGATGTGGTTTCAGTGTACCTCAGATACAAACGGGGTTTTATCCGGGACTAATTCGTCAAAAAGATTGTTCCTAACTTTACAGATCTGTATTGAATTGAATAACTTGTAATACTGGTCCTTCTCAAAACATTAGCATATTGTGATAAAGTTAATTATTTTCTGTAATGTACTGATAAAAATAAATGTTGAGGTTCTCTTTGGGAGTAACGAGGATGGATAGGATTAGGAATGAGCACATTAGAGGGACAGCACATGTAAGACGTTTTGGAGACAAAGTCAGAGAGGCTAGATTGAGATGGTTTGGACATGTACGGAGGAGGGATAGTGAGTATATTGGTAATAGGATGCTGAGGCTGGAACTACCAGGCAAAAGGCCTAGAGGAAGACCAAAGAGACGATTCATGGATGTGGTGAAGGAGGACATGAAGGTCGTTGGTGTAAGAGAAGAAGATGCAAAGGATAGGGTGAGATGGAGGCAGATGATTCGCTGTGGCGACCCCTGAAGGGAAAAGCCGAAAGGAAAAGAAGACGACTGATAAAAATAAACCTTTAAGAAATTTTAGATTCATTGCACACCAACTGAAATATTTCAGGTCTTTTATTGTTATATAAAATATAAGAAAGTTTAATTTTTATCAGTACATTACAGAAAACAATGGATTTTATCACAATATGCTAATTTTTAGAGAAGGACCAGTACATGTTTTTGTAACTTCATATTCTGAGCTGTGTTCTTCTCTCTATAGTCATTTAAATGTACAAGAATAATCTTATGTCCCGTTTTGAATCGCCCCCTTATTGTCGTGGAGGGGTTTTCTAACTATCTTAGGAGTGAAGTTGTCAGGGGCGTAATGCCCCTGGTAGGGTCTTTGAAGGCCTGAAAAGGAGACACTGGTCTGCCCTCTCATGAATTCACCATCTGTGTGAGTTGCTATAGGGGGTCAAGTGCATTGTCAGTTGGCTGGCAACCGCAAGTATGGGTTCTGTCAGACCGATCCTTGGCTGCTGACTCTGACTCTTGGGACATGGAATGTCACCTCTTTAGTGGGGAAGGAGCCTGAGCTGGTATGTGAGGGTTGAGAGATACCAACTAGATATTGTCGGACTCGCCTTAACACACAGCTTGGGCCCTGGAACCACCCATCTTGGTTCCAACACATTAAGGTTCTCTCCTGTTGATGAAATGGTAGATTCCTTTTCAGCTTTCAGGTAGGGGTGAGGGGTGGGGGACAGGTTCCGACTATTTGTGCTTACACTTGCTGACGAGACAAGCTGAGCTGTCAGTCGATTACCACCTGGTGTTGAGCTGGCTCACTTGGTGGGGGAGATCGCTCTCCAGACCTGACAGGGCCTTGCTTGTAGTTGGTGTTTCCTGGGAATGTTTGGTGGAGTCTTCTGTCAGAGGGGCCTTTAACTCTCACCTCCGGCAGAGCTACAACCACATCTTGAAGGAGGCAGGAGACATGGAATCTGAGTGGGCCTCCATTGTTGTGGTGGTTGCCCATAGCTGTGGCCGGAAGGTCATTGGTGCTTATCGTGGCGGTAACCCCCAAACCTGGTGGTGGATGCCTGCGGTGAAGGGGGGCCGTCCAGCTAAAAAATGAGGCCTGTCTAGTCTTATTGGCCTTTTGGGACTCCAGATGCAGCAGAGAGGTACCAGCAAGCCCGAGCTGTCTCTGATGCAAAATCTTAGATATGGGAAGAGTTCGGTGAAGGCCTGGAAAGCGATTCTTGGTTGGTCTCAAAGGTTCTGGACTAGTACCTGACGCCTCAGGAGAGGAAGCAGTTCTCCCAAAAACACTGTTTACAGTGGAGGTGGGGAGCTGCTCACATCAACTGGGGATGTTGTTGGAAGGTGGAAGGAATACTTCAAGGACCTCCTCAATTCCACCAGCATGACCTCCATGGAAGGAGGAAGACCCTGGAGATTTAGGTGGGGGTCTGCCCATCACTGGGGCTGAGTTTGCCGAGATGGTCAAAAAGCTCCTTGGTGGTCAGGTTCCTGGGGAGTGGACAATATTCACCTTGATCTGACTTGTAATTAATTTGATCATTCTACTCGTGTTTTTTTTTTTTTTAAATAAAATTTGGGTTATTTCTCAGGTCTCTAGAGGACTCTTGCTTGACACATCTCTGCAACATGACTTGGTCATTGTTTTCCAATTATCATGAAATTCCACTCCTCAGCCTACCTACGAAAGACTATGCAGGGATACTTGAAGATCTGACTGATGGTTGAACCTCGGATTCAGGAGGCATAATGAGGTTTTCGTCCTGGCCGCAGCACTCTCAACAAACGTACAATCTGTCAACATGTGATTTTGTGGATTTAGAGAAGGCTTTCAACCTTGTCCTTCAGGCTATCTTGTGGGGTGCGCTCTGGGAGTTTTGTGTACCGGACCTGTTGCTATGGTCCATTTGGTCTCTGTATCACTGGAGCCAGAGCTAGGTTCCGCATTGAGAACAAGTGAATTTGTTTCCGGTGACTGAAGTTCGCCAAGGCTGTTTTTTGTCACCGGGTTTGTTCCTAATTTTTATGGACATAATTTCTAGGTTCAGCCACAGCGCTGAGGGATTCTGGTTTGTTGGATTGGATCTTGTCTCTGCTTTTTGCGGATGATGTCCTTTTTGTCTTCAGCAATCCAGGATCTCCAGCTCTCAAAGTGATTGCAGCCGGGATGATAATCAGAACCTCCTAGTGTAAGGTCATGGTTCTCAGCCTGGAAAACTGTGTAATGCACCCTCTGGGTCTGGAATAAGGTCCTGCCTCAAGTGGAGGAGTGGGAGATCAACAAGCAGGTTGCTGCAGCCTCTGCTGTCGAGTGGAGCTTGTATCGGTCCATTTTGATGAAGAGGGAGCTGAGCCACAAGGAAAAACTCTCAAATTACCAGAGTCGATCAATATTCCAACCGTCACCTATAGTCATGAACTTTGGGTAGTGACCGAACAAGATCACAGATAGAAGTGGATGAAATGAGCTTCGTTCTCTGTGAGGCGGGGCTCTCCCTTGGAGATAAAGTGAGAAGCTCAGCCATCTGGGAGGAGCTTGGAGTAGAACTGCTGTTTCTCCATGTTGAGGTGGCTTGGGCATCTGGTTAGAATGTCTGCTGAATGCCTCTCTGGTGTGGTGTTTCGGGCATGTTTGACTGGAATGAGTACCTGGGGTTGACCCAGAACACGCCGGAGAGATTGTCTCATGGCTTGTTTGGGAACGCCTCGATGTTCCCCTGAAAGAGGTGGTGGCTGTGGATAGGGACATCTGGACCTCATTGCTTGGGCTACAGCCACCGTGACACGACCCTGGATTAAGTGGATGAAGATGAATAATCTGTGGCATATGACTGGGTTCAACTGCAACCGCAGTAAAAGTGAGCTGATGAAACTGTTATAAGAAGGTTGAAGTGTGAAGTCAACCATTGGATCATGCAGACTAGGATTGTCTGAGATATTTGAGGCAGTTTTTTTTTGGATTTATTACTAAAAATTTGTCGTCTCTTTTTAGAATTTTCAGTTCACGGTTGTGTATTTGTTTTATAAAAGAAACAATTTCTGGTGAGTCTGTTGCTCACTAGCATGTGAACGCGGTGGAGGAATGATGACACATGTTCATGCTGATATTCGGTTCGTTTCCTGTTCATCCTCAGGCTGATGTCGTAAATTTGCCAGGTGTGTGGTTATGGCAGGATATTATGGACTTCTGAACATAACCTTGTAATACCATGGCTAAATCCTAACCGTGAAAGTCACTGACTGTCCCTGAAAGCAATTAAATATTAACCATTGTGAGTTAAAATTTCACCACTGTATAAACATACAGTAGGCCCTTGAGTATTTGCGGTTTTGCACTTATAGTTTGAGTATTTGCGGACTGCCGAGCAGCTCGCGTGTTATTCAAATTGAGCCAATGGCTGTCCTCCTTCCTGCTGATTGGTTGAGATTATGTAATTTCATAGTTCACGCCCTTTTCCTCATTCACGCACAAGTTGTCAATGATCCTTTATTTTTTAGTGTAGTTTAATTACCAGTTAAGTTCTATGATGTCACTCAAATGCCTGCTAAGCACCAGAAAAAGGTAATGTTGAATGTCTTTTCTGAAGAAATAAGACTTTCTCAGGAAGAAGCAACCGTTTCCTCTGAAGTGCCTGAAAAGGAATAATCGTCTGAACTGTTGTAAAACACTCCACTAAAGTCTTTTTCAATTATTATTCCAGTACATGACCTTAAGTAATGTTTGTATGTTATATTTTATTTACTGTGGTGTAGCATGTTTCTCATTTTGTTTTGTTTATCCAATTTATTACATTTATTGTTCTTTTATGTCCTTTTTGATATGGTCTGTGTTTTGGGGTATTTTGATTTTGGCGCTGTGCCTCTAACTTACTGTTTACTCCCAGCTGAGGGGCGTGGCTGAGCTACTAGGTGGCTCACACCTGAATTCACTATTCTCATTTACTACCAATAAACAAAACCACTCTCACCTCTGCACCAGAGGATTAACTCACATCACATCACCGCTTCTTTGGTTTGTAACGCTCTCTTAACGCTTTCAGTCTAAAACTGTTTTCTACTCACTTTGGTTGAGGGACTTGGCTGAGCTGCTCTGACTTAATGCAGTTCAGACCTGAATTCAGTCCTCTCATGCCTAATGCAATACCTTCCTCTAGTGGGCGTTTTTGAAAACTACAGTGCTGTATGTTTTTCAAAGAGAATACAGTCAGCCCCCAACTTACGAAATTAATCTGTTCCAGAGCCCTTTTTGTATTGCGGGGATTTTGTAAGTAGGTAAGTACTTCGTAAGTTGGGGTCACATGTTCCAAGGCTCCAGTCTTTGGACTGGATAAACCCCATAAACCCTTTAAAAATGATAAAAGTACACCAATTTTGTATGAAATGTGTTAAAAGTAAAAGAAACTGAATTATTAAACCATTTAAACATTTTATTAACATTTATTCATGAGACCATTACTAAATATTTTTTATTAACATACATACACACACCTGTCTTTCTCTCTCTCTCTCTCACACACATACAGACACATTACTATGCACATGTTTATTCGAGCATTTCGGGCCATGCCCACAAGACATGGAATTCAAAGCGCATTCCCTGCTTGACCATTTACTGAATTAAAACAACTGAAAAAACTAAACTAAAGCGTTATTCCTTCTGTCTCCCACGCGCATGTGAATTCGAAGCGCATTCCTTGCTTGACAAACTCAACTTGAATTTGATTCGTTGAGAGATCGGAATTCCAGATGAGCTCAAATGCGCCTACATTTATTAAACATATACTGAATTAAAACAAATTAAAAAACTAAACTAAAGCGTTAAGCTTCCTTCTGTCTCTATCTGGAAGGCCAGCGGGGTGGGATGTTGAGAGACAGCTAATGAAAGAGCAACTCGCGTGTCGTGTGAAATTTTGTTTGGCGTGTTTGAATTTCTTTTCGTAAGAGGGGGTTGTTTCGTATCTCGGAGACTGAAACTCAGGAAAATGTTTTTCGTAATCCGGTGATTTTCTACACCGGGGTCTTCGTAATTTGAGGGCCTGTACATTGGAAGGTGTTTTCATATGTATGCAGTATGTTTATATTTTATCAATAAATATCACAGTAAAATTAAGTTTTTCTTAATTACTACATTTTACTACATTAATACTGAATTAATGAGTAAGACTGTCTATAGAATGTGTTTAAGAAGCATATTTTAGCGCATGTAATAGATACATAGTATTTTACTTCCGGATGCTCATTCGCGCATGTGACGTGATACATGGGGTTTCACTTCCGGGTACAGAACTTGCGGATTATCTTGATTCGCGGGAGGGCCCGGAACTGAACCCCCGCGAATGTTGAGGGCCTACTGTACACATGACCTGTGACTCCTACAGAAGTTGACCCAGTTTTACTTTTTGTCTGGGGTCAGTGGCATGGAGATTTTTCAAATTCCTCACACCATTGAAAATCAGAATAAACTCTTGTTGGAATCCAGACTGTCTGATGTGCACCTGAATGTCATCTGAGGATCGTCTCCCTGCGACCTGTCCCGCCAGATGTGTCAAACAAGATTGTGTAAACATAAACGTTCTTCACGCTTAGCTTGAGGCAATAGTGCTATCCTTGACAATATGATTATTTTTAATTGGTGTGGCAACTACAGTTTCTGGAAGTTTTACAAACTTTTGGTGTATTTTAAAAATCAGGCAGCACTCTGGCACTGTAACACTGAATGGTGAGTTACGCCAGCAGTCTTCTTCTTTTCCTTTCGGCTTTTCCCTTCAGGGGTCGCCACAGCGAATCATCTGCCTCCATCTCACCCTATCCTTTGCATCTTCTCTTACACCAACGACCTTCATGTCCTCCTTCACCACATCCATGTATCGTCTCTTTGGTCTTCCTCTAGGCCTTTTGCCTGGTAGTTCCAGCCTCAGCATCCTATTACCAATATACTCACTATCCCTCCTCTGTACATGTCCAAACCATCTCAATCTAGCCTCTCTGACTTTGTCTCCAAAACGTCTTACATGTGCTGTCCCTCTGACGTGCTCATTCCTAATCCTATCCATCCTCTTTACTCCCAAAGAGAACCTCAACATTTTCATCTCTGCTACCTCCAACTCTGCCTCCTGTCTTTTCCCCAGGGCCACTGTTTCTAACCCATACAGCATCGTTGGCCTCAACACCATCTTGTACACTTTTCCTTTCATTTTTGCCGATACCCT
The DNA here is from genome assembly GCA_024760905.1 of Plotosus lineatus. NCBI lineage: Eukaryota > Metazoa > Chordata > Actinopteri > Siluriformes > Plotosidae > Plotosus > Plotosus lineatus. The sequence continues at coordinate 5,859,369 of CM045738.1, read as the reverse complement.
CCTATCACACATCACACCAGACACTTTCCTCCAACCATTCCAACCTGCGTGCACACGCTTCTTCACCTCTTTTCCACACTCTCCATTGCTCTGGATTGTTGAGCCTAAGTACTTAAAATCCTCCACCTTTCTTATCTCTGCTCCCTGTAATCTCACCGTTCCTCTTTGGTCCTTGGCATTCATGCACATGGATTCTGTCTTACTGAGGCTAATCTTCATTCGCCTCCTTTCCAGGGCATACCTCCACCGCTCTAGATTTTCCTGCACTTGTTCTCTGCTCTCACTACAGATCACAATGTCATCTGCAAACATCATAGTCCATGGGGAATCTTGTCTAACCTCGTCTGTCAGCCTGTCCATCACCATAGCGAACAAGAAGGGGCTGAGAGCTGACCCTTGATGCAGTCCCACCTCCACCTTGAACTCTTCTGTCACACCGACGGCACACCTCACCACTGTCTTACATCTCTCATACATGTCCTGCACCACTCTAACATACTTCTCTACCACTCCAGACTTCCTCATGCAATACCACAGTTCTTCTCTCGGCACCCTGTCATATGCTTTCTCCAGATCCACAAAGGCACAATGCAGCTCCGTCTGACCTTCTCTGTACTTCTCCATTAACATCCTCAAGGCAAACGCTGCATCTGTGGTGCTCTTTCTGGGCATGAAACCAAACTGTTGTTCACAAATGCTGACTTCTGCCCTTAGTCTGTCTAGCTTCCACTATTCTTTCCCATAACTTCATCGTATGGCTCATCAACTTTATCCCTCTGTAGTTGCCACAACTCTGCACGTCTCCCTTGTTCTTAAAAATGGGCACCAGCACACTTCTCCTCCATTCCTCTGGCATCCTCTCACTCTCTAAGACCTTGTTAAATGTTCTTGTCAGAAAATCTACTGATACCTCTCCTAGACACTTCTATACCTCCACTTGTATGTCATCAGGACCAACTGCCTTTCCATTGTTCATCCTCTTCAATGCCCTCCTCACGTCACCCTTACTAATCTTTGCTACTTCCTGGTCCTCAACAGTCACCTCTTCTACTCTTTTTTTTTTTTTTTTTTTCTCTCTCATTTTCCTCATTCATCAGCTCTTCAAAGTACTCTTTCCATCTTCCCAGCACACTTCTGTCATCAGTCAATACATTTCCCTCTCTGTCCTTTATCAATCTAACTTGCTGCACGTCCTTCCCATCTCTATTTCTCTGCTGTGCCAACCTGTATAAATCATTTTCTCTCCTCCTTACTTTCCAACCGAGCATACAAGTCATCAAACGCACTCTGTTTGGCCTTTGACACTGCTACCTTTGCCTTACGCTGTGTCTCCCTGTACTCCTGTTTACTCTCTTCGGTTTTGTCAATGTCCCACTTCTTCTTAGCTAATCTCTTCCTTTGTACACACTCCTGCACTTCCTCATTCCACCACCAAGTCTCCTTATCTACTTTCCTTCCAGATGACACACCAAGTATTCTCCTACCTGTCTCCCTGATCACATTCGCTGTAGTTGTCCAGTCATCTGGAAGCACTTCCTGACCACCCAAAGCCTGTTTCAACTCCTCCTTGAAGACAACCCGACACTCTTCCTTTTTCAACTTCCATCACTTTGTCTTCTGCTCTGCCTTTGCCTTCTTCACCTTCCTCACCATCAGCATCATCCTGCACACCACCATCCTATGCTGTTTGGCAACACTCTCACCCACTACTACTTTGCAGTCACTGACTTCCTTTAAATTACATCGCCTGCACAAGATGTAGTTACGCCAGCAGTATCTGCATAAAATAATGTCCTGCCAACACGGGGGGGGGGGTTTCCCCCTCAGTCACGTGTGTGTGTGTGTGTGTCTATATATAATATATATAGACACACACACATATATATATATATATATATATATATATATATATATATATATATATATATATATATATATATAGGTATATACACACATACACACACAAATGTGTGTATATATATGTGTGTATGTGTGTATATATACACACACATATATATATATATATATATATATATATATATATATATATATATATATATATATATATATATATATATATATATATATAAATATATATACACACATATTTGTGTATATATGTGTGTGTGATATATACATACACGTGTGTGTGTGTGTGTATCTATATATATATATATATATATATATGTGTATATGTCTGTGTGTGTGTGTGTGTATCTTCTTTTTCTTTCGGCTGCTCCCTTCAGGGGTCGCCACAGCAAATCATCCGCCTCCAGCTCACCCTGTCCTCCGCATCTTCTTTTCTGACTCCAACGACCTTCATGTCTTCCTTCACCACATCCATAAATCTCTTCTTTGGTCTTCCTCGAGGCCTTCTGCCTGGTAGTTCCAATGTCAGCATCCTACTGCCAATATACTCACTATCCCTCCTCTGTACATGTCCAAACCATCTCAATCTAGCCTCTATAACTTTGTCTCCAAAACATCTTACGTGGGCTTTCCCTCTGATTATACTCATTTCTGATCCTATCCATCCTCGTTACTCCCAGAGAGAACCTCAACATTTTCATCTCTGCTACGTCCAACTCTGTCTCCTGCCTTTTCCTCAGCGCCACTGTTTCTAAGCCATACAACATCGCTGGCCTCACCACCGTCTTGTACACTTTTTCCTTCATTCTTGCTGACACTCTCCTATCGCACATCACACCGGACACTTTTCTCCAACCATTCCAGCCTGCCTGCACACGCTTCTTCACCTCTTTTCCACACTCTCCATTGCTCTGGATTGTTGAGCCTAAGAACTTAAAATCCTCCACCTTCGTTATCTCTGCTCCCTGTAACATCACCGTTCCTCCTGGGTCCTTCTCATTCACACACATGTATTCTGATTTTCTGAGGCTAACCTTCATTCCTCTCCTTTCCAGGGCATACCTCCACCCCTGTAGATTTTCCTGCACTTGTTCTCTGCTCTCACTACAGATCACAATGTCATCTGCAAACATCATAGTCCATGGAGATTCTTGTCTCACCTCGTCTGTCAGCCTGTCCATCACCATAGCAAACAAGAAGGGGCTCAGAGCTGACCCTTGATGCAGTCCCACCTCCACCTTGAATTCGTCGGTCACACCGACAGCACACCTCAATACTGTCTTACATCTCTCATACATGTCCTGCACCACTCTAACATACTTCTCTGCCGCTCCAGACTTCCTCATGCAATACCACAGTTCTTCTCTTGGCACCCTGTCATATGCTTTTTCCAGATCCACAAAGGCACAATGTAGCTCTCTCTGACCTTCTCTGTACTTCTCTATTAACATCCTCAAAGCAAACATTGCATCTGTGGTGCTCTTTCTTGGCATGAAACCAAACTGCTGTTCACAAATGCTGACCTCTGCCCTTAGTCTAGCTTCCACTATTCTTTCCCATAACTTCATCGTATGGCTCATCAACTTTATCCCTCTGTAGTTGCCGCAACTCTGCACGTCTCCCTTGTTCTTAAAAATGGGCGCCAGCACACTTCTCCTCCACTCCTCCGGCATCTGCTCACTCTCTAGTACCTTGTTGAATGTTCTTGTCAGAAAATCTACTGATTCCTCTCCTAGACACTTCCATACCTCCACAGGTATATCATCAGGACCAACTGCCTTTCCATTCTTCATCCTCTTCAATGCCCTTCTCAGTTCACCCTTACTGATCTTTGCTACATCCTGCTCCTCAATGGTCACCTCTTCTACTCTTTTCTCTCTCTCATTTTCCTCATTCATCAGCTCTTCAAAGTACTCTTTCCATCTTCCCAGCACACTTCTGTCATCAGTCAATACATTTCCCTCTCTGTCCTTTATCAATCTAACTTGCTGCACGGCCTTCCCATCTCTATTTCTCTGCTGTGCCAACCTGTATAGATCATTTTCTCCCTCTTTACTGGCCAACCTATCATACAAGTCATCATATGCCCTCTGTTTGGCCTTAGCCACTGCTACTTTCGCCTTACGCTGTGTCTCCCTGTACTCCTGTTTACTCTCTTCGGTTTTGTCAATGTCCCACTTCTTCCTAGCTAACCTCTTCCTTTGTACACACTCCAGCACTTCCTCATTCCAACACCAAGTCTCCTTATCTACTTTCCTTCCAGAGGACACACCAAGTACTCTCCTACCTGTGTCCCTGATCACATTTGCTGCCTTTTTCACCTTTCTCACCATCAGAGTCATCCTGCACACCACCATCCTATGCTGTTTGGCAACACTCTCACCCACTTCAAATTACATCGCCTACACAAGATGTAGTCTACCTGTGTGCTCCTTCCTCCGCTTTTATAAGTCACCCTATGCTCCTGTTTCTTCTGGAAGAAAGTATTCACCACAGCCATTTCCATCCTTTTTGCAAAATCTATCAACATCTGTCCTTCTGCGTTCCTGTCCTGGATACCAAACCTGCCCATCACTTCCTTGTCCCCTTTGTTGCCTGCACCAACATGTCCATTGAAGTCTGCCCCAATGACCACTCTTTCACCTCTGGTGGTACTCTGCATCACTTCATCCAACTCACACCAGAATCTCTCCTTCTCTTCTAGCTCACATCCTGCCTGTGGGGCATAAGCACTAACAACATTGAGCATTACACCTTCAATTTCTAACTTGAGACTCATCACTCTGTCTGACACTCTTTTCACTTCTAGAACATTCCTGACAAACTCCTCCTTCAAGATGACTCCCCATTTCTCTTCCCATCCACACCGTGATAAAATAGCTTAAACCCTGCTCCTAAGCTTTTAGCTTTTCCTACCTTTCCACCTGGTCTCTTGAACACGCAGTATGTCCACCTTCCTCCTCTGCATCATGTCAGCCAGCTCTCTACCTTTTCCTGCCATAGTTCCAACATTCAAAGTCCCCACTCTCAGTCCTAGACTCATGCCTTTCCTCTTCTCTCTCTGCCTACGGACACGCCTCCCACCTCTCCTTCTTCGACGTCTTCGACCAACAGTAGTCCAATTTCCATCAGCACCCTGTTGATTGACAGCACTGATGGCGGTCGTTGTTAACCCGGGCCTCGACCGATCCGGTATGGGGGTCATACTTCTGTGTGTGTATGTATATATTTTATATTTATATATATACATATTGTGTGTGTGTGTGTGTGTATGTATATAGTTTTGCACTCAGTTTGCATATTCGCGGACTGCCGAACAACTGTCACGTCAGTTTCTGGAAGTTTTACAAACTTTGATTGGTGTATTTTAAAAATCAGGCTGCACTCTGGCACTGTAACACTGAACGGTGAGTTACGCCAGCAGTATCTGCATAAAATAATGTCCTGCCAACACGGGGGGGGTTTCCCACTCAGTCATGCATGTGTATATGTGCGTGTGTATGTGTGTGTGTGTCTGTATGTATATGTGTATATGTATGTGTATATATATATATATATATATATATATATATATATATATAGAGTTTTGCACTCACGGTTTGCATATTCGCGGACTGCCGAACAACTGTCACGTCATTCAAATTCAGCCAATGGCTGTCCTCCTTCCTGCTGATTGGTTTTCCTCATTTATGCGCAAGTTGTCAATGAGACTTTTTTTAGTGTGTTTTAATTACCAGTTAAGCTTTATGATGCCACTCCTGAGGCACGCTGTGCCTCTTCTCTGGCTAAGCGATAGAAAAGGTAATGATGTCTCTTCTGAAGAAATAAGACTTTCTCCTGAAGATACGACAATTTCCTCTGAAGTGCCTGAAGAGAAATCATCATCTGAACTGTTGTAAAGCACTTTAATTCTAAAGCCTTTTTCAATTATTATTCCAGTACAGTAGTACCTAAGTTAATGTTTAGAATGTTTGTGTCTGCTTTTTCCGCTCCTGCTGAGGGGCGTGGCTGAGCTGCTCGGACTGAATGCAGTTCATACTTGAATTAAGTAATCTCATTTATTCCCTTTAAACACAAACCACACGCTCACCTCAATTAAAGTGTGCTTCTGAAGTACTTCCCCTTTGAATGTGAGGCGTTTGTTGCAGGTGGCACACGGAGTTTGATCTTTTGCCAAGTGCAAGTGCACAAAGTGCACTTGCTCACTTGATAAGCCGCGCTTTGTCTCACAAGCTCTGTAGGTCTGTACTTAGGTACTGTACTGGAATAATAATTGAAAAGACTTTAATACTACAGCTTTACAACAGTTCAGGTGATTTTCTCCTGAAGAAAACGACAGTTTCCTCTGAAGCGCCTGAAAAGGAATAGTCATACTACTTCAGAAGAGACGGCAGCTGTGGCATCATAGAGCTTAACTGGATCAAGTATTGTACGTACAAAATGAAAATATACATACTGTGTGTATGTGTACACTGTGTGTGTGTGTGTGTGTGTATATATATATATATATATATATCTCATCTAATTTAATGATTTTAAATCTATAGCTAATTTTGGAAAGGTTGTGTGAATTTTTTTTTTTCAGTTGATTTACACTAAGATGGTATTTTAAACACTAAATATCCTCTATAATCTACTTAAACCCGGAGTTTTTGTATTTTATAACCTTTTCAAGGCCCATGAAATACAAACACAGTTCAGAAGAGCCAATGCCAGTTATTTTTTCTCTTTTCATTATCAGATTGGTCTGAGTTTAATATTCAGCGTGCATCTCAACCTGATACTGAGAACTTCTACAGGTTTTCATCACATTTCAAGGGTTGTATGTATGTCCGTTATAGAAAATTCCACAGAAATGAAACGTCACATGAACGTTTTTCCTATACTCAGTTTGTCAAGGGTGGAAGAGCTGGCACTCATGGGAATATTGATTGAGTAAAATGACATGAAATATGATGCATCACTGTAGCAATCATTCCAGTAAAACAATAGAAATGAACAAGTTTTACAAAATTGAAGTTGCAGTTTAATGATTAAGTAATCCTCCGATTTTGCTGAAGTTCTTAGCTAGTGGTGTAGGGCGCTGGCTTGCTGATCCTAAGGTTCGGGGTTCGAGCCCCCACAAGTGCAGCTAACTGGGTTATCAAAGGCGGGCCATGTCTCTCACTGTCTATGGTGAGAGGTTCATCTAAAAGAACCATTGCTGACTTTCATAAAGAGGAGCTCCAAAGCCGTCAGCGTGTTTCTGTCCCTTGCTAAAAAGGGTTGTCAGGAAGGGCATCCGACGGAAAAACCTATGAACCAAACGTGCAAATCATTCGCTGTGGCAACCCCTTAGAAAGGGAAAAAGCCGAAAGGAAATCTCAGCCTTCATGTGTCTTCAGATTTTGAGGGACATCTAAGACTGGGTGGTGGATACCATCTGATGGTTAGACATGAATCAATTACCAGTCCTGCTGTTGGAGTTCAGCTCCATGCTTGTGGTGATTACTCTGTGGTTTATAATGAGGTGTGTGTTGATTTGAAACACTTAATTGTTCTTTACGGTGTCTCACACACACACAGGGATGAGAAATTTCCGCCGATTGGTGATTTCCTGACTTTTTATGCTCACTTTGGGTGTTTGTGCAAAACCTGTAAATTCGAGGAGAAAATTACTGGGGAGGGGGTCACAGTGGTGGATGAACTGTACAACCGAACTTCAAGAGGAGAAAACTATCACTTGCTGAGCCACTATGAGAAACTACAGTGCTGCAGCTATAAAAGGCTTTAGCAATGTGTCCATTGTGATTGGCTTAGGCTGGCTGACTTTGTAGGTATGCACCAATGGGACCGCTTGTGTCTGGAATCAGAAAATGATATGCATGATTTTTTTTGTCATATGCCATGCTTTGTTAAATGGCAATTATTGTTATTTAAACTGTAAACATGCGGGTTCTGGAATGAATTAAAGATGGGCAGAGCATCCGTGAACTCGACAAGGATTGTAAAGAAATATTTTACGGACATGGTTTGACAAAGTGGTCAAAAATAAATGTGTGATGAAAATGGAGATGGTGACCTTGGAGTTTAAGCTTGGCAATATTTTTATTTATTTATCCCCCCCCTTCCCAAAGTGTTTATGCCAGGTGTAGTGATTTGCAATTTCTATTGCTGGAAGACTGTAAATTATGCACTGAAGTGGCCCTTAAGAACCTTGTTATGACTGTAAAACAGAAAATCGTGCAATCTGCTTTCAAAACACCGACAATATTGCAGAATTTTCTGGGTGAGCCTGCCAGTGCCAATGCCAAAGCAGATGAACAAGAATGTTGACCCGAATCCCTGCAATTTCCTGCTTTGATGTCAAATCGTATTTCTACGGTTGAGGTAAATAATGTATGATAGTCTCAGATGAGCTATATACCGGTTAATGTTGAAAAAAAAAAATCTGCATTAGCAGTCTGTTGACATGCATTCATTTGAAAATTTTAAGAAATGTAACAGGTGATTTTTCAAGTCGGAGCTGGTCTTGGCAGATTTGTTTATGCAGTATGTTTTTAAAAGTACTCTTGACCTTTCTCAAGTCAATTTATGTAAACATTTAGTGTTGTATCAGGTAGTACTGAATAGAACTCCCATATTTTTTCGGACCATAAGGCCCACTAAAAATCCTTTAATCTTCAAAAAAAATTGACGGTGCACCTTATGTATGGATGAAGCCTTGCGACTCCGTCTCACTGATACCATCAAAACCCAAGTGAAGCAAACTAATTCAGAGCTAACCATCATTCCGGTGGATGAACCAAAGAACTCCAACCACTAGATATTGGTGTCAACAGGTTGAGTTACAGGGATCCAGGCTTTATGTCCAAATACCGCCATTACTGCTGTTGTAGTCGGGTGACTTGCTGAGGAATGCTTGAGTGGCTGAGAGAAGTTTACGTCACGAGACCGCAAGACTTTTTCCACTGAATTGCTGTCTCTACTGACCACCTGTCTTGTTACAAGGATGCTTCTGCGTCTCAGGACGCTCAGCTGGCTTCATGAGAGTCTCACGTTCATTGTCGGACTAAAGCACTGATGCAGGTCTCCTCCTGAGACCTCGGATTAGCCTTCTTGAATTTAAAGTTACACTGATGCAGCTCCTTTAGAGAAATGATCTCAGTGCTCTAATGAACAAAATACGCTACGAATGAGTGCCACCATGTTTGTTACTGTGATGACACAGTCACTTTAAGGGGGCGTGGCTGAGAGAAGTTTAGGTCACGATCAGGAACACTTTTTACACCTAATCTCCATCTCTATTGATCTGTGACTCCTTGCATGAGGGAATGATACAAAAAATGTTATATTCATTTATTCTTTGGAACAACTTAATCCTAATTAGGGTCGCAAGGGAGTCTAGGCTCCATCCCAACTGACTCTGGACGAGGGCAGAGTACACCCTGGACGACTCACCGGGCCATTGCAGACGGAAACACGCTGATGGCTATGCAGCTTCTCTTGTGAAGTCGGCGATGGTTCTTTTACATGAACCTCACACCATAGACAGTGAAGACTGACGTCTATTTTATATTTTATGTGTTAGAACTGAATAATGTTGCATTATTGTGAATGAGTTGAATCAAGTTTGACTTCTCTGACTTTTGTTTCGCGTAATGCGCGTTATAATCTGATGCGTTTTATGTATGGGGGGGGGGGGGGGGGTGTTTCCTTGATGTTGTGATTATAATCCTGTGTGCCTTATGGCCTGGAAAATGCGGTTACATTACATGTATAGAACACCCCCCGGTTTATAAATAACTCCTTTATTGTTCTTTTATTATTCATGTTTTCCACCTCTATGGTAATAAGCACTTACCATTCCAGTCCACTGGTAAACATTTAATAAGCGCCCACCCACGCCAATCGAATCGAATTATCACGTCGAATACGATATATTAAGACATTTAAATTACAATTACACCAGATAAATGATACTCGGAGCAATTAAAGAATGATTTAAATTTGTGGAGGTTTCTGTGCAGATGCTTGTTTACTCTGTTTTTAAATGTAAGTCAAACATGGGCTTGCCAGCTGTGTAATGACTGTGAAACACTATGAAAGTTTTTGGGTAGAAGTATGTCAATCACTTGGTCACGGCAATGTCACTTTGCAATAATTGAAGTATCTAATGATATTAATTTTTCTGCATTTAAAGAAAGTAAGTGTTGTAATTGGCTGCAGTTATTTTGTGTACTCTCCAATGTGTGAATTTTTAAATTGCTACATGTTACTGTTACAAATTTAATTTTTTCAATCGTATCTTTCATATTTATTTCATGAAAACTAAAAAATACATGATTCTAATCTACTTCACATTGTAAATTGCCATATTTGGTTGTAATTTTAATGAAATACAAGGCTTGGAGATTATTAATTTTGGCAAAACAAATTCAAGAAATGCCACCAGATGCTATCAAGAAGCTTTACAAAAAACGATCTCCTCCCACCCACGTACTGAGCGCCTGTTGCCTGCTTCCCAGCCTCTTGTCTCCACTGTCACTCCTGGCCTTCTCATCTACTGCTGTTCTCATCCCTGTACATAGACGCGCATTTCAATCTGTTCCTGTTCTTGAGCCTTTTAACCCACAACTTCCCCCTCAGTTCATGCTTACGCTTCCTGTTTGCTTCCTCAGAAATTGTTTGGTTTGTGTTTGTTTATCTCAGTGTACACTCCAGTCCCGTGCCTCAAACCACCAAAACACATTGCTTTTCCTGAATTACATAAGAACTGTACTTTTCGGCTCGAAGATCCTGGGTTCAAAAAGAAATTTTTTTTTTGTTTGTTTTTTTTGGTAGTAGATGAATGAACACTGAAGATAAGTGAGCTGCATCATAAAACTTTGTGTGCGTGTGTATGTATATTTTAAACACACTGGAGAATTTAAAAAATCATAACTGTTCGAGTTATCAACTGTAAGCACCCCATGTGACATCACCGGGTATTGAGGTTGTGGTACCTGGAAGAACATTGACATTGGAGGTACTGTGTGTGGGTGTGTAAATGTTTGAGTAGTACATTTTCCTGGGGGTTTTGTGGTTCAGGGACGTTTCTGATTACAGTGCTCTGACTTTGCCTCTGCTTTGCCTTGATTCTTCTTCCTCAGGTAAAAGTAAGGAGGCTGAGATCAAGCGCATCAACAAAGAGTTGGCCAACATTCGCTCTAAGTTTAAAGGAGACAAGGCTCTGGATGGATACAGCAAGAAGAAGTACGTGTGTAAGCTTCTCTTCATCTTCCTGCTGGGCCACGACATTGACTTCGGCCACATGGAGGCGGTCAACCTGCTCAGCTCCAACAAATACACCGAGAAGCAGATTGTATGTGTGATCTCTCTCTCTCTCACACACACACACACACACACACACACATGTCCACATGTAAATGTGCTCTCACAGTGCGTACTCTGAAATGTGTAGATTTTTCTGATGGAAAGAGGAGGGAGGGGGAGAGAAACAGAGTGGAGATTAAATGTCACTCAGCTTTACATGAGTGTGTGTGTGTGTGGATGGATGTGTGTGTATATACAGGGATGGACAAAATAATGGAAACACCTAACATTTTGGCATCATAATCTTTGAACATAATTTAAACAAAAATACAGTAGGCCCCCGTTATTCGTGGGGGTTTGGTTCCGGCCCCTCCCACGAATGACGATAATCTGTGAGTTCTGTACCCAGAAGTAAAACCCCATGTATCATATTATATGCGTGAATGATCAACCAGAAGTAAAATACTGTATATCTATTACATGTGCTAAAATATGCTTCTTAAACACATTCTCTAGACAGTCTTACTCATTAATACAGTATTAATGTAGTAAAATGTAGTAATGATTAAACTAGTAAAGAAAAACCTTTTAATTTTGGACTGTAATATTTATTAAAATATATAAACATTATACAGCATATATATAGTGTGTGTGTGTGTGTGTGTGTGTGTGTGTGTGTAAATATTTTTGATCCACTCCACCAAAAGTTGGCTCTTGGGTCCAAAAATGAGCTTTTTACATAAAGCTGCAAAATGTTTGTCAATACCTTGCAAACTAACCGAGCTATACCATTTCTTGTGTCAGTATTCAACTAAAAATTTCAAAAGACGTTTCAGAGAAAAATGAGCACAAAGATTGCACTTGTTCCAAGATTATTAGTCTTCAGCAACCAAACATGCACTTTATGCACTTCAGCCATGTAAACTTTTAGAAAACATATCTAGGATAAGTTTTAGGAAGATGAGAGAAATTATCATTTTAATTGGACATGCTCTTTGAGAACCCATCAGTCACTGTGGTAACCCTCCCCCAAAAAATGAACAAAAAAACCACGACTTTTTCTTCTTCTTCTTTTCTGTTTACTCCAATAAGATCAGTATGTATCTTTCTCGACCATTATATAAAAGTTCAAATGCCTTCAAATGATACTGATTGAAGAAAAAAAACACTCAGGTTCAAACTGTCACACTGAAATTAAGAAAACTTATAACAAAAATATAACAAAATTCTCTGATCTCTTTATACAATAAAGATTCATCAACTGTCCTCATCATTATCTTCATCTATATCCTGCTCAACAGAAAGAATCTCATCATCATCATAAACACAACAACTGACTTGTGCATACTTTTAGTAACAGATGCCTCTTCATCAACATCAAAATCTTCATCAACACAGTTGGCATCATCCTCAGTTTGTTCATCTGTCAATGGAATGAAACATTTAAGTATTTTTCAGGTCTTGACCAATTTTCGTACAAAACTAAACAACCCACAATCCAGTATGTCCAGTCCAGACAAGATTACACACAAATCAAATTATCAAAAAAATTCCATAATCAAATTTTGCATGCAGAGAAAAATACCAATACTTGTATACAATACTCGTATGAAGTTCCTAAGCACACAATACTGAGCATATGGGATTTTCTTTGACTGAATTGCAAATGAATCATGTCTTTTTCTTAATGTTCCATCAGACCTGAGGTATCACACACACACACACACATACAGACAAAGACTGTAAGCAGAGGGTGACTCCTCATTTGTGCATCTATTGCACCATTTGCCCCACTCACTCCAGGCATGACTTTTTTCACATTTTGTAGACCCACCCATACATATATTTTCTTCCATTCAAATTGCACTTTTTCATCTGGATGTTGCTCAATTAACCATTTGCACGCACTGTGTGTGTGTATATGTGTGTGAGAGAGAGAAATAATCTTCAAGAACGCCAAGCATTCCGGCATCTTCAAAGCCGAATTCTCACGTCGAATTTAACATCTATACTAATGCTGCTAGACATCACAGATGACCTCTCACTCTTCTTTTTCCAGAAATTGTGTATTCACAATCTTATAAATAAACTTACTGACTGTTATTGAAGAGAAAGTCAGAGATAAGTTCCACAGGCGGTAAACAAAAGTCAGGAAGTAAACCAGAAGTTAACGTATGACGGGCACTGCGCATGTGCAAGCCCAAGCTGATCAATCAGTGTGCTCATTTCAGATCTTCCTTAGCAACTAGCCTGCCTTGTTTACATGCATATTGTCTTTATAACCGTGATTTTATTCACTGAATTGTCATTTTAATATCAAAACAGTATCCAAAATGGAGAGACGACTTCATGATCGTTTTTCTGGTGTATGGATTATAGTGTCTTGTACCGAACTCTGTGAATAATTGCAACAAAAACCAGTAGGTTTGCCACTGTTTTTATCTAGTTTTATGAGGGTACTCATCAGAAAAATGGGAAAGAAGACATTTTTGGTGAGTTTCAGTCGATTTCACGTGAGCAAGTGATAGTTGAAAACTTGTTTTAATGGTTTATGCAAAAATCCGAATTTCGATAAAAATGGACCATTTTCCCGGGATTTAGCTCAGTTGGTAGAGCGTCCACTTTATCCTCCAGAAGGTCGGAATTCGAATCTGGCTGCGTCATACCATAAGACGTTAAAATTTTGGAGTTGTTCCTGAGTCGCATTTTACATGTAAAAGGCCCGATTCGTTCCAACGCCCCCTAGTTTACCCTCTCTTCTTCTTCTCTTTTCGGCTTTCTCCCCTTTTCTCGAGAGTCGCCACAGCGAATCATCTGATTCGCACATTTGATTTGGCATAGGTTTTTTTTTTTTTTTTTTTAAATGTCGGATGCCCTTCCTGTCACAACGCTTGAGCAAGGGACAGAAACACGTTGACAGCTTTGCAGCCTACTCTTTACGAAAGTCAGCAATGTTTCTTTTACATGCCTCACACCAAAGACAGTGAGAGACATGGCCCGCCTTTGATAACCCAGTGAGCTGCACTGGGGCCCCAATGTTACTCTCTAAACCCTTTAAAAAATTATAAAAGTATACCTTTTTAATGCCTCCTGCTTCAACATCGTACCAATGGTAGACAGGTTTCGGCCATATTCTTTTGCAATATCACTCAACCACATGCCATGAGCCCACTTCCTTTCACTCACACCGGGAAACGCCCACTATAGGGAGGCATTGCATTATTTATTGTACTGTACAAAAAGAACATAAGTGTGATATAATGACCTTTCCAGACCCAATAATGCAGTATGAGATGGCAGAGTGGATTTATTATTCAAAGGGGAAGCACTTAAGCATAGCGCTTTAAATACAGTACTTATGTCAAAGAAAAACACAACAACATTAAACACTGGAACCAGAGAGAACACAAGTTAGCAGGAACGTGATATGAGACAATCTTGTGGTGCAGAGGTGAGCGTGCGGTTTGTGTTTCCAGGGAGTAGATGAATTTAGATGTGAACTGGCTTCAGCCTGAGCAGCTAAGCCACACCCCTCAGCTGGAGTGGGCAGAAAAGAGTTAGAGAATTACAAAGAAGCAGGGACGTGATGGGAGTTAATCCGCTGACGCAGAGGTGAGACAGACAGACAGAGAGAGAGAGAGAGAATGAATAACGCTTTAGTTTTTAGTTTTTTTTAAGTTGTTTTAAATCAGGAAATGTTTAATACATGTGGGTTCATTTGAGCTGATCTGGCATCCCAATCCCTCAAGGAATCAAATTAAAGTTGAGTTTGTCAACCAGAGAATGCGCTTTGAATTCGTCTTGTGGGCGTGGCCCGCAGCGAGAGAGAGAGGTGTGTGTGTTAATAAAAATGTTTAATAATAGTTTAATTAATAAATATATTAATATAAGGGTTTAAGAAATAATTTTCTTTACTTTGAACACATTTCATACAAAATTGGTGTACTTTTATCATTTTTAAAGGGTTTATGGGGTTTATCCAGTCCAAAGACTAGAGCCTTGGAACAAATTAGGCGTTTAACATGTAAGATGCGACCCCTTCTTACGAAATCCCCGCAATATGAAGATGGCTCTGGAACGGATTAATTTCGTAAATTGAGGGCTGACTGTATGTCTGTGTGTGTGTGTATACAAGACTACCCCATAAACCCTTTAAAAATGGTAAGTACACCAATTTTGTATGAAATGTGTTAAAAGTTAAAAAAATATTTATTAAACAATTTAAACAAATTTATTAACACATTAAACCATTTTATTAACATTTATTAATTAAACCATTATTAAACATTTTTTATTAACACACACACACACACACACACAATACAGTATGCATTATATTGTGGTGCTGCAGGATGCTGGAGCATTTTAAGACGTGGTATTGGTATTCAAAGCGCATTCCTTGTTTGATAGATCGGAGGTCCAAACTTAACTTGAACTTGATTCCTTATGCATGACATTTATTAAACATTTACTGAATTAAACAACTTAAAGAGTTAAGCCTCCTTCTGTCTCTATCTCTCTCTCTCTCACACACACACACGCACACATAAGCAACAGCTGACGGAGCAATTCTATTTAAATGTTTAAATGGACGGGATGTTTTATTTAAAGCGGAATTACAGTACCTGTTTGAAAGATCAGAGGTCCTCATTCAAGATTAGCTTGCTTCCTTTTAAGATCGGAGGTCTTCTCCCACGGAGCACTCTGTTTTAGTATCGTGCCGAAATAATCGCCTCGGTCACAGTATTTCCGCTTTAAGTTTTTAAGAATTTTTTTTTTTTTAAAGAATTGTAGAGGGGTTTCGGTGATAACGAAATATAACTCTGCATGATCAATCTCAAACCAAGCCAACAGTCAACTCTCCTTCATGTGTGTGACAAACAGGAAGTATGGGTACAGGACGTTCAGCTGCGTCATCCCTCCTAGCCAATGGGAAGCCAGCGGAGCGGGATGTTTGGAGACAGCCAATGAGAGAGCAACTCACGCATCGCGAGAAATTTTGATTGTCACGTTTGAATTTTGAATGGCACATTTTGTAAGAGGAGGTTGTTTTCGTATCCCGGGGATGAAAACTTAAATGTTTTTCGTAACCCGGAATTTTTGTACCTAGGGGGTTTCGTAAGTTGGGGGCCGACTGTATTTACAGAAGCCCCAACTTTATAGGAAATCAAAACAGTGCTGAAAACCCTCAACAATGGGAAAGCTCTATTCAGCAGACCAAATTACAGCAGAGATGCTCAAAGCAGATGTAGAGCAAACCAGCATGGAATTGAAATGAATAATTAGACCTGATTTGGGGAAAAAGGACGCAGTTCCCACAGCATGACGAAAGAGCTCATTACAAAATTCCAAAGAAAGGGAATCCTCAGGAATGCGGCAACTGAAGGGGGGGTTACATTGTTACCGCTGGCCAGCAAGGTGATCAGCAGGAGACTGGTCAACAGATTACAAGGTGTTGACTCATTACTTGGGGAAAGAACAAGCGGGCTTCAGGAAAGGCAAAGGAACTGTGTAGCAGATATTCATTAGCAGGAATGTTCTGGAACAAGCCGATGAATGGAATGCTACCCTTTATATTCACTTCGTTGATTTTGAGAAGGCCTTCGATTCCATACTTAGAGAGAGCCTGTGGATCATCATGCACCAATATGGAATCCCCACAAAGCTGATACAGATGCTCAAGTCTCTTCATGAGGACTTCCAGTGCTCGGACATTGATTCCCGGTGATGACCGGAGTGAAACTGGGATACTGCATGACAGGATTTCTCTTCCTTCTGGTCATCGACTGGGTTATGCGAAAAACAACCCAAGGTCAAAGAACAGGGATCAGCTGGGACTTCACCACCTTGTTGGAGGACCTCGATTTTGCAAATGATCTTGCTCTCTTGTCGTCTGCCATGAACCATCTGCCACAGAAGACAGCCATGCTGGAAGAGAATGCTGCTAAAGTTGGGCTGAAGATGAATGACAGGAAGTGCAAAGTCATGAAAGTCAACAGTAGGAGTGAGGGAAAAATTTAAAGGTCAGAGATAGAGAAGTCGAGGATGTGGAAAGTTTCACGTATCTAGGAGCTAATGTGGACAAGGATGGCGGAGGCTCAGCAGATATCAGAAAGAGTGGCACAGGCAAAACGCCCAATTCATGCGACTCTGGAGAATCCGGTAAGCCAGCGATATCGGCAGAAGGACGAAAACTTCACTCTTTAAGAGCCTAGTACTATCAGTGCTACTGGATGGATGTGAGACCTGGAAGCTCAAAAAACTAGAGGAAGGAAAACTAGACAACTTCCAGAGCAAGTGTCTCAGAAGGCTCTTCAAGATCAGATGGCAACAGCACATCTCCATCCAGACAATCCTTGAGATGGCAAGGGCAGAGAAGATCAGTGAGTAGGTGAGAATATGGAGATGGAACTGGATTGGCCATGTCTTGAGAACAGACCCTGACTGTACTGTGGCCCGAGAGTGGACACCAGAAGGATGAAAGAACTGAGGCCGCCCAAAAACAACTTGGCGAAGAATGGTTGAGATGGAGAGAACCATTGCTTGCTGCACCTCGTGGAACTTGGCACGCCGCGCAGCTGCAAATCGGCCCCAATGGAGGAGTGATGTCCAAGCCTTATGTGCCTCCTGGCACGGAGAGAATTATGGTTAAGGTAAGGTTTAAAGAACGTGCAGGTGAGGAATATGCTTCACATGAATTCATAGCAAGTGCCGTGTGGTTTCGGTTTCGTTGCGTTAAATATTTGACTTGGGACTGCTTAGTCGGAACCGATCTCGGTCATATCTCGGATAGTGACCTCGGGGTGTGTGTGTGTGTGTACAGGGATCCCTCACTTTCCGCGGTTAATTGGGACCGAGATCCCCACACCACCATCGAAATCCACGTAGTAGGATCACCCCCACTCACCCCACTGATGTATATGTGTATATAATATCAATGAATACATATTCAATGTTATAAATGCTTAGAATAGCAATTAAACATTGAAAAATAACATGAGATGGAAATAAAATATAAATACACACCTTCAAATGGAACTGCATTAGAAGACAACAACACACATACACACACGCATGCGCGCACATGCATGCACACACAGATGCAACAGTGTAAGCTCTGCCCAGCTTATAAACAAGTTTGGTTCGGACGGCCGGTTAGATGAATTTGTTTGTAAGTTGTTACAGGGCATTCTTTAGAGGGGAACGTGCACTACAAAAAAGTTAGATATTTGGGAATTTTCTGGATTTTTTTTCGGTTCTGTGAATTGGCCTTAATTTCAGTTTTTTTTTATTGATATATCCTTAACTTTTTTTTGTGTAGTGCATGTTTAAACCTAAAGTAACCTATGAGTTTGTACTGTAAACAGTGGGGCCAATAAGTATTGGGCAATGTAAAAATGTGCAAGTTCACCCATTTAAAAAGCTAAGAGAAGTTTGTAATTTTCATCATAGGTACACATCAAGCTTGAGACAATGTAAAAAAAAAAAAAAAATCCAAGAAATCACATTGTATGATTTTTAAACAATTTATTTGTGAAAATGGGAGGCCAATAAGTATTGGGCAGTAGGGGTGTCATTGAAAACCTATTATTGGTATCGATATATTGATAAAAAAAAATGTCCGATGCATCGATACATTGGAACATTGCTGTACTGTTCCATAAATGCATTAAATAGAACAGACTAAGATATATTACAGTAGTTTGTATAATGCATTGAGTACAGTGAGTCGTCGACTTATGATCTATGCGAGTTTCGTCTGATCGACTTGACGACTGCAAAAGTCGTGAAGCATGATTCATGGCAGTGCAGCGCGAGTGTTGTGTACGACGGTTGTTTGTGCTGCCGGCAGGGCGAGCATCTTAAAAGGCCAAGCAGATGATGCAGCTTCACTTTCTAACTGCTCAGAGCAAATCTATTCATCTACTTTCAATGCCACGTCACTGTGGCGCGAAGCTGAGATCACTGTTTTGTGATGATAGTTGACTTAATTGGAGCTGCTGCTTTCACTGCTTCCTTAATGTGGTCCTTGTCCTTCAGAATTGGAGACACCGTGGAGTGGGAGAGATGGAGATCTCACTTTTACTTTCATCTTCGTCTCCAACGACAGTGCCTTGATTTCTGATGAATTGGACTTGTTCTTGGTGGACATAGTAACGGTGTACAGTAAATGAATGTAAAATTGTACTGTAAGAGATGTTACTGCGAAGGTATCTCATCACTGAGTGTACTGTTAGAATGCGGTGAGTGTGAGATGCTGAGCTGCCACAACTCTTATGCGCTGCGCTGTTGGACATATACAGTAAACTCATAATAGGCATCTGCTAGACGCGGTCGTAAGTACGGGTGGTCGTAACTTGTGTGTGTGTGTGTGTGTCATGACACCATTGTCTTGAGGATTGTGATGTCCTCACCTTTCGAATGTGCATTTCTTGTTAGGTTCTTGTTTCAGGATGAAAGAAGGGGTGAGCTCTCTGGTGTTTCGTGAATGTAGTGGGATTTTTTTAATAGTATTTATAAATTATTGCACAGTATTTATTTTGGGTAGTGTTGAGGGTGGAGTTTGTGGTCCGTTCTGACTGGCTGTGTGTGGTTGGGGAGGATGTGCTACTGCTCTGTGTGGTTTAGGCAAATGAATTGGGAGAATATTTCCCTTATTTTAATTCTCCTCCCTCTGAGATGGTGCTTCTGACGTATGTGAAAGGTGCTGTGTTTTATTAAAGGAAAAGAGAATGCATGGTTTAAATGTGTACTGAAGGAAAGAAGCTTCTCATACCATAAAACCTTATACACAAAGTTATGCCACCTAGAACATAGATAAATGAGGGTCTGACTGATTTCACAGTGACAACCAATTAAAAAAAGCCTCACTATGATTTCAGTCAATCAGAACATCAGGAGAAATATTAGGTGGGCTTGTCTGTGGAGATTTAAAGGATTGTGCAGAAGATGCTGTTGAGGCTTTAATATTTAATTGTAAATTAACTGAATTTAGTATCATTATTCTTCTTATTATTATTAATAGGCAGCACGGTGGCATAGTGGTTAACACATCTGCATTCACAGCAAAAAGGCCTGGGTTCAATTCCAGGCCTGAGCGTTTTCTGTGTGGAGTTTGTATGTTCTCCCCATGCTCGCGTGGGTTTCCTCCGGGTAGTCCGGTTTCCTCCCACAGTCCAAAAACATGCACAGTAGGTTAATTGGCTGTTCCAAATTGCCCGTAGGTGTGAGTGAGTGAGTCCGTATGCTTCCTGGCGAACCATATGGTAGATCATTGTGATCACAGCCATGACAATCCCTGTATGAGAATCATTCAAGCTTCAGGGATCGACGTTCATTCCTCGTGATTGGATGTAGACGTAGATAGATTATTATTAATACTGAAAGCAATGATCATGGTGGCCTTGGAAACCGAGAGGGGTTTATTCATTCATTTTTGAAGCTGTATAATCTTCATTGGTTTGGCAGGGAGGCTACCGCCCATCTCTGTGCAAGTGCGTGTTTCCTCCTGGACAGCTCTCCAGGCCATCACAAGGCCAACACTCTCAACTGCTCTCATTTATATGTGCAGCAATTTGGAACAGCCAGTGAGAGCCTACTGTACATGGTTTTTGGACTGTGGGAGAAAACTAGAGTACCCAGAGGAAACCTGTACAAGACCATACAAACTTCACACAGAAAAGCCTGGAAGGTGGAATTTTCTGCTTTTGAAGTCTGAAATGATGATCTTTCCTTCACTGTGCACTCAACCATGGTTTCCTTTAAACATGGCACTGGTATCTCCTCAATCGCACACATGTGCACACTCAAACTTACACACTTGTGCACAGATTCTCAGACTCACGCACACTCACTCACACACACTGTGACTTTCACTCACTCTCCCTTGTACATACACACACTCTTTGTCATTCACATGCGCATGCTGTCTTGCTGTCTTATTCGCAAGCTCGCTCTATTATTCGCGCTTGCGCGCTCGGTTATTCGTGTGCGCTGTTTTTCTTTTATTTGCGTGTGCTGTCTCTCTCTAGTTGTGTGCTCGCTGTCTCTGTTCGCGCGCTTGCTGTCGCCCTCTCTTGTTCCTGCATGCTGTCTCTCATTCCCGCACGCTCGCGCTGTCTCTCTCTCTCGTTTGCGCACTCTGTCTCTCTCTCTCTTATTCTCTCGTTCACACACTCAACCTGTCTGTCATTCGTGCACGCACACACACACACACACACACACTGACATTTACAGTATTTGGCAGAGCCTTTATCCAGCGCAGCTCACATTTATCTCCCTCCAACTGAGCAGTTTAAGGGTTAAGAATCACACGTGTGTGTGTGTGTGTGCACGCACACACACTGAACACTTAGTGATTGTAAGGTTGAAGTTCATTCAACTGCCATGTGTGTGATTAGATCCATCCTCGATGAGTAAATAATGAGTGTTTATGATGAGAGTTCTGTTCTGATTGGTGATGAAGTGAATAACAGAGTTGCAGCACTCTTGCTGTGTTCGTATATAAGCCTGTAAGAGTTTCACAGCAACTCCTGACAAGAACAGGTAGAATTATGGCACCTATTTGAGTTTCTTATTTTACTGCGACTAGACTGAGGCATAACATCAGCAGTTCCAGTGTCAGTCCTTACCTGGTTTTAAATTGAGTGAGTGTTCTGACTTAAGGCATGCTCAGAGACATGTTGCATTTTTGATTGGCATTCGTTGGATTGCGATGACCTGTGCATCATAACACATTATTGGGCAACTCCTGAGCTGCACAACATTCAAATGTAAAAATTGCAGAACATGTTTCTTTTTGTTCCTAAACCAACTGACGACAGAATGACATTTTTCCTGTCAATCTCATCTCTGACATCATCCTCACCCTCAGAGTCACGAACATGCAAGTTTCACTGCCTCCACACGAGACATCAGTCCAACTCAACGCATTGATGTCACTTCTGGAGGAAAAAGACTGTTAAGCTGCTAACACCCATAGATTAGCACACCGCTAATGATCCACAGGATAAAATCCCCTAGTTTTGTGCCTTTTTTGGTCGTTGGTTAAAATGAGCTTTTGTATCGCTTCAACATATTGCATAGACATAGATCATACTGTAAAGATGAACATGACGGCTACTCTTAATAACAAATATCTTTTTTCTTTATTGCTGCTCGTCATCAAGTTAGCGATTCAGTGGTGTAAATGTTTCAATTTGTATTTCAGAAGAGTTGAACCACGTCTTCAATTCATTTCAGTTTTATTTGTATTGCACTTTTTACAATCAACATTGTCACAAAGCAGCTTTATACAGTAAAATAGTCAAAGTAGGCGTTTACAAAGTATAAAAGAATTTAAACATTTCCTATAACCCTACACATCCCTCATGAGCGTCGCCCATGGCAATGGTGACAAGGAAAAACTATCTCGGTAGCTGTCTGACTTTTCTTTTCGCTTCAGTTACGTGCCTCTTTGTGTTGGTCTGTCTTTAAACCCCAATAAAATGCATTTTACATTTGTGGTTGTAGTAAAATGTGTTCAAGTGGCACGAACAATTTCAAGTTTTATTGTTCTTTTCAGCGAACAATGGAACATCAATACCAGGCAGTGTAATTCTTGTACTCGGAGCCCCTCAATATTTCACAGAAACAAATAATTAAACATAATTAGGATTGAGAGGCTCAGAAAATGACTGAACCAGTGTTACTGGTTTCTGGGACTGAATATAAGATATGAGCCGTAACTGGGTGCATTATCAAACAGTGTAACCCTGGATGTGTGAGTGATGTTCCCTGAGGTGAACGGCGGTAGCGATCATTGTACAGTGATCAGTACCACCCTCTCATTCTCATCATTTACGTCCAGTCACTCAAGAGTAAAGCGAGAAGAGGATGTGATCAAGCTGTGACAATCTAATCTTCATCAGGCTGCAGGTTATTAACGTTCAGACAGGAGAAAAGAAAACGATCCCACCCAGTTTTTAACTCGTTTATTTGTTTATGCAACGTTTACTGTTTGAGCTGCTCCTATGGGAAAGTGATGTTTATCTACATGAATGTTTATCAGAGACACTACACACATTACCTCTGGCTCAGCAAACATCTGTGTGGTCTTCATTCTCACACTGGATTAACGGATGTTTTTCAACACACCCCAGGTTGTTGGTTCATGACCTTGAGATTGAAGTTCGTCACAAACCGTAGAATAGTCAGTTCGCAAAATACATTGGCTCTCTTTCGCCCATCGTGCAGTATGTCAGTGCTGGATAACAGTAGGGATGTCATTGACAATCGGAATATCGATATATCGCCAATATAATTGTTGATCGATAATCGATACCTATAAAAGATTACCGATACTTCTAACGTTATAGCTTTCTGTGTTCATGACAGCGTCTGTAGTAAATGCTATTTTCAATGACACCCCTAGTAAATGGTACGTCCCGCCTCTCTCCATGGTAAATGGTACGTCCCTGCTTCTCGTGTGCCGTCAGAGCGCGTGTTCTGAGTGAAGACACTTATCACCGGATAATGCAGATATGTGCTGCATCTTGCATCATAATTATGAATTGTAAAAATGCATATCTCTGAAACTTTTTAATTGACAAGTGTTTGTAGAATTGAAACAACTTGCTTGAAATTGACTAGTAAACAAGTGTTTATAGATTTGTTAAATACAAAAAGGTGTTAATTAAAATCTT
This sequence comes from Plotosus lineatus, assembly GCA_024760905.1. NCBI lineage: Eukaryota > Metazoa > Chordata > Actinopteri > Siluriformes > Plotosidae > Plotosus > Plotosus lineatus. The sequence goes on along the minus strand of CM045738.1, from coordinate 5,835,523 downwards.
GTCGGTGGAAAACTATTTCCTGCCTTTTATTTCAGATTTGGCTTTAGTAATTGGTCACTTTATTATAAAATATTCAATGCATTTTACAAACTACTGTAATATATCTTAGTCTGGTCTATTTAATGCATTTATGGAACAGTACAGCAATATTCTAATGTATCTATACATCATATTTTATCAATATATCGATATCAATAATAAGTTTTCAATGACACCCCTAGATAACAGCAGTGCTGCAGCTGCACATTGCAGATTTATTTACCATTAACACACCCCGTCTAATACACTATTTTTCCATAGTAACTTCTCATTCATGGAAAAATGTGTTCAGTCTCAAAGTATATGCTATTTATTTGTTTAGTATATGCTATTTATTTGTTATTTGTTTTATGTGCCTGGGGGGGCGGAGCACGCATTCATGTGTGAGGCAGACATGCGCACCACTGTGCCACCGTGTTGGACTAATCAGCTACTCCAAATTGCACCAAGTCATTTCCAGTACAACTCCTCCGGCTCCATACCGTCCATCTGGTCCACTGCTCGCCGCCTGAAGCCTGTCACCAGCCGCCACCCCGAGCGCGTCCTGACCCGCATCCCGCGTGCGGACAACTCCGTGAGCAAGAGCGCTGCCGTCAACTTTGGGCTCCTAAACATCCGCTCCCTGACCAACAAGGGTACTTTGGTCCAGGATCTTCTGGTGGACCGTAAGTTGGATGTTTTTTGTCTAGTTGAGACTTGGCAGCAGCTAAATGACTTTTCCCATCTCAACGATGCAACTCCTCCGGGGTTTGGTTACATCTCGCAGCCGCGTGTCACTGGTCGCGGGGGCGGTCTCGCTCTGGTCCACCGAGAGTCCCTGAGGATAGCGCCCATCAATGTGCCTGTTTATAATTCATTTGAAGTTATTGTCTGTCAGCTTTCTGGACCTACTCCCACCATCATTGCCACTATATACAGACCACCAAAGTATAATAAGGATTTTTTATTGGACTTTTCTAACTTTTTAACAGCTGTTTCCACTCTGTCATCCAATATCATTTTACTAGGGGACTTTAATATTCATATGGACAATATCAACAACACTCTCACCAATGATTTTATTTCCTGTTTAGACAGTTTTGGTATACAACAATATGTCAATTTCTCCACCCACTCTAAAGGACACTTTATTGATTTAATTTGCTGCTCAGGTATAACTCCAATAGACTGCAAACCGGACTCCATCCCTTTCACAGATCACTTTCTTCTCACTTTCAACGTCCATCTTCCTCATACCACGTCCAACCCTCCACGTTCCATTTCCTTCCGAAAAATCAAGGACATTAACCTCAACACTCTTTCCTCTCACATCAATAACCTTCCCAGTGTAGACAGTATTTCAACTCCGGATGACCTGGTCTCATACTACAACACCAATCTACATAACATTCTCAATAATCTTGCTCCTCTCAAATCCCGGTCTGTCTCTTTCTCTCACTCTGCACCCTGGTACTCACCCACACTAAGACAGTTAAAATCAAAAGGCCGTCAACTGGAGAGACTTAGCAAGAAAACCGGACTCGCTATTCATAAACAAATGTACAATAACCACATTCTCCTCTATAAAAACTCTATCATCAAAGCCAAATCCACATATTACTCCAACCTAATAACCTCAAATGCAGGAAATACCAAGACTCTTTTCTCCCTCCTCAATAACTTCTCCAAACCCTTAGACCCTCTTCCATCTCATCTCTATTCCTCTGATTTTTGCAATACCCTGGCCGCATTCTTTATCACCAAAATTCAATCCATCCACCAGCAGCTCACTCCCCCCTCCCCGCCACCTCCACTTATGACTATATCACTCTTCTCCGGTATCCCTTTTTCATCCTTTTCCTTACCCTCCATCAGTGAAGTTTCCACCCTTATTCTCCAATCTAAATCTTCCTCTTGTTCTCTTGACCCTCTTCCTACTGTTCTCATTAAATCTGTTCTTCCTACTCTTGTTCCTCTTATTACCAACATAATCCACTCCTCCCTCACCACTGCAACTGTTCCCTCTTCCCTTAAAACTGCTGCTGTTACTCCCATCCTTAAAAAACCTGGTTCAGATCCCTCCGACCTCAATAACTTCCGCCCTATCTCAAATCTTCCATTCATTTCTAAACTTCTTGAAAAAACAGTCTATTCCCAACTCAATTCTCATCTGTCCTCCAATAACCTCTATGAACTTTTCCAATCTGGCTTCCGTCCCTCCATAGCACTGAAACAGCTCTTCTCAAAATCACAAATGACCTTCTCCTCGCTGCTGACTCCGGTTCATTATCCATCCTCCTCCTGCTTGACCTCAGCTCTGCATTTGACACCATCTCACATTCCATCCTCCTCAATAGACTCTCTAGTATTGGTATTTCTGGCTCTGTTCTTTCTTGGTTTCATTCTTATCTTTCCAACCGCACTCAGTTTGTCCAACTTAAATCTTTCTCCTCCGATCCTGTCTCCATCACCACCGGTGTTCCTCAGGGTTCTGTCCTAGGTCCCCTCCTTTTCATCATCTATCTCCTTCCCCTCGGTCACATTTTTCCAAAACATCACATCCATTTTCACTGCTACGCGGATGACACCCAGCTCTACCTCTCCAGCAAACCCAGCACCACACTCCCTCCCTCCTCCCTTCTCCTCTGCATCCATGAAATAAAGTCCTGGTTCACCTCAAATTTCCTCAAACTTAACAGCAATAAAACTGAACTCCTCCTCACTGGCACCAAATCCACCCTAAGTAAAATCAATAATTTCTCTATTCTCATCGACGGTTCCTCCATCTCTCCCTCCCGGCAGGTCAAGAGTCTGGGTGTCATCCTTGATGGCACCCTTTCCTTCACCTCCCACATCAACTCTGTCACCCGCTCAGCATACTTTCACCTCCGTAACATCCACCGCCTCCGTCCCTCCCTCACTCCTCAGTCCACCGCCATCCTGGTCCACAGCCTCGTTACTTCAGGTCTGGACTATTGTAACTCTCCTTCGGCCTTCCCCATAAAACTCTCCATAAACTACAACTGGTACAGAACTCAGCAGCCCGAATCATCACACGCACCCCCTCCACCCACCATATCACTCCCATCTTACAACAGCTACATTGGCTCCCCATTACATTTCCCCATTTTGTATTCAATACAAAATCCTGCTTCACACATTCAAAGCTATTCATGACCTTGCTCCTCCATATCTCTCTGACCTCCTCCACATTGCCACTTCTGCTCGCTCTCTTCGCTCCTCTTCTTCGCTCCATCTCTCTGTTCCTTCAGCCCGCCTTGTCACTGTGGGGAGCAGAGCTATCAGCTGCTCTGCTCCCCAGCTCTGGAATTCTCTTCCTCCCGATCTCCGCAATATAGACACATTACCACTCTTCAAATCCAGACTCAAAACTCACCTGTTCAAACTTGCATACTCACTATAACCACAACTGCACTGTCCTTTAAATATTTTAACTGTATTTAACTGTCTGTTTATATTGAATATGTTGATTTGTATTTTATTTGAATGTTTTCTACTGTTTTTATGATGTGAGGCGACCTTGAGTGCTGAGAAAGGCGCCATATAAATAAAATGTATTATTATTATTATTATTATTAATGTATCTCAAAGGCATCACCAGTGTCAATGCTGTTTCTGTCGGTTTTAGACCTGTAGGTGTTCTGGTTTCTCTTTTAAATGAAGCTCGCTCTCTCTCTCTCTCTGCTCTGTGTGTATAAAGGTTTCATAAAAATAAGATTTACACTTGGTTCTCATGTGACTGAGAGACTGTAAAGTGTGTGTGTTTATTTTAAGAGGTGGTGATAGGGTGATGGATTGCTGATCCAAATGATCTTGGATTCAAGACCCACTATCATTGGTTTGCGACTGCTGTCTGTGTTTCCAACTGGGCTATCAAAGGACAGCCATGTCTCTTTGTCTGGGATGAGGGGCATTTTCGTTCGTTCATTCATTTTTTTTTTTTTAAGCTGCTCTGGAATTAGGCTGGTGCTCATCTCAGCAGACTCTGCACAAGGGCAACGTACACCCTGGACAGCCACCAGGCCATCACAGAGCATTAGACACATGTTTAAAAAAAAAGTGTGTGTGTATATATATATATATACACACACACACTTTTTTTTTAAAACATGTACGTACATATACATACATACATACATACATATATATATATATATATATATATATGTATGTATGTATGTATGTATATGTACGTACTAGTCCTCAAAAAATTAGCATATTGTGATAAAGTTCATTATTTTCTGTAATGTACTGTTAAAAATTAAACTTTCATATATTTTGGATTCATTGCACACGAACTGAAATATTTTTTATTGTTTTACATACATACATACATACATACACACACAGTGGTATGAAAAAGTATCTGAACCTTTTGGAATTTCTCACATTTCTGCAAGAAATTACCATCAAATGTGATCTGATCTCTGTCAAAATCACACGAATGAAAAAACAGTGTCTGCTTTAACTAAAACCACCCAAACAGTTATAGGTTTTCATATTTTAATAAGGATAGCATGCAAACAATGACAGAAGGGGGAGGAATAAGTAATTGAACCATCACATTTAATATTTTGTGGCACCCCCTTTGGCAGCAATAACTTCAATCAGACACTTCCTGTAGCTGCAGATCAGTCTGGCACATCGATCAGGACTAATCTTGGCCCAGTCTTCTTTACAAAACTGCTGTAGTTCAGTCAGATTTCTGGGATGTCGGGCATGAATCGCTGTCTTGAGGTCATGCCACAGCATCTCAATGGGGTTCAAGTCTGGACTTTGACTTGGCCACTCCAGAACGTGTATTTTGTTCTTCTGAAACCATTCTGAAGTTGATTTACTTCTGTGTTTTGGATCATTATCTTGTTGCAGCATCCATCCTCTTTTTAACTTCAACTGTCTGACAGACGGCCTCAGGTTTTCCTGCAAAACATCCTGATAAACTTTTGAATTCATTTTTCCATTAATGATTGCAAGTTGTCCAGACCCCGAGGCAGCAAAACAGCCCCAAACCATGATGCACCCTCCACCATGCTTCACGGTGGGGAAGAGGTGTTGATGTTGGTGAGCTGTTCCATTTTTCCTCCACACATGACATTGTGTGTTCCTCCCAAACAATTTAACTTTGGTTTCATCAGTCCACAAAATATTTTGACAAAACCTCTGTGGAGTCTCCAAGTGCCTTTTTGCGAACCTTAAACGAGCAACGATGTTTTTTTTTTTTTAGACAGCAGTGGCTTCCTCCTTGGAGTCCTCCCATGAACACCATTCTTGGCCATTGTTTTACATATAGTTGATGTGTGCACAGAGATATTGGACTGTGCCAGTGATTTCTGTAAGTCTTCAGCAGACACTCTAGGGTTTTTTTTTTATTTATTTTTTTTTATTATACCTCTGAGTATTCTGCGCTGAACTCTTGGCGTCATCTTTGGTGGACGGCCACTCCTTGGGAGAGAAGCAACAGTGCCAAACTCTCTCCATTTGTAGACAACTTCTCTGACTGTCGATTGATGAACATCCAGACTTTTCGAGATGGTTTTGTATCCTTTTCCAGCTTTATGCAAATCAACAATTCTTGATCGCAGGTCTTCAGACAGCTCTTTTGAGCGAGCCATGGTGCACATCAGACAATGCTTCTCATCAAGACAATTCTTACCAGGTGTGTGTTTTATAGTGGGCAGGGCAGCTTTAAGCCACTCATCAGTGATTGGGCACACACCTGACTTAAATTGTTTGTTAAAAATTGGTTTCAATTGCTCTTTCAGTCTCCTTAGGCAGAGGGTTCAGTTACTTATTCCTCCACCTTCTGTCATTGTTTGCATGCTATCCTCATTAAAATATGAAAACCTATAAATGTTTGGGTGGTTTTACTTAAAGCAGACACTGTTTTTTCATCTGTGTGCTTTTGAGAAAGATCAGATCACATTTGATGGTGATTTTATGCAGAAATGTGAGAAATTCCAAAAGGTTCAGATACTTTTTCATATCACTGTCTATATATATATATATATATATATATATATATAAAATGTGTGTGTGTATATGTATATACAGTCGGCCCCCAATTTACGAAGACCCCTTTGTACGAAATCCCCGAATTACGAAAAAATTTTCTTGAGCTTCTGTCCCCGAAATACGAAACAACCCCCTCTTACGAAAAGAAATTCAAACGCGCCAATCAAAATTTCACACGACGCGCGAGTTGCTCTCTCATTGGCTGTCTCTCAACATCCCGCCCAGCTGGCCTCTCAGAAAGTGACAGAAGGAAGCTTCACTCTTTAGTTTGTAGTTTTTAGTGTTTTAAGTTGTTTTAATTCAGGAAATGTTTAATGTGGGCGCATTTGAGCTCATCTGGAATTCCAATCCCTCAAGGAATCAAATTAAAGTTGAGTTTGTCAAGTGGGGAATGCGCTTTGAATTCACGTTTTGTGGGCATGGCCCGCAGTGTGCGCAAGAGAGAGAGAGAGAGAGAGAAGGAATAACGCTTTAGTTTTTAGTTAATTTTTTTAAAGTTGTTTTAATTCAGTAAATGGTCAAGCAGGGAATGCGCTTTGAATTCATGTCTTGTAGGCATGGCCCGCAGCGTGTGAGGAACAGAGAGAGAGAGATGTAGAGGGGCAGTGAAGCTTTAGTTTTTATTTTTATTTTTTAAGTTGTTTTAATTCAGTGAATGTTAAATAAATGTGGGCGCGTTTGAGCTTATCTGGCATCCCGATCCCTCAAGGAATCAAATTAAAGTTGAGTGTGTCAAGCAGGGAATGCACTTTGAATTCCATGTCTTGTGGGCGTTAGAGAGAGAGCGAGAGAAGAGGTGTGTGTGTGTTTAATAATGGTTTAATTAATAAATGTTAATAAAATGGATTAATAAATTTTCTTTTACTTTTAAAGGGTTTATGGGGTTTATCCAGTCAAAGGACTGGAGCCTTGGAACGAATTAGGTGTTTAAAATGCAAGATGCGACCCCTACTTACGAAATCCCCGCAATACGAGAAGGGCTCTGGAATGGATTAATTTCGTAAATTGGGGGCCGACTGTGTGTGTGTATATATGTATGTGTGTGTATATATTATATAATATTAGTGTGTGTTTGTGTGGATATGTGTGTGTGTATATGTATATATATATTGTGTGTGTGTGTGTATATATGTGTATATATATATATATATATATATATATATATATATATATATGTCCTTCTCAAAAAATTTGCATATTGTGATAAAGTTAATTATTTTCTGTAATGTACTGATAAAAATTAAACTTTCAAATATTTTATTCATTGCACCCCAACTGAAATATTTCAGGTCTTTTATTGTTTTAATACTGATGATTTTGGCATACAGCTCATGAAAACCAAAAATCCCTATCTCAAAAAATTAGCATATTTCATCCGACCAATAAAAAGTGTTTTTAATACAAAAAACTCAACCTTCAAATAATTATGTTCAGTTATGCACTCAATACTTGGTTGGGAATCCTTTTGCAGAAATGACCGCTTCAATGCGGCGTGGCATGGAGGCAATCAGCCTGTGGCACTGCTGAGGTGTTATGGAGGCCCAGGATGCTTCAATAGCGGCCTTAAGCTCATCCACAGTGTTGGGTCTGGTGTCTCTCAACTTTCTCTTCACAATATCCCACAGATTCTCTATGGGGTTCAGGTCAGGAGAGTTGGCAGGCCAATTGAGCACAGTAATACCATGGTCAGTAAACCATTTACCAGTGGTTTTGGCACTGTGAGCAGGTGCCAGGTTGTGCTGAAAAATTAAAATCTTCATGCTTCCATCTGCTGAAAAGCTTTATGGAGATGAAGTGCTCCAAAATCTGATAGCTAGCTGCATTGACCCCGCCCTTGATAAAACACAGTGGACCAACACCAGCAGCTGACATGGCACCCCAGACCATCACTGACTGTGGCTACTTGACACTGGACTTCAGGCATGTTGGCATTTCCTTCTCCCCAGTCTTCCTCCAGACTCTGGCACCTTGA